>JAPXFY010000022.1:57635804-57673304 GCA_030674185.1 Monoplex corrugatus
CATTCTGTACTATAGTTTCATCATCATCATCATTATGTGACCTGCTGCATAGTGTTGGCGATCATGGCCCTCCATATGTATCTATCCCTTGTTGCTGCAAGGACATTATTTTCTCCTTGGGTCTACATGCTGTTCTCTTTCCCTCAGCTTTCCTTTTGTGACCAGGTGCTCTTATTCCCTTTTCATCATAAAATGTCCTACAAATGTTGGTTGTCTTTTCCTAATCTTCTTTGTTAATGATCTTCTTGTGTCTGCCTCCATGAAGACTGTCTCATTTATTTTCTTTGCTGTCCATTGAACTCTCAAAATTCTTCTTAGAAACCACGTTTCAGTTGCCTTAGTTTTTTCTTACTTTGCGGGTTGGCTGTACATGCCTCACAACCTTACAGCTGTATCAGTTCTATATAACATTCAAGAACTCTCTTCCTGATGTGACTTTATAGACATTTGTTGGTAAGAATGCTTTTCATCTTTTTGAATGCTGTTTTGGCTTGGCCCTAGTTTCACTTGTATAAAATCAGTTCATATACACTAGTTTCATTTTGTTTGAAACAGGTCACCTGGTGCACGTGAACGGAGATGAAGCGTTCCAGGATGTGGGGGCCAGTTTTGAGGGTTATTTTCACCACTGCCAGTTCCCTAATGTCGTCTATAAAATGTTGGCCTGTTTCCGGTGTCGGCAGGGTGACGTCTGTTTGTTGGGCCAGGAGGTAGGTTGTCTGTGTGTGTGTGTGTGTGTGTGTGTGTTTTGAGGGTTATTTTCACCACTGCCAGTTCCCTAATGTTGTCTATAAAATGTTGGCCTGTTTCCGATGTCGGCAAGGTGACGTCTGTTTGTTGGGCCAGGAGGTAGGTTGTCTCTGTGTGTGTGTGTGTGTGTTTTGAGGGTTATTTTCACCACTGCCAATTCCCTAACGTCGTCTATAAAATGTTGGCATGTTTCCGATGTCGGCAAGGTGACGTCTGTATGTTGGGTCAGGAGGTAGGTGTGTGTGTGTGTGTGTGTGCGTTTGTGCGTGTGTGTGTCTGTGTGTGTGTGTGTGCGTTTGTGCGTGTGTGTGTCTGTGTGTGTGTGTGTGTGTGTTTGAGGGTATTTTCACCACTGCCAATTCCCTAACGTCGTCTATAAAATGTTGGCCTGTTTCTGATGTCGGCAAGGTGATGTCTGTATGTTCGGTCAGGAGGTAGGTGTGTGTGTGTGTGTGTGTGTGTGTGTGTGTGTGTGTGTGTGTGTGTGTGTGTGTGGGGTGTGGTGTGTGTGTGTGTGTGTGTGTGTGTGTGTGTGTGGTGTGTGTGTGTAAAATGTTGGCCTGTTTCCGATGTCGGCAAGGTGACGTCTGTTTGTTGGGTCAGGAGGTAGGTTGTCTGTGTGTGTGTGTGTGTGTGTGTGTGTGTGTGTGTGTGTGTGTGTGTGTGTGTGTATGAGCGTGTATGTTTGTGTGTATGGTGTATGAGTGTGTATGTGTGTGTGTGTGTGTTCGTGTGTGTATATGTGTGCTTGTGTGTGTATGTGTGTGTGTGTGTGTGTGTGTGTATGTGAGTGAGTGTGTGTTTGTGTGTATGTATGTGTATGCTTGTGTGTACATGAGTATGTCTATATATATATTATATATATATTATGTGTGTGTATATGTATGTATGTATGTATACAGATATAGATATTGGATATCATCAGGAGCTTGGATGGTGGTCGACCGGGGAGTGGTGAGGTATTGGTGCTCTAGGTCCCATCTGCACCCTTGTGGTGTTTCTTGTTAACTATTGTATCTACAATCTCAGGCAATATATACACTGTATGTGTGTTTTTGTGTATACATGTATGTATGTGCTTGTGTGCGCGCGTGCGTGTGTGTAAGTGTGTGTGTGTGTGTGTGTGTGTGTGTGTGTGTGCGTGCGTGCGTGCGTGCGTGCGTGCGTGCGTGCATGCGTGTGTTATTTATCTTTCCGATTCATGCATTCTTTAAACATGACCATCCACACATTCTTAAACACAGAGGACGATTTTCAGGTGGTTCGCGAGGTCATCTCCGCAGGATTCAAACTGTCAGACCTTCACATCTCGTCATTATCAGAACAAGACTACCCCAACATCATGAACAACGCTGCCTCCCTCATCCTGACCGTTGTGGAGACCTGCATTGAGAAGTTTGGGCGTGAGGTGGTCCTGTATTGAAAGTCTGGCCTACATGCTTTTGGGTCATGGGGCTGCCTTCGGTATATTTGAAATAATATGATACTGATATGATATGTTAATCCTTTGACTCCTGCACCCTGTCCACCAGTATCCTGCATTGTCAACCAAAGGGAAAACAACCCAGGAAGCTGGGAAGGAACTGCAGGAAGGTGGTGAATAGGGTGAGGGAGTTAAAGGGTTAAATTTATTTAAGCAGTTGGTGGACAGGGTGCAAGGGTCAAAGGATTAAAGTGATACAATATTATGATATTAAGACAAAGTCTGGCTTCCATGCGTTGGAGTCAGGGAGCTCTCTGTGCTATATGAGATAACATGATATTCTTAGGCCATGTAAAATTGATACAGTAGTTTGAGATTACGTCAAGACTGGCTTCCGTGTGTTGTCAGGGGGCTGCCTACACTGTACAAAATGATATGACATTGGTATGATATTTGAAAATGATACAGTACTATGATATTAACTCGCGTATGAGTTACATGCGTTTGGTCAGGGAGCTCCCTATGCTGTACAAGATATGATATTCATATGATCTGTAAAAGTGATACAGTAGTATGAAATTAAGCCAAGTCTGGGTTCTGTGTGTTTGGGTCAAGAAGCTGATTACATGTAAGAAATGGTATCACATTGATATATGTACAAGTGATGAATATTATGATAGCCTGTGGGCTGTTTCACATGATCTGTATAACTTAAAATCCATGGCTTGGTCATCAGAACAGAGTGATCTGGCTATACATTGTATAGTCTGTTGTTTGACATGGAGAAGATTTGGGGCACTCGTATAGACTTCTACTCTGTCCATGAATTGTGTAGTCTGTAATTTGAAGTTGAGAAGATTTGGGGGAAAAAGCTGTCATATCTAAGAGACAGTTCCATCATCGTCTTCTTTTGTTCAGTACATGGCAAGTTTTCTGCTGTCATATCTAAGAGACAGTTCCATCATCGTCTTCTTTTGTTCAGTACATGGCAAGTTTTCTGCTGTCATATCTAAGAGACTGTTCCATCATCTTCTTCTTTTGTTCACAACATGGCAAGTTTTCTCCAGTTGTTGCCAGTGGCCAGTGGTCATAGAGTTTGGTGATGTGTGGAGTTGCAGTTGGCCATGTCTCCTGTGGCTTCTCTTGGTAGAGGTGATATCGCTGCAATATGTGTTGAACTGTTTGGTCCTCTTGACTGGAGGGTCAGGTCCCTCCCGTGGGGATGCCGGGGGCTCTTTCAGTACTAATAGTATCCCCATCTTCTGGAAATTCTGTGCTAGAAATTTCCTATTTTCTGTCACTCTCTTTGTTTCTGTCTTCCTCCTTTGCTCTCTTGTCATTTCTTCCTTTCATTTTCTGCCTTGCCGGTCCATTTACCTGTATGTGTTCGTACTTACGTACTTACTTACGTACTTTCTCTTAGGATCGATAATTAGGTATATGCAATGAATTCATCATTGGCTTAGGGAAGTGAGATATGCAAAAGCAGTTTTAGGTAGTTTAGGCCTGTTTTTATGTGTTTTAGTGTTCTTAGTTATGTTTCAATATGTATTCAGGTATGTTTTTTAAATCTCCTGTGCGATAAATTGGACAGAGCGGTCAACGCCAGGGGCATCTCCTTAGATGATGTGCGCAAATGCATTGATATGTGTACTTGATTTTCTTTTTCCTTTTTTTTTTCTTGTTGAAGTTTTGTATATGTTTTGAAACGGTTATAGCCCTGATATGGCTCTACACAGTCGGCTGGGCTTTAAACAAAAATAACACTAAAATGACAGCAGAATCAGGTTGGTGAGAGTGTTAGCTTGAGTTTGTTGTTGATGTGTGGATTGAACTGCTGTGGTCGGTGTGGAGCCTCATCAGGACCACTTGATGCTCTCTGGATACAATTTGGAGAGACTGTTTGAAGTGTCAACAGTTTTTTTTTTTAAAAATGGAAAGAAGAAAAGGGGAGTGAGAGAGGGAGGGAGAAAGGAAGAGGAAGAGAGAGAGGAAGAGAGAGAGAGAGAGAGAGGGGAGAGAGAGAAATAATACTCTGACTTAAGTTTTTTGTTATAAAATATATGTTTGTACAGACACTGTATTTGCGCAGATAATCAAAAATGTATCGAGCTTGGATTTGTAAGATATGTACTGTTGAACAGGTACAGTGTAGACCTGTTGTGGATATCTGTTTAGGCGTGCTGTTATCATTGTAACATGCTTTGCCAGGGTAAACCCGTTATATCATATGCGGGCCCGACTCTTCTGATAGGTACTCAGGATCTCATATTTTGAGTTCAATCCCGTTCTGCAACTCGAGAAGTTTGTTTGTTCACTGCCCATCTTAACGTTCCAGCCATTCTGGTCGTGTCAGTATTTTAATAGGTCCCATTCCTCCCATGATTTCAAGACCTTGCTAGCATATACAGTTTTGTGCAGGCTTGAGGAGTCTGCCAGATGTTTGCTGGTGGAGTTAGAATTTTCTGAGCACATATGGATTTGTTCAGATGTGGTGAATCCTTTAGTGCAGGCTCGAGGAGTCTGCCAGATATGTGCTGGCAGAGTTAGAATGAGTGCATATGGAATTGTTCAGGTGTGGTGAATCCTTTTGTGTAGGCTCGAGGAGTCTGCCAGATATGTGCTGGCAGAGTTAGAATGAGTGCATATGGAATTGTTCAGGTGTGGTGAATCCTTTTGTGTAGGCTCGAGGAGTCTGCCAGATATGTGCTGGCAGAGTTAGAATGAGTGCATATGGAATTGTTCAGGTGTGGTGACTTCTTTAACAAACTCCCAAGTCATGTGTACACGTAGGGGAGAAATTCAAATCTTTTTTTCATGTTTTTGCTTTTTTATGTTCAGAAATGAAATATGCTAAGCCGGCATTGAAGTATTAAAACTGAACAAACGGCAAAGAAACTCATGTACTTGAACTATGCAATCTGGCACAAAGGTAGTAAGTGCCTGTTGTGCTGGTGCAATGTGTTATAAAATGGGGCAATTTACAACACCCTAGCACAGCTTGACAACTTTACAACACCCATATGCATATTTCTGAAAAACATCCGGGTGCCTTTAAACCAGTTCTGAGAAATGTAGACATGAAATGATACTATACATGTGAAATTGTAATGTACTGAAATCTGAAGTGTCTGCTGCTTTTTGGCAATCAAGATTTTGTGGGTTGTAGCATGTGTATGTATGTCTGTGTGTCTGTTTGTCTGCATGTCTGTCGGCTTTGGATTTGTTCAGTGTCACAGTTACATGGGAAGAAGTGTCTGCAAGATTTTCTAGTGTGGTTTGACATTGACAGTTTGTCGATCCTTGGGTCGGGCAGTCGGTAATGGTGGTATTGTACAACCAAACCGTTCTGCTTGCATCCAAGGACTGGCCATGTGACGGTCATCTGTGATACTCACATTACTTTTTGTGTTTCAGTTGTGTGTCATAAGAGACTGGTTTTAAAGAACTTTCAGCACTCGCTTCAGTCTTTGTAATATTAAAAACTGCTGGCAGCCATGATGAATGCAACAGTAAAAAAAAAATGAAATGGATAAATACATAAACAATTTTAATGTTTTAAAAGATTATAGCATCAAGTTTAAAGATAATGATGTTGAGGGAAAGATTTTTAAATGCAGTTCAGGCCTGAGAGGCTAATCATGTGTTTGGGTTTTAGCTGTTGTGTTTTTAACACTTTGGCGTCTTGACGGCAGTCTGCTGCCGCCCATCTGTATCGTGGTCTTAGTCGTGCCGGCAGGCTGGTGCCGTCGGAAAATGCCCTTTTTTTTATTCATAACATGAGCAGTATTCGAGGGAGAAAACTCCTGAAAGTCAAAGTATAATCATCTATGCATCGATTGCTTCGCTTAGACCGTATCTAATCATCATACAGTCTTTGTTTTAACAAAGTTTCTAGAGTCAGTAAGCGAATCTGTATTCACCTATTTTCAAAATGGCGACAAGGCGACTTCGAAACCGGCGTATGTTTTCTGTGCAAGAGGCGATCAATATCATCCAAGCTGAAGGATCTGATGATGAATTAGATCTTGTTGGTGAATTATCTGTCGAAGATAGGGATGATTTGTTGGATTCAGATACGAGTTTGTCCCTAGCATTGCTTAAGTGACATCGCTATGTGGTCGATCATGTGGTTCAAAACTTTTGTTCGGAATGCTGTTTGGATACCCTAGTTGGAGTAATTTCTACATTCAAGTGGGAAATCAGCACACAAATTGTGAGTAGAATGTAATATAGCAAGCTTCTGCCTTTCTTTTGCACTTTACTGTTTGTTTCTATCTTGCCTGGTTATTTTGTAATATTTTTTTTTAAAATGGCCGAAAACACGTGATTTCAGGGGTCGACAAGCACTATTTGACTGCGACTCCATTGAGTTAATGAATGTAGGCGTCGTCTCTTCGTGCTGTTAGTCCTAGAGGGCGACTGGGCTACAAGCAGTATGAACTGAACAGAAAAGTGACTTTCAGTTTTCTTCCAAGACTGTACAATGTGATGGTATTTGCTGTGATGCTGCCGCTTGGAGCAAAGCTGACAGTATTTGCACAACAGAACACACACGTGAGAAAACACAGTCTGAAGTGTCATTGATTGACATCATCTGACACCAAAAGTTAGAAACTTCAGCTTTTCCGTCATCCTGTAATGGCAAGGGTGTGTCTGCCAGCAAAAGTTAGAAACATGTGCTGTTCTGTCATACTGCGATGGCAGAGTGTGTCTGCCAGCAAAAGTTAGAAACCTCTGCTGTTCTGTCATACTGCGATGGCAGAGTGTGTCTGCCAGCAAAAGTTAGAAACCTCTGCTGTTCTGTCATACTGCGATGGCAGAGTGTGTCTGCCAGCAAAAGTTAGAAACCTCTGCTGTTCTGTCATACTGCGATGGCAGAGTGTGTCTGCCAGCAAAAGTTAGAAACATGTGCTGTTCTGTCATACTGCGATGGCAGAGTGTGTCTGCCAGCAAAAGTTAGAAACATGTGCTGTTCTGTCATACTGCGATGGCAAGGTCTGTCTGCCAGCAAAATTTAGAAACTTCAGGTTTTCCGTCATCCTGTGATGGCAAAGGTCTGTCTGGCAACAAAGTTAGAAACTTCAGGTTTTCCGTCATCCTGTGATGGCAAAGGTCTGTCTGCCAGCAAAATTAGAAACTTCAACTTTTCCGTCATCCTGTGATGGCAAAGGTCTGTCTGGCAACAAAGTTAGAAACTTCAGGTTTTCCGTCATCCTGTGATGGCAAAGTCTGTCTGGCAACAAAGTTAGAAACTTCAGGTTTTCCGTCATCCTGCGATGGCAAAGTCTGTCTTATACCAACATTTAAAAACCTCTGCTTTTTCGTCATTCTGTGATGATGGCAAGGTGTGTCTGACACCAAAAGCTAGAAACCTCAGCTTTTTCATCATCCTGCGATGGCAAGGTGTGTCTGACAATAACAGTTAGAAACTTCAGCTTTTCCGTTATCCTGCGATGGCAAAGTCTGTTTGACACCAAAAGTTAGAAACTTCAGCTTTTCCGTCATTCTGTGATGGCAAGGTGTGTCTGCCAGCAAAATTTAAAAACCTCTGCTTTTCTATCATCCTGCGATGACAAAGTCAAATAGCAAAATTTAAAAACCACAGCTTTTCTGTCGTCCTGCGATGACAAAGTCAGATAGCAAAAGTTAAAAACCTCAACTTTTCTGTCATCCTGTGATGGCAAGGTGTGTTGGCCGTCTGTGTGTATCGGTACCACAGGCGACAGTCGTTTTGTATAACACCTGTTCATGTCTGTAAGCCACCTGTGTAGATGAAGCACTGGGGTAGAGTTGTGTATCATTGGTGACAGTCATTTTTGCAATTTGTGTGTGTGTGTGTATGTGTAACGGAGGAAACTGAAATATGTTGGACACGCAATCCGTAATGAGAGAACAGACTTGATGTCCACTGTCCTCCAAGGTAAAGTGGAAGGAAAGAGAAACAGAGGACGGCCACCTGCATCACTTGCTAGAAACATCACAAACATCAGTGGCAAGAAACTCCAGGAGGTGGTCAGACTTAGCCAAGATCGAGAGTGCTGGAGGCAACTTGTGAGGACATCATGTGCAGCGGCCAACACTGTTCCCGGTGACGCCGACAGGTGAGACAGGTGAGGTGAGTGTATGTGTAGGGCGTGTGTGTGTGTGTGTGTGTGTGTGTGTGTGTGTGTATGTGTGTGTGTGTGTGTGTGTGCGCGTGCGTGTGTGTTTCGTTTGTTGCTGTGTAAAGTGCGCATGCTTTGAGATTGACTGCGATATGCAATGGATTTTTTTTCTTATGGCATGGACTATTCACACTATGCCAATGGAATTGTATTATTACTACTATTATAATTATTAATCAGCATTATCATTATTATGATAATCATCATTACTGTTCTTATTACACGATCCAAATGGAAGTATGTCATAATTATTGTTATTGTCATTATAAGTACTGTTGATATTGTCATTGTTACTACATCACTTGTCAAGATGTGTATCTCTTCATACCTGTGTAGACTGCTGTTTCTGTTGGCTGTCTATAGGGTCAGACCACATAGGGCGATGAATGTGGCTTTATTTTTCCTAGTCCCTGTGACAGCTTGCTTGCTTGGTCGTCAGAAAAGTTGTGATGTGTGTGGATGAACCATTGAGTTTGTGAGTGCTGTTGGGTTCATATGCACCATTCGGTATACATGATCCAACATCGGGTACACATGAACCTGACATTGGGTTAGTGTGTACCATTGGGTTCATGTGCACCATTATGATTATGTGTTCCATTGGGTTCATGAGTACCTTTGGGCTTGTATGTGCCATTGTGATTGTGTACCATGGGGTCATGTGTATTACTGAGTTCATGTACCACTGGGATCAGTGTACTATTGGGTTCATGTGTACCATTGGGATCAGTGTACCATGTGTTTGTGTGTACCACTAGTTTCATATGTACCACCAGGTTCATGTATATCATTAGATTAGATGTATTACTAGGTTCATGTGCACCATTGGGTTCATGTGCACCATTGGATTCATGTGTACCGTTGGGTTGATGTGTACCATTGGGTTCATGTATACCATCGGTGACAGTCAATTTATGTAATACCAGAGATGTTTGACATCTTCTATTTCATCCTTGGGCTTCCTCAATTTAACTCGGGGGGAATGAATTCAGCATTATCAATTTTTTGTCTCATGACATAGAGAAAGAGAGAGAGGGAGAGAGAGTCAGTTGTAATGGTTTAAATGTATAGATGGTGTGCATTCATTGCAATGGGCACAGCACAGAGAGAGAGGGAGAGAAAGAGAGAGAGAGAGAGCACAAGCTGTATTTCTATAATACCAAAGTAATGAAAAATCAAGTTTGTTTGAGACCGGTCAGTTATGTTCCATTATTCACTTTTATGTGGCTGGTCAGTAGAACATTCTGTTGAATGTGCGCACACACATGTGTGTGTGTGTGCATTATGTGTGTGTGTGTGTGTGAGTGTGTGTGTGTGTGTGTGTGTGTGTGTGTGTGTGTGTGAGTGTGTGTGTGTGTGTGTGTGTGTGTGTGTGTGTGTGTGTGTGTGTGTTGTGTGTGTGTGTGTGTGTGTGTTTACTGCCTCTTACCTGTAGAGTTCTAAATGTGTTTTTTTTTTTACATTTTTGCATGACACCCTAGTCAGAATGTGACAGGGTAGACATCTTTTTGTGTCTTTGAACGTAGTCAGTGTAGACTGTGGTATTAGAACAACTCCCCATTTCTACAGAAATAACCTCAAATAACCTGCCAACCTGTTTAAACATCTTCCACATCTTTGTGAATGATGTGCATATACCTGTTTAAAACATCTTCCACATATTTGTGAATGATGTGCATCTACTGTTTAAACATCTTCCACATCTTTGAGAATGATGTGCATCTACCTGTTTAAACCTCTTCCACTTTTTTGTGAATGATGTGCATCTATTTAAGCATTTTCCACTTTTTTGTGAATGATGTGCATCCAACTATTTAAACATCTTCCACACCTTTATGAATGATGTACATCAGCCTGTTTAAACATCTTCCACATCTTTGTGCATGATGTGCATCTACCTGTTTAAACATCTTCCACATCTTTGTGCATGATACTCATCTACCTACTTAAACATCTTCCATATCTTTGTGAATGGTGTTTATCTTACGTACTTAAACATCAACATCTTTGACTGACATTTATCTGCCTATTCAAACATGTCTTAATGATATTCATCTACCTACTTAAAAATCTTCTGTATCTTTGTGAATGGCGTTTATCATACCTACTTAACATCTACATCTTTGTGAATGACATTTATCTGTCTATTGAAACATGTCTGAATGATATTCATCTACCTACTTAAATATCTTCTGTATCTTTGTGAATGACGTTCATTTACCTAATTAAGTATCTTCCATATCTTTGTGAATGGCGTTCATTTACCTGTCTTCTGCATCTTTGTGAATGACGTGTATCTATTTGATTGTGCACCTTCCTCACCTTTTGCCCTGTTCATGATCAAAACCTTTTACTGGGTCAGTAATATATCAGTAGGTCAGTATTGTCAGAAGTAGAACCACATTTTATCACATGACAACTTTATTGTCTCATCAACCCGTTTTGGTTTCCATCACACTGTTTATAATTTTTTGCTTGTGTGATAATTTCTGTTTTTCTTTTTTTTTTTTTAAAGTGTTCTGTTTTATTTTATATGTGTGTATGCACAATGTTTTGCCCAGATTCTGCGCTGCAGGCAGTATTTTGCTGCACAGTCTGCATATTCCATCTTCGGTGGGCGTGTGTACTGGTGAGGGAGTGAAAGGTTAGGAAGCTGTTGGATAGGGTGAGGGAGTGAAAGGTTAGGAAGCTGTTGGATAGGGTAGGGAGTGAAAGGTTAGGAAGCTGTTGGGTAGGGTGAGGGAGTGAAAGGTTAGGAAGCTGGTGGATAGGGTGAGGTAGTGAAAGGTTAGGAAGCTGTTGGGTAGGATGAGGTAGTGAAAGGTTAGGAAGCTGTTGGGTAGGGTGAGGTAGTGAAAGATTAGGAAGCTGTTGGATAGGGTAAGGTAGTGAAAGGTTAGGAAGCTGTTGGGTAGGGTGAGGTAGTGAAAGGGTTAACTCAATCGAGTCGCAGTCTTCAGGGTCAATCTGCCCCCTCAATTCGGAGGATTTTTAGCACATTTTAAAAAAATATAGAAAAACAACCAAATAAAGTAGACAAACAAAGTAAAGTGATACAGAAAGACCAGGATTAGATCTTTACAAAGAATCTTACTTTATTTATAGTATTCCGTATACTTGTAAATGATGAGGTATCCAAATAGGTATCCAAAGGGGGGTAATTTTTTTTTTTGATGGATATGAACACACACTGTGAAACAGTTTTAGATGAAGTCCAGAACATGATTTCGATGCCATGGATGTTTCAAATCACAAGATTACTGGTAGTTGTCACATTTTGCATACAGTTGCCCCAGAGCACAAAATATTTACAGAATTGTGAGGTTCGACTTGCTTTCCTTGACGCCACTTGCGAAATTCGCATGTCGCGGGTAGAGCTGAAAAAAGGCTACTGTTGTCTTTGTTTCACATTGCCACAAACGGTCTAAGGTAAATAAATGCTGTAAACATACCCTAGTTTACGTTCTCAGTGAGTTTTCCCTATAACTGACGCTTCTGACGTAAAAAAAACAAACAAATGTCCGCCGTCGATAAATCGACATCGCGTACCCAAGCAGTAAACAGAAGTGACGGAGATTTTCTTCCGGCACAAAGCGATTGAGTTAAGGAAGATGGTGGATAGGGTGAGGGGGTGAAAGGTTAGGAAGCTGTTGGATAGGGTGAGGGAGTGAAAGTGTTAAGGAAGCTGTTGGATAGGGTGAGGGAGTGAAAGTGTTAAGGAAGCTGGTGGATAGGGTAGGGAGTGAAAGGTTAGGAAGCTGTTGGATAGGGTAGGGAGTGAAAGGTTAGGAAGCTGTTGGATAGGGTAGGGAGTGAAAGGTTAGGAAGCTGTTGGATAGGGTGAGGGAGTGAAAGTGTTAAGGAAGATGGTGGATAGGGTGAGGGAGTGAAAGGTTAGGAAGCTGTTGGATAGGGCGAGGGAGTGAAAGTGTTAAGGAAGCTGTTGGATAGGGTAGGGAGTGAAAGTGTTAAGGAAGCTGTTGGATAGGGTGAGGGAGTGAAAGTGTTAAGGAAGCTGGTGGATAGGGTAGGGAGTGAAAGTGTTAAGGAAGCTGTTGGATAGGGTAGGGAGTGAAAGTGTTAAGGAAGCTGTTGGATAGGGTGAGGGAGTGAAAGTGTTAAGGAAGCTGTTGGATAGGGTGAGGGAGTGAAAGTGTTAAAGCTGTTGGATAGGGTGAGGGAGTGAAAGTGTTAAGGAAGCTGGTGGATAGGGTAGGGAGTGAAAGGTTAGGAAGCTGGTTAGATAGGGTGAGGAAGTGAAAAGTTAGAAGCTGTTAGATAGGGTGAGGAATGAAAGGTTAGAAAGCTGTTAGTAGGGTGAGGAAGTGAAAAGTTAAAGGAAGATGTTGATAGGGTGAGGGAGTGAAAAGGTTAAGGAAGCTGTGGATAGGGTGGGGGAGTGAAAAGGTTAAGGAGGCTGTGGATAGGGTGAGGGAGTGAAAAGGTTAAGGAGGCTGTGGATAGGGTGAGGGAGTGAAAAGGTTAAGGAGCTGTGGATAGGGTGAGGGAGTGAAAAGGTTAAGGAGGCTGTGGATAGGGTGAGGGAGTGAAAAGGTTAAGGAGCTGTGGATAGGGTGAGGGAGTGAAAAGGTTAAGGAGGCTGTGGATAGGGTGAGGGAGTGAAAAGGTTAAGGAGGCTGTGGATAGGGTGAGGGAGTGAAAAGGTTAAGGAAGCTGTGGATAGGGTGAGGGAGTGAAAAGGTTAAGGAGCTGTGGATAGGGTGAGGGAGTGAAAGGTTAAGGAGGCTGTGGATAGGGTGAGGGAGTGAAAAGGTTAAGGAGGCTGTGGATAGGGTGAGGGAGTGAAAGGTTAAGGGAAGATGGTGGATAGGGTGAGGGAGTGAAAGGTTAAGGAAGATGGTGGATAGGGTGAGGGAGTGAAAGGTTAAGGGAAGATGGTGGATAGGGTGAGGGAGTGAAAAGGTTAAGGAGGCTGTGGATAGGGTGAGGGAGTGAAAGGTTAAGGGAAGATGGTGGATAGGGTGAGGGAGTGAAAAAGTATGAAGCTGGTGGATAGGGTGAGGCAGTGAAAGAGTAGGAAGCTGGTAGATTGGGTGAGGGACTGAAAGATTAGAAAGCTGGTGGAGAGGGTGAGGGAGTGAAAGGGTCAAGGAAGCTGGTGGATAGGGTGAGAGAATGAAAGGACAAACTTACACAAAATGTCAAATTTTGACTACACAAAATTTGTGTATAAGATCTGAGGTGTGTTCTCTGCCTTCATTGCTTTGCTGTAATTGTGAAAGGAGGGGGGGTGGGGGAGTTTGCAAGAGAATCTGTTTCCCCGTTTTGTTCAAGACCACCATGATACGTTGTTACAAAATTATTTCACTCACTGCTGGTGGTGTGTGCAGTGTGACATAGGGATGGTTGGTTTGATGTCTGGATGTTGTGGTAGCGTGTTCAGAATATGTCAGACTATGTCGTTGATTCATGAGTTGGTGTGTTCAGTGTGCGTCATATGGTGTTGGTAATAGCGTGTTTTGATGGTATGATGGTGTGTTCGGAATGTGTTGAGTTTTGTTGTATGTTTATGAGTTCATGGTTGTTCAAAAACGGTCAGTGGTGTGTATTGAGCATTTTGCTTGTATGTATTTGATATTTTGATGCGGTGATATTACACTCAACATACTTGAAATGTGTTGTGTATTGATGTGTACATGATGTGTTGCATCAGAGAGTAATGTCTGTTTAGCATTTTGATATTAGCATATTCGAAATATATTGAAGTGTGTATGTTTGTTTAGCATTTTGATATTGGCATATTTGAAATATATTGAAGTATGTTGTGTGTTCATGTATTGATGGTGTGTCCAGAACGTGTTTCAGTGTCGACACATCATTGAGATGTGTCACAGCATGTTGGTCATTCAGTATTTTTTATTGACATGTGTTCAAAGCTTGTAATCGTATCGTATGGTGTGTGTTATCGTATTGATGTTGTTGTTTTTTTTTAACAATATGTTGTTGACATTTTTTGTTGTCGTTGAGAAATCTCATATCGCTGAAGAATCTCTGTGTTTTGAGTTGACAAGAGGCACTTCAACATGGCATGAAATGCAACAGACAAATGATTTTGTTTTTCGTTTAATTTTTGTTTTTCTATTTGTTGTCCATCGTTTCGTTTTTGTTTAAACCCTGTCAAACTTTATGTGGATTGATGTGTAGTAAGTTAAATAATATGTGTTGACTGTAAAATGTCTGATATGCCTTGATTTCATACGTACAGGTTGAGTTCAGATGTGTTGATCTTCCATATTTTGTTGCTTTTCTTTGTTTTTTGGGGGGTGGATGGGGTTTATGGTCCAGAGATTTTTGATTGTTTCTCTGACTTTGTATTTTTTTTTAGTTTTCACACTATTCATTATTAATCATTGTTCATTATGAAATCAATGTTTGCAAGCAGTCATTTTTCTCTCTCTTTACCATTTTTTCTCTTTCTCTCTTTCTCTCTCTCTCTCGCTCTGTCTCTCTCTCTCTCTATCTCTGTCTGTCCCTCTTCTCTCTCTCTGTCTGTCTCTGTCTTTCTGTCACTGTCTTATTCTCTCTCTCTTTCTTCACTGTCTCTGTCTGTCTCTCTTTCTGTCTCTGTCTGTCTGTCTGTCTCTCTGTCTGTGTGTATGTGTGTGTCTGTCTGTCTGTCTGTCTGTCTCTCTCTCATTCATTATTCACAAGTGTATGCCCAGTGTGATTTGATTTGATTTTAAAGTTCAGCGTGTATTCATTATTTTAGCATAGCTGGGTGTCAGGTAGCATAACATCTGTGCTGATTTTATAAATTGGTGTGAATTTTGTACATACTGAGTTTTAACCCTTCTGACCCCCTCACCCTGTCCACAAGCTTCCTGTATCATCAGGGAGTGAAAGGGTTAATTTTTTTTTGCGATTGGTGGATGGAGTGAGAGAGTCAGTGGGTTAAAATGTTTTTTGTTTTGTTTGATAATTTTGGTGTGATGTGGAAAATCTGTTCAACTACAGAATCTCTACTTTGACAGAGTTTGATATTTTTTGGTATGCTTTAAGTCTGAACAAAATCAGAAAAAAAAAAATTCTGATCACTGTTCACAATCTCAAACTTGACTGAATTTTGTACAGAAATGTGTTCAACTACATTTTTTGTGTGCTGCCTGTCCTTGTGTGAGAGTGTTTGGTTGAAAAAAAAAATCTTTCAGGGATTTTTTTTTGTCTCAGTAAATTCTGTAAAGAGTGTGGATTTGAAAGGGTGGTTCGTGTACTATTTTGGCGTGTTTAACCCTTTAACTCCTGCACCCTTTCTACCAACTACAAAAACTTAACCCTTTGACTGCCTCACCCTATCCACCAGCTTCCTGCAGGAAGCGTAAGGGAGTCAAAGGGTGAAATTTTTGCTTTGCTTGCATAATTGACAATGCAGGATGCTGGTGGACAGGGTGCGGGAGTCGAAGGGTTAATTGTCTGGACTACTGCAGAATCTTTCACTGAATGGGTTGAATTTTGTGCAGTATGATGAGTTTGGTTGAAGTGCATTGCTTATTGATAACTTTTTGATACCGTGTACTTTTCTTTCTCTCTGTCTTTGTTTCTGCTGCTTTTTTTTTCTTTTCTTCTTTTTTCTTTGGTTATTTTGGTTGTCTTTCGTTCCCCCCTGCCCCCCCCCCCCCCCCCCCACACACACACACTCTTAATCAATCTTTTTTTTTCTTATTTAGTTTTGCTTTAGTTTTTTTGTTGTTGTTGCTTTTTATGTACAGAATCTTGTAGTTTTAATAGAGTGTGCAAGATGCTGTATGGAATTGCGTGCTTTTGGGGTTTTTTTTTATTTGTTTTAAAACAAAAAAAAAGATTTTATTGAATTGCATGCTTTTATTTTTATACTTGATTTAAAAAGAAAAAGATTTTATTGGTATATCAGTATATCTATGTACATTTAAAAATATTATCAGATCAATATATGTATGTATATACATGATATAGCCTTGCATGTATGATTTTGTTGTTGTTGTTGTTGTCATATCTATTCTACATTCCATTAGTTTACTCATTGTGAAAAGATCGACCGTTTTTTTTTTAACCCTTTGACTCCCTCACCCTGTTCACCAACTGCAAAAAATTTACTCTTTGACCCTCTCACCCTATCCACCAACTTCTTGCAGGAAGTTGGTGGAAAGGTTGAGGGAGTCAAAGCGTTAAAGTTTTATTTTGCTAGCATAATTGACAAGGCGTGGACAGGATGTGGGAGTCTAAGGGTTAATTCTCACTCCCTCACCCTGCAAGAAGCCAGTGGGAGGTTGTGGACAAGGTGAGGGGTAGAGGGCTTAATGCTTCACTGTGAGGTTGGTTTTAGGTTTCATATGTGGCCAGCTCATGGGTTTATGTGCAGGCTTAAGGCTTGTGCCATGATCACCATACACATGGCACCTGTGACATTAGCGCATATGGAAATCGTTCCAACCGCGGAGACGTTGTCTTGAAAAACTGAAACTGAGTGTGTGGTCGGTTGGTGTGAAGGATCTCACTAGCTCAGTTGGTTAAAGAGCCATACTGATAACACAAGGGTTGGGGGTTCGATCCACAGGAAGGCCAAGTGTAAACAGGATGGTTGGTGCTGCTGATAGAGCCGTAGACTCAGAATCTGATATCTCGAGTTCGACCCCAGCCGGCAACGTTAAAAACTGACCCTGCTGGCCACCCGTCTTAACGTTTCCATCATTCTGGTGGTAGTGTCAGTTTAGCGTTTCATACGTCCTTCTACCTCCCATCTCCCCGTTTCAAAACCTTGCCAGCGTATACAGGTTTTGCATAGACACAGGGAGTCTGTCTGCCAGGTAATTGCTGGCAGGTTTTGGGTGGAGCGCATATATGGAAATGTCCATGCACAATGAATCCTTCTTTAAAAAATACTCCAGATTCACTCCCCTATCCTGCGAGAAGCCAGTGGAAGTTTGGGGGGGGGGGGGGGGGGGGGAGATAGGGTGAGGGAGTGAAGGGGTTTGCACTTCATTGTTAGGTTGAGTGTAGGTTTCGTATGTCATCTACTGGTGTGAAGGACGTACAGGGTACGTTGTGTGTTTTTTGCATTGTTTTGGTTTTTTTTTTTTATTTCATATAGTTTTGTCTTTTACAGAGCTTTAAGTGTGGTCTGTGTGTGTGTGTTGTTTGTGTGTGTGTGTGTGTGTGTGTGTGTGTGTGTGTGTGTGTGTGTTTATGTATGTTTTTGTATGTATGTGTGTGTTTGTAAGAGAAGAAGAGAATGAATGAGTATATATAAGTGTGTGTTTGTGTGTGCATGCATATGTGTGTGTGTATGTTTATACATGCTTGTGTGTGTCTGTGTGTGTGTGTGTGAGGAAGAAAGAGCATGTATACTGAGGTCTTAGAGAGGGAAGGATTTGAGACTTCGATAATTTATTTGTTTAGGCCATAACCCCTCCTGAAAGGATGTTAATTACAAAGAGAGGAAGAGAGAATGTGTGTATGTGTATGTGTGTGTGTGTGTGTGTGTGTGTGTGTGTGTGTGTGTGTGTGTGTGTGTGTGTGTGTGTGTGTTAAGACTTGCTTATGTGTATGTGTATATATAATTATGTATTTGTATTAAGACGTGTACATCAGTACATATATCCATCCAAATATACAATGTATATATCTATGTACAATTTCGTCACTTGATGAAATCTCAAACCCCTACAGCATCAGGGTAAGGGGCATTATTGGTTTATTCAGTATAAGCTTAGGCCCCTGGTCAAAGGGGGTCATACATATAAAACATTAAACTGGAACATTGTACACAGAAGAACAAATATAATCATTTGATTACGTACAAATATATGACATAACAGTACCCAATATGTTCAGTGTTTTATGGACAAATTTACTTTGGTAAAATAGAATGGTCTCATTACTTACTGATATTGTAGTGTAAACTCGAATTTACAGGGATCAGGGTAATACTCATGTGGTACTCATTTCAATCTGACATTATGTAATACAGGACGACAGAGTAAGTTGTGTAGTTCATCTTCTTTAGCCATGTAACAGAGAAAGAGAGAGGTATATATTTACCTTTTTGAAGAATGAGAGAGAGAGAGAGGTATATATTTACCTTTTTGTAGAATGAGAGAGCGAGAGGTATATATTTACCTTTTTGTAGAATAAGAGAGAAAGACAGAGAGAGAGGTATATATTTACCTTCATGTAGGAGGACTTGCGAATCACTCATAGCATAGAGGAATATTTGTCCCTTTATTCCTCCACCCCCTTTTCACACCCACCCCCGGTCTTACAAGGTCACCTTTGTCACTGACTACCTATATATTATCTGACAGTTCTGTGTGGTGACCACACCTGGTATTATTATCATCCCTTGATACACAGATGCAAGACTCATATTTTCCAACCTTTTACCTATTGTTTGGACCTTTGACCTCGTATGGGAAAATTTAGGCTGAAACTTAAGTGAAGAAAATGAACTAGAAATGACATCAAGCTAAGTCTCTGGACTCTAAAATTTTAGACAAATGTATCAACTCATACAAAATTCAGCATATCTATATCTATATCATATATATATATATAGATATACATATATATATATATATATTTTTTTTTTTATTATTATTTATTTTTTTTCAAAAGAAATTCACAATGACTATAGTGTATGCTGTTAAATATATTGGTTTGCTGTTAAATATATTGGTTTGCTGTTTTTGCTGTTAAATAAATTGGGTTTGCACATGTGCAAAACTGATTTCATCCTAAGTATAACAGTAAAAATAGTCTATATTGTATGGCAGGAAAAGACTTTTCTTAAGAAGCAGTGGTCCTGAGCTAAGCTACTCATGATAATAGTCTTTGGTAGTCATTAACTCTATATATTGTATGGGGAAAAAAGAGTTTTCTTAATGTGCATTGGTTCTAGGCTAAGTTACACATCATTGTGGCCATTTTAGTGGTCATTAATTCTATGTATTGTATGGAAAAAAAGAGTTTTCTAAATATGCAGTGGTTGTAGGCTCAGTGACACATCATTATGGTCATTTAAGTGATCACTAATTCAATATGTTGTATGGAAAAAGGACTTTTCTAAACATGCAGTGGTTGTAGGCTGGCTAAGTTACATATCACTCTGGTGTTTTTAGTGGTCATCAGCTCAGCTGTCAGAGCACCAGGCTCTTAATGCAGGGGTGTGTGGGTACAGTCCTTTGGCAGGCCACAGATTTATGTGAGCTGCTTGACTCTTTTGTTAGAGCTGTAGACTTCAGATCGGACATCTTCAGTTCAATCCTTGCTCACCTGCAACATTACAATTGGCCTGTTCGCTGCCCACCTTAACGTTTCCAACATTCTGGTGGTGTCAGCTTAGTGTTTAATAGATCCCTGAAATCTTGAGTTCAATCCCAGCCCGCAGTATTAAAAATTGTCCTGTTTGCTGCCAGTCTGAATGTTTCCATCATTCTGTTAGTGTCAGCTTAGTTTTTTGATAGGTCCTTTCCACTTTAACCATTACTGCCCCTCTTAATGTTTCCATCATTCTGGTGGTGTCAGCTTAGTGTTTAATAGATCCCTGAAATCTTGAGTTCAATCCCAGCCCGCAGTATTAAAAATTGTCCTGTTTGCTGCCAGTCTGAATGTTTCCATCATTCTGTTGGTGTCAGCTTAGTTTTTTGATAGGTCCTTTCCGCTATAACCATTACTGCCCCTCTTAATGTTTCCATCATTCTGGTGGTGTCAGCTTAGTGTTTGATAGGTCCTTTCCGCTTTAACCATTACTGCCCCTCTTAATGTTTCCATCATTCTGTTGGTGTCAGCTTAGTGTTTGTTAAGTCCTTTCCGCTTTAACCATTACTGCCCCTCTTAATGTTTCCATCATTCTGATAGTGTCAGCTTAGTGTTTGATAGGTCCTTTCCGCTTTAACCATTACTGCCCCTCTTAATGTTTCCATCATTCTGGTGGTGTCAGCTTAGTGTTTGATAGGTCCTTTCCGCTTTAACCATTACTGCCCCTCTTAATGTTTCCATCATTCTGGTGGTGTCAGCTTAGTGTTTGATAGGTCCTTTCCGCTTTAACCATTACTGCCCCTCTTAATGTTTCCATCATTCTGGTGGTGTCAGCTTAGTGTTTGATAGGTCCTTTCCGCTTTAACCATTACTGCCCCTCTTAATGTTTCCATCATTCTGGTGGTGTTAGCTTAGTGTTTGATAGGTCCTTTCCGCTTTAACCATTACTGCCCCTCTTAATGTTTCCATCATTCTGTTGGTGTTAGCTTAGTGTTTGATAGGTCCTTTCCGCTATAACCATTACTGCCCCTCTTAATGTTTCCATCATTCTGTTAGTGTCAGCTTAGTGTTTTATAAGTCCTTTCCACTTTAACCATTACTGCCCCTCTTAATGTTTCCATCATTCTGTTGGTGTCAGCTTAGTGTTTTATAAGTCCTTTCCACTTTAACCATTACTGCCCCTCTTAATGTTTCCATCATTCTGTTAGTGTCAGCTTAGTGTTTTATAAGTCCTTTCCACTTTAACCATTACTGCCCCTCTTAATGTTTCCATCATTCTGTTAGTGTCAGCTTAGTGTTTGATAAGTCCTTTCCACTTTAACCATTACTGCCCCTCTTAATGTTTCCATCATTCTGTTGGTGTCAGCTTAGTGTTTGATAGGTCCTTTCCACTTTAACCATTACTGCCCCTCTTAATGTTTCCATCATTCTGTTAGTGTCAGCTTAGTGTTTTATAAGTCCTTTCCACTTTAACCATTACTGCCCCTCTTAATGTTTCCATCATTCTGTTGGTGTCAGCTTAGTGTTTGATAGGTCCTTTCCACTATAACCATTACTGCCCCTCTTAATGTTTCCATCATTCTGTTGGTGTCAGCTTAGTGTTTGATAGGTCCTTTCCGCTATAACCATTACTGCCCCTCTTAATGTTTCCATCATTCTGTTGGTGTCAGCTTAGTGTTTGATAGGTCCTTTCCGCTATAACCATTACTGCCCCTCTTAATGTTTCCATCATTCTGTTGGTGTCAGCTTAGTGTTTGATAGGTCCTTTCCACTTTAACCATTACTGCCCCTCTTAATGTTTCCATCATTCTGTTAGTGTCAGCTTAGTGTTTTATAAGTCCTTTCCACTTTAACCATTACTGCCCCTCTTAATGTTTCCATCATTCTGTTAGTGTCAGCTTAGTGTTTGATAAGTCCTTTCCACTTTAACCATTACTGCCCCTCTTAATGTTTCCATCATTCTGTTGGTGTCAGCTTAGTGTTTGATAGGTCCTTTCCACTTTAACCATTACTGCCCCTCTTAATGTTTCCATCATTCTGTTAGTGTCAGCTTAGTGTTTTATAAGTCCTTTCCACTTTAACCATTACTGCCCCTCTTAATGTTTCCATCATTCTGTTGGTGTCAGCTTAGTGTTTGATAGGTCCTTTCCACTATAACCATTACTGCCCCTCTTAATGTTTCCATCATTCTGTTGGTGTCAGCTTAGTGTTTGATAGGTCCTTTCCGCTATAACCATTACTGCCCCTCTTAATGTTTCCATCATTCTGTTGGTGTCAGCTTAGTGTTTGATAGGTCCTTTCCGCTATAACCATTACTGCCCCTCTTAATGTTTCCATCATTCTGTTGGTGTCAGCTTAGTGTTTGATAGGTCCTTTCCACTTTAACCATTACTGCCCCTCTTAATGTTTCCATCATTCTGTTAGTGTCAGCTTAGTGTTTGATAGGTCCTTTCCGCTATAACCATTACTGCCCCTCTTAATGTTTCCATCATTCTGTTAGTGTCAGCTTAGTGTTTGATAGGTCCTTTCCGCTATAACCATTACTGCCCCTCTTAATGTTTCCATCATTCTGTTGGTGTCAGCTTAGTGTTTGATAGGTCCTTTCCACTTTAACCATTACTGCCCCTCTTAATGTTTCCATCATTCTGGTGGTGTCAGCTTAGTGTTTGATAGGTCCTTTCCACTTTAACCATTACTGCCCCTCTTAATGTTTCCATCATTCTGGTGGTGTCAGCTTAGTGTTTGATAGGTCCTTTCCACTTTAACCATTACTGCCCCTCTTAATGTTTCCATCATTCTGTTAGTGTCAGCTTAGTGTTTGATAAGTCCTTTCCACTTTAACCATTACTGCCCCTCTTAATGTTTCCATCACTCTGGTGGTGTCAGCTTAGTTTTTTGATAGGTCCTTTCCACTTTAACCATTACTGCCCCTCTTAATGTTTCCATCATTCTGGTGGTGTCAGCTTAGTGTTTGATAAGTCCTTTCCACTTTAACCATTACTGCCCCTCTTAATGTTTCCATCATTCTGGTGGTGTCAGCTTAGTGTTTGATAAGTCCTTTCCACTTTAACCATTACTGCCCCTCTTAATGTTTCCATCATTCTGGTGGTGTCAGCTTAGTGTTTGATAAGTCCTTTCCACCACCACCACCTGGCCTATTTCAAACATTACAAGCACATATGGTTTTACACTGGCTTAAAGAATCTGCCAGATAATTGCGGTCAGATTTGGGTGGAGCACTTATAGAATTGTCTGAGTGCAATGGATTTCCTGGAAGAAACTCCACAGACCTTGATAAAGGTCAAAATATACAGTGTTTTAGATGTAAAGCTTTCACCACAGTTATGTTTGGTTTTACTTGTATAGTTTTATTATGTAGTGACTTTGAGACATATAAAGTGCTTGTATAAATGTACTATTATTTCTGATGGAAGTAATCATAATATGGTACGCTTATTTCATTAACACCCTTATTTGTGTACATATTCAGTCTCATATAGCAATACTGAATACTCAGATCAGTGCATGTGTATGTAAATGTGCATCTGGTATATATTGTTAGTATAACATTTTATCTGATGTTTATGAAATATGGTGTAGGTACGCTGTAATTCTGAACTCTTTAAATTCTGAGTGTGTTGAAGTCTGTAAGTACTCAGTGTGTTGAATCAGTTGCATAAGGCTTGCATTGAATTAGTTGCATAAGGATCGAATTGAATAAACCGCATAAGAATTGAATGATAACATAAGGCTTGAGTTGAATTTGAATACTTGCATAAGATTTGAATTGAATCAGTTGCATAAGGATTGAATTGTATTAATTGCATATGACTTGAAGTGAATCAATTTAATCGCGTAAAGCTTGACTTGATTTGATTTTGAATTTAATCGCATAAGGCTTGAATGGAACTGGATATAATTAATTTCTTGCATAAAAAATTGAATGAAAATGAATTAATCAAGTTCATATGGCTTGAATTTTTTGGGATTGATATGAACTGATGCATCCGGCTTGACAGATATGAACTGAATAAAGTGTGTATGACTAGAATTGATTTGAATTGATTTGAATTGATTTGAATTGAATTATTTGCAAAAGACAGCCAGATTCTGACCAACACCATCTGTGTTTACTCAGCAGTTCAAGCACGAGGTTCCTACATTAAAAACACTAAACGTAGTAGTGCAAACAGCAGAATTGCGGTATAATTAAAACAGCAAAATTGCAGTATAACTAAAACAACAAAATTGCAATATAACTTAAACAACAATGTTGCAATGTAATTAAAACAGCAATTTTACGATATAAGTAAAACAGCAAAATTACGATATAACTAAAATTGCAGTATAATTAAAACAGCAAATTTGCAATAAAACCGAAAGGGCAAAATTGTAGAATAACTTCAAACAGCAAAATTGCAATACAAATAAATGGTCAAAGTTTCATTGGCGGATTTGTGTAGAGTGCATGTGGGTAGAGCGCATATGGACATGTCTGTGTGCGATGAATCCCACTTGAACAAACTGAAAACTGAAGAGCTGGCGACAGACAGAAAGCAAACTGTATGCGCGCTGGTTGTTTTTGTGTCACTACCAGGTACTGTTAGTTGGTCTTGAAAAGAACTAATTATGGTTGCCGCTATTTTGATTTCAATTGCCGTCAGTTGGTTTACACTGCAAATGTTCTATGCCATTAACCCTTTGCCTTTCGTACCCTGTCTTCCTTCCTTCCTTCCTTCCTTTCCCTTAACCCTATCCAGGGTCGTGGGGGCTCCACATGGATGAACGTCGCACCGTCTGTCTCCACCTCTGTCTGTCATGAGCAAGGGTCTGGGTCGTGGCAAAGCTTTTACCCTGTCTACCAACTGCAAAAACTGAACTCTTTTGATTCCCTCACCCTGTCTACCAGGAAGCTGGTGGATAGGGTGAGGGGGTCAAAGAGTTAAGTTTCTGCTCCCTCACCCTATCCACCAGGAAGCTGGTGGATAGGGTGAGGGAGTCAAAGAGTGAAGTTTTTGCTTTGCTAGCATGGTTGGCAATGCAGGATGCTGGTAGACGGGGTGTGAGAGTCAAAAGGTTAAAAGTGCAGTGACAAAATTTTCAGTTTCTTTCCGCAAATGACAAAAAAGTCATAAGGACCTGGGCTTGAAAGAACTGACACTGCAGGTGCTTCACAATGTTAAGCTATGATATGCAAAGAAACTATGATTTGGTGGGAAAATCTTTTTTTTTAAAGTGTTTGTCTTGATAAGATAATGATCTTAAAAGTGTTTGTCTTGGTAAGATAATGATCTTAAAAGTGTCTGTCTTGGTAAGATAATGATCTTAAAAGTGTTTGTCTTGATAAGATAATGATCTTAAAAATGTTTGTCTTGATAAGATAATGATCTTAAAAGTGTTTGTCTTGATAAGATAATGATCTTAAAAGTATTTGTCTTGATAAGATAATGATCTTAACAGTTTTTGTCTTGAAAGATAATGATCTTAAAAGTGTTTGTCTTGATAAGATAATGATCTTAAAAGTTTGTCTTGATAAGGTAAATGATCTTAAAAGTTTGTCTTGATAAGGTAATGATCTTAAAAGTGTTTGTCTTGATAAGGTGATGATCTTAAAAGTGTTTGTCTTGATAAGGTAATGATCTTAAAAGTGTTTGTCTTGATAAGGTAATGATCTTAAAAGTGTTTGTCTTGGTAAGGTAATGATCTTAAAAGTTTTTGTCTTGATAAGATAATGATCTTAAAGGTGTTTGTTTTGATAAGATAATGATCTTAAAAGTTCGCTTGATTGTACCAGTGTGTGTATATCAGATGATTGTGACTTATGTGCATAGTGTGTGTGTGTGTATGTGTGTGTGTGTGTGTGTGTGTGTGTGTGTGTGTTGTGTTGTGTATGTGTGTTGTGTATGTGTTGTGTGTGTATGTGTTGTGTGTGTGTGTGTTGTGTGTGTGTGTGTGTGTGTGTGTTTTCAAATGAGTATGTATATATGTATGATTTCGTTCTCTTTCCAAACACAGACCTCAGATCTGATACAAAATTCCACAAACTGTTCTTTTATTTGTGGCAAACTTTTACATATGTACATGTACTTTTCTTCTACCTCTGCAGTTCATGTTTCACTGTTGTTCCTACACTGTATTCCTTTATCTGGTATCGTAGTTGTTCCTACACTGTATTCCTTTATCTGGTATCGTAGTTGTTCTTACACTGTATTCCTTTATCTGGTATCGTAGTTGTTCTTACACTGTATTCCTTTATCTGGTATCGTAGTTGTTCTTACACTGTATTCCTTTATCTGGTATCGTAGTTGTTCTTACACTGTATTCCTTTATCTGGTATCGTAGTTGTTCCTACACTGTATTCCTTAATCTGGTATCGTAGTTTGCTTTGAAACTATCTGTTCTGGATATTTTGATTTTTTTTTTTAAGAAAATAGTTTTCGTTCATTTTTTTTTAAATTAATGTCTTTTGGCTATGAGTGATATTAGACAAATACCACTATGAGTGATATTAGTTTTCAGAGCTGTTTGGTGTCCTTGTTTGTCGTGTTTTATAACAAAAAAATAAAATAAAAACCAACAATTTTTTTTTTTCATATTGCAGGTTGTGTGTGTGTGTGTGTGTGAGTGTGTGTGTGTGTGTGTGTGTGTGTAAGTGTATATGTGTCTGTGTGTGCGCCAGAAATAGATGACTGGAATTTTCATAACTCTCTATAGATGGATCTTCACCAAATTTTCAAATTCTCAAAGCTGTGGACTATTCAGGAGTTAAAGAAAGCATATGTTGGGAAGGTGAATCTCCAAGGTGAAGATCACATACATACCCAAACGGCTCCTCAGACCAACACTGTTTGAGGAAGGTATGTGAACAGCGCTTTCTCCAGAGTTTCTGGCAGTGTTAAGATTCTGTTTTCATTGATGTCAGGATCTGGCCAGCCCATGGGTTTATGTGCAGGCTTTAAGGCTTGTGCCATGATCACCATACACATGGCACCTGTGACATTAGTGCAATGGGAAACTGTAACTGAAACTGACAGGCCACCATTGCCCTCAGTTCACAGCCAGTTTCTGTTTCACCTGATGCTTCTTGTAAGTCATGGTATAGAGAAGGTAAAAATGTACATTTTCTGTAATATTATTTGTGTAAAAAGGCAGATTGTTGGAATGGCTCAGCTATCTTGTTTTTGGTTTTCAATCATTTTACTGTTTTTTCTTTTAATCCTTATGCTGTTGTTTTTGATACCTACTTTTTAAGAAAGAGAAAGGGAGGGAATAAAGGCTTGCTGTTTGATATATATATATATATATATTTCTTTTTATAAAATGCAATGAGTGTTCTCTGAATTGGACTGTTTGCATCATGCAAGTGGAATCATTGAATATTTTTTTGTGTTATTTTTCCCGTAAACTGGGTGTTAATTTCATTCTGTCTTTTTCTCAAACTCATCAAACAAGATGCATCAAACTTCCACCCAACTACTCGCCTAATCATGTATACATACCCACACACATGCACTCTGTCGTTGTCTCATACCACCTCCCTCTCTCTCTCTGTTTCTATCTCTGTCTCTCTGCCTGTCTCTCTCTCTCTCTGTTTCTCTCTCTCTCTCTCTCTCTCTCTGACTCTGCCTCTGTCTCTCTGTTTCTCTCTCTCTTTCTCTTTGTCCTCTCTCTCTCTGTCTCTGTCTCTCTCTCTCTCTGTGTCTCTTCCTCCTCCCTCCCCTCCCCCCCCCCCCCCCTTTCTCTGTTTGTGTATTGTAAATATTCTTCAAACTAGTTTTGATTGCCATGTGGTGATTGTGTTGTTGAAGTGTGGTAGCTTAGCTCACAGCAGAAACATGACATAGTGTCGAAGGTAATCGGCCAGAACGGCATATCTGTCTTCCCTATTTCTTTTGGACTTACCCCGTTCTGGCAGATAACCGTCGATAGTTCTTCTCCACCGCCGCCCACTGTATGCAATAAAAGCTTTACACATGAATGACTTTTGCACTTTTGCAGCGGTTTTTTTTAATAATTTTTATTATCATTTTATATTTAAGATTTTTTTAAAGCAACCAAATTTTGATTTTGAACACTTTTTCTGTATTCGTTTATGGTAGTGTTTGTACATTGTTTTGATGTGCGAAGGAATCCGTTTTTAGATTGTGGTTCGGTCTGAAAGTCATTATCAAACTTACAATATCACTGTATTACAGTTCACATGCATTGGCAACAATTTGAATAAAGTTGATATGGAAAACAGTCGGTTTCACTTTTGTTTTATTTGTGTGATTTGTTTTTATTTTTGGCGTGCTTTTTAATCCTTTGACTTCCGACTGTCAATCGTGCGAGCAAAGCAAAAACTTAATCGTTTGACTCCCTCACAAGGAAGCTGTGGTGAGGGTGAAGAAGTCAAAGGGTTAAGTGTTTTATTTTTAAGTTGGTGGACAGGTTGCGGGAGTCAAAGGGTTAACATCAGGGCAGGTGAAGCCGCGAGAGAGAGAGGAGGTGGACAAAGCCCTCGTGATGCTGGCCTGAGATGAGTGGTGATCTGTCATCATCATCATCATGTGCCCTGCCATATGGCGTTGGCGATCATGGCCCTCCGTATGCATCTATCCCTTGTCGCCGCAAGTTCACCTCCCGCCCTCTCTGTCCTCAGCCACCCTGCAAGTCCGTCCAATATTTTCTCCCTGGGTTTACCTGGTGCTCTCTTTCCCTCCAGCTGCTTTCTTCTCTCTCTCTCTCTCTCTCTCTCTCTCTCTCTCTCTCTCTCTCTCTCTCTCTCTCTCTCTGTGATCACTACCACTTCACAACTTGGAATCTTTTGGGTAATGAGACAATCCGGCTTGACCTTGACCTGCCTTTTTCTGACACCTGTCTGTCTGTTGCGGTGTAAGGTTGTGTGTGTGTGTGTGTGTGTATGGTATGTGTGTGCGTTAGTGTGGTATGTGTGTGTGTGTTAGTGTGTGTGTATGTGCGCGTGCGCGCGCGCGCGCGTGTGTGTGTGTGTGTGCGTGCGTGTGTGTGCACGAAACAGTAAAGCGACCGTATACACCCCGCCTTCCTCCTCCCCCCTCTCTCTCTCCTCACACACACACACACACACACGTACAGACACACACACACACATATACACACGCACACACGCACACATGGGGACACACACACACATGCACACACATAACACACACACACACAACACACACATACACACACCACAACACACACACACACACACACACACACACACACGCACACACACATACACACACACGCACACGCACACACACACACACACACGCACACACACACACACACACCATAAACAAACTGCACGTGGAGGTGGGAATGTGTGACCTTGTGTGTGGTGTGGTAGTGTGTGTGTGTGTATGTGTGTGTGTGTGTGTATACGTGTGTGTGTGTGTGTATGCGTGTGCGTGCGTGTGCGTGCAGTGTGTGTGTGTGTGTATGTGTGTGTGGTGTGTGTGAGTGAGTGTGTGGTATGTGTGTGTGTGTGAGTGTGTGTGTGTGTGTGTGTGTGTGTGAAAAATCTGACTTTCGGCCTTTTCGTTTCTAGCTTTGTGTTTGTCCGTCACAGTTTGCGCTGAGACATGTTTCTGTCTGTCTGCATGTGTGTGTGTGTGTTTGTGTGTCTCTGTGTGTGTGTGTGTGTCTGTGTGTGTGTGTGTGTGTGTTACTGTCTGTGTGTCTGCATGTATGAGAGACAGACAGGGCATGGCTGGAGACAAAAGTTCTCTAGTAAAACCCCCCACCCCCTCATGCTGAACCGAAACATGGGAAAAGTTATGCAAGGAATGCGGTCGCCGAACCAAGCCTTGTGTTTACGTCATGATCGACACCCTTCTTTTTCTTCTTGGCTTGTTTCTACCCTGAAAACTGACAGTGAACTTGGGGTTAGGGTTTGCCAACATCTCTCACCCACCACCACCAAATTGGCCGGGAGTACTCAATGCCAGGGGCATCTCCTTAGATTAGGTGCGCGAATGCGTTGATATGTGTACTTAATTTTCTTTTCTTTTTTTATTTGTCTCTCTGTCTCTGTCTCGTTGTCTCTCTGTCTGTCTGTCTGTCTCTTTTCTGTCTCTGTCTGTTTGTCTGTCTCTGTCTCTCTTTCTTTGTCTCTGTCTGTCTGTCTGTCTCTTAAATTGGACGGAGTAGTCAACGCCAGGGGCATCTCCTTAGATTATGTGCGCGAATGTATTGATATGTGTACTTCTTTTTCTTTTTCCATTTTTCGTCTGTCTGTCTGTGTCTGTCTGTCTGTCTGTGTGTCTCTCTGTCTGTCTGTCTCTCTCTTAAACTGGACAGAGTAGTCAACGCCAGGGGCATCTCCTTAGATTACGTGCGGGAATGTATTGATATGTGTACTTAATATTCTTTTCCTTTTTTCTCTGTCTGTGTCTGTCTCTTTGTCTCTGCCTCTGTCTGTCTGTCTGTCTGTCTGTATGTCTCTCTCTCTTTCTCTCTCTCTTAAATTGGATGGAGTAGTCAACGCCAGGGGCATCTCCTTAGATTATGTGCGCGAATGCACGGATATGTGTAGGGGGCCTACTTAATTTTCTTCTCTCTTTTATTAATTGTTTTTTGTTGTTGTTGTTGTTGTTTACTTTTTTTTGGGGGGGGGGGGGTTTGAAGTATTGTATATGTTTTCAAAATAGTTACAGCCCTGATATGGCTCTACCCAGTCGGCTGGGCTTTAAATTAAACAAAAAGAACAGTAACAATAACAAGAACCAAACATTGAGGCTGGGGAGAAGAGAACAGTGCCTATGGACTAGTTAAGTCATGGTGGTGTCAGTGCCAGTTTTTGACTGACGCCACTTACACTGCGTTGTGTGCAGACAGACTGGAGGATGTTCAAGATGCTGACGGCCGTACCATCACGTATGTTGAAAAATTCGGGTTCGCGTCCGATCCCCAAAGGTGTTTTTTTTCTTCTTTTTAAAATTTTTTTTTCTTCTTTTTAAAAAAAATTTTTTTTTTAGGATCATTGCACTCAGGAAGGTTACCTTTGTGCTGCTCACCTTTTTTTTTTTCGTCCCATTTTCTACGCCACTTTAATGGCCACAGAAGCTGAAACAGTTTTCATTAAGCGATGATGGTCACAACGGGAAAGCTGGTGGGGAAAAGAGCACCAGGTAGACCCAGGGAGAAGATATTGGACGGACTTGCAGAGTGGCTCATGACAAAGAGGGTGGATCGCCAACGCCATGCGGCAAGGCACCTGATGATGATGATGATGATGATGACGATGTCGATGTCGATGTCGATGGTAATCATTATGCTGTGGAGTTCCATCTAGGATTGAGACTGCGTGACAGGGCTGTACTCTACGCTTACTATCATAATATATCCTGGCGTCAACCAGGCCCGAGAGATACAGACACCTGCCGTGTTGGTCAGAAGATTTGAGCAACACCCTCAATGACGCATCGGCGAAGTGGATGAGACTCGACTGTGTGGTTCCAGTCTTCCCAATGAGCCCATAGCACGCCCGACTCGGGGTTAGAGCCGAAAAATCCCACAATGATTTTTGAAGTTTGAAGGTACTGATGGGGATTCGAACCCACAACCTTCCAGTCGGTAGCCCGTTGCGTTAACCACCACACCACGGCGACTGAAATGATTGTAAGGCTTATGCCAATGATCAGCATACACATGGCACCTGTGACATTAGTGCATATGATATGGAATTCATTCCCAGCGCGGAGACGTCGTCTTGAGAAACAGAAACTAATTTAACCCTTTGACTACTGCCCCCTATCCACCAACTGCAAAAAAATTAACTCTTTATTTCTCTCACGCTTCCTATAGGAAGCTGGTGGATAGGGTGAGGGAGTCAAAGGGTCTATGTACTTTGCATTTTATTTTCAATGTCCTGTTGTTTAATTTGTGTTCTTGTTTGTACCTTTTTTTTGCATTTTATTTTCAATGTCCTGTTGTTTAATTTGTGTTCTTGTTTGTACCTGTTTTAACTCAAGTTTTTGCTTTCTAGCATGGTCGGCAATGCAGGATGCTGGTGGACAGGGTGCGAGAGTCAAAGGGTTAGTTATTTGATACAGTTTTTTATTTTCATTTTTTTTTTTTTTTTTTTTTAACAATCCATTTTCTGTTTCTGTCCATGAGTAACCTGGGAAAATTACGATGGTGGTTTCCCGTTGTCTTCCATCGGTTTGTGTACGGTCTCTCCGCTAGTCTTACTCTCTCCCGAGATGTCCACAAGGCAGTGGAGCTATTCACCCATAGCTTGGGGATCTGGTTCGTGGGCACCAGGGCATATCCACACGCCGGTGGGCCTGCGTGCCTCACGTCTGGGGGCCAGACCTCCTCCGAGTCCCACGAGATTTAGCCTGAGTCCGTGAGGTGCTCAGTTACAGCCTGTCGCCACGAGGAGGCACAGCGTAGGGCTTGTTGATGGAGAGGCTATGTACTGACAGGAAGAGACTTACGCCTTCTGCTCTTCTTTTCGCATAGCTGCAAGCAGCACTGCAAGCAGCAGTGCTAGCCAGCGGTGCAGGCTGAAGCCGACACACTAGACGCATCACATCTGCCGATGACAAACTAGAGACAGATGGAAGTCCATGATCGCCAACGCCATGCAGCAGGGCACCTGATGATGATGATGAATCCATTTTCGATGTAGTGATGCCCCAATCCTTCGGTGACAAAATCATAAAAATCCGTTGAGATGGTGCAAAAGGTGACCGAGGTATTGTGGTCTTCTGACAGAAAAAGTATGGATGATTGAATTTGTTCGCACACCGCGTACGTTGAGTTAACTTAAAATCAACGTTAGGCCTGGTTGGTAGGCCTACTTGGGTGGGTGACCCTCTGGGACACCAGGTACTGTTGGTAACTTTTATCGCGATCTGATTGGTTCTTTTCGTATCACCGTGGACTCAAAAGATCTGGTATCCTGATTTCAACCCCAGCCCGCAATAGTAACCCTTTGGCTCCCGCACTCTGTCCATCAACTGCAAAAACTTAAAAACTTAACCCTTTGACTTTCTCACCCTATCCACCAAAGGGAACCAAAGGGTTAAGTTTTTGTTTTACCGTCATGGTTGACAACGCAGGATGCTTGTAGACAGGATGCAGAACAGGAGTCAAAGGATTACACACTGACCTTGTTTGCTGCCCTGTCTTAATGTTTCCGTCACTCTGGTGGTGTCAGCTTAGTATTTCTTGGGTTCTTCTCTCCCCTCCCCTCTTTCCCCCCCCCCACCTCCCATTTCAAGATGTTGCTACTGTATAGGGTTTTTGCACAGGCTCAGGTAGTCTGCTAGACAATTGTTGCAGATGTGGATGGAGCGCATATGGAATTGTCCGAGTGCGATGAATCCCTCTTGAACAAATTCCGAACTGAAGAGAGATTGATCACGCTGGGGTAATTCTTTTGTCTCCTTCAAGTCCGCTCTCAAAACTCGCATTTTCTCCTCTGCATGAAATCCTGACCTCACTCAACCCCCACTGCAGCCTGTCTCCACTTGGTGTGGAATCACATGGCAATTTATATTTGTATATAATATGTTTTCTATAATTTCGCATTGCTTTTCTTCTTTTTCCCCATTTATAGCCATGGATCTGTGTGTGTATGCGTGTGTGTGCATGTGTGCGTATGTGTATGTTCAGCGCTAAGATTTGATTTATATCAAGATCTTGCGCTATATAAATATTGTAATTATTATCATTGTAATTCCATATGCACTCCACCCGTATCTGCCGGCAGTTATCCGGTAAACGCAAACTCAAGAGGTATTCGTCTCTTTCGGGTAATTCCGTAAGCACACCACCCAAAACTGCCGGCTGTTGTCTGGCAGACACCTTAAGCTTGCGCAAAAGCCTAGGTGTTAGCTTTGCTTTTTCTGTCCGCTTGGACCAGTTTCAGTTTCAGTTTCTCAAGACGTCTCCGCGCTCGGAACGAATTCCATATACACTAACGTCACAGGTGCCATGTGTATGGTGATCATGGCACAAGCCCTAAGCTTGCACATAAACCCATGAGCTGCCAGATCCTGAGGTCCTACCTAGATTATGTTTTAGCTGGTCTACTGTATATTTTACACTGGTGTTTTATCAGCCTATCACTGGAATACTCTTGGTTACATGTAAATGACATGTGTATCTGTGTATCTTACCTTCAAAAAAGGAACATACATATAAAGTAAACAAAAATAGTTAAAGGTCTGAATCACAACACAACCAGCTATTCTGTATAAACTCGCCTCATATGACAGAACCCCCCAGTCAATGCCCAAATGCTCAGCTGTTTATCTTCTAGGTGAAGACAATATTTTCTTGATCATCGATATGTATGTAAGTAAGTGAGTAAGTAAGTAACTGAGTGAGTAAGTAAGTGAATAAGAAGTAGGTGAATAAAGAAATACAAAATAAAGGAGTATGTAGATGAACAAACAGGCAAAATACAAAGTAAAATAGGTGAATAAATAAATACAAAATAAAGGAGTATGTAGATGAACAAACAGGCAAAATACAAAGTAAAATAGGTGAATAAATAAATACAAAATAAAGGAGTATGTAGATGAACAAACAGGCAAAATACAAAGTAAAATAGGTGAATAAATAAATACAAAATAAAGGAGTATGTAGATGAACAAACAGGCAAAATACAAAGTAAAATAGGTGAATAAATAAATACAAAATAAAGGAGTATGTAGATGAACAAACAGGCAAAATACAAAGTAAAATAGGTGAATAAATAAATACAAAATAAAGGAGTATGTAGATGAACAAACAGGCAAAATACAAAGTAAAATAGGTGAATAAATGAATACAAAATAAAGGAGTATGTAGATGAACAAACAGGCAAAATACAAAGTAAAATAGGTGAATAAATGAATACAAAATAAAGGAGTATGTAGATGAACAAACAGGCAAAATACAAAGTAAAATAGGTGAATAATAAATACAAAATAAAGGAGTATGTAGATGAACAAACAGGCAAAATACAAAGTAAAATAGGTGAATAAATAAATACAAAATAAAGGAGTATGTAGATGAACAAACAGGCAAAATACAAAGTAAAATAGGTGAATAAATGAATACAAAATAAAGGAGTATGTAGATGAACAAACAGGCAAAATACAAAGTAAAATAGGTGAATAATAAATACAAAATAAAGGAGTATGTAGATGAACAAACAGGCAAAATACAAAGTAAAATAGGTGAATAATAAATACAAAATAAAGGAGTATGTAGATGAACAAACAGGCAAAATACAAAGTAAAATAGGTGAATAATAAATACAAAATAAAGGAGTATGTAGATGAACAAACAGGCAAAATACAAAGTAAAATAGGTGAATAATAAATACAAAATAAAGGAGTATGTAGATGAACAAACAGGCAAAATACAAAGTAAAATAGGTGAATAATAAATACAAAATAAAGGAGTATGTAGATGAACAAACAGGCAAAATACAAAGTAAAATAGGTGAATAATAAATACAAAATAAAGGAGTATGTAGATGAACAAACAGGCAAAATACAAAGTAAAATAGGTGAATAATAAATACAAAATAAAGGAGTATGTAGATGAACAAACAGGCAAATATACAAAGTAAAATAGGTGAATACATGAATACAAAATAAAGGAGTATGTAGATGAACAAACAGGCAAAATACAAAGTAAAATAGGTGAATAATAAATACAAAATAAAGGAGTATGTAGATGAACAAACAGGCAAAATACAAAGTAAAATAGGTGAATAAATAAATACAAAATAAAGGAGTATGTAGATGAACAAACAGGCAAAATACAAAGTAAAATAGGTGAATAAATAAATACAAAATAAAGGAGTATGTAGATGAACAAACAGGTAAGGGATGAAAATAACAAATAACGGTAAATACAGGCTTGTAGCTTATGAAAAATGTTACATAAACTTTGAAATTAGCAAAACACCCAAGCAGTTTCCTGCCAGCAGAAGTATACAATTCCTCATGTATAGGTGGAAACTTGATGCATTCAAAAACAAAATACACCAGGAACGTAGTGTGTCTGTGTGGAAAGAAGATAACGCATAGTCATATTCTTTCATGCGTTCGGGTAAAACGACATATACCTACGCTATCAACGAAGACAGTTTCTGACATATCTGCCTCACCATCCTTAACATATGAATTTTTTGTTAGCCTGTCAAAAAGTCCTTTAGCGAATTATCTTTAACGCTCCGTTATTTCTCATGTTCAGTGTTATGGTTAGCCAATTTTACTGTTTCAGTCGTTAATTATGATAACGTCATTTGTTAATTTTTCCTTCTCGTCTTCGGCACCGTTGTTTTTCTGGTTCATTTCTTTTTCCTGAAGATTAACCATTTCCATGTTTCCTCTTCTGTCCTCATGTATCCCTTTGTGTGTGTGTGTGTGTGTGTGTGTGTGTGTGTGTGTGTGTGTGTGTGTGTGTGTGTGTGTGTGTGTGTGTGTGTGTGTGTGTGTGTGTGTGTGTGTGTGTGTGTCTAAAGTCACTTTAGTGAATAGACATTAAATCAAAGACCACCACAACGCTTGTAGCGGAAGCGTGGTGGGGAAGATAAAGCTGATGGTCCGCTGTTAAACAGGAATCTTGGCCTGGGGTCATGGTGAACATGTGGAGTGTGTCCATCATTCCCCGTGTGTCTCGTCGGGGTCGCATTGGCTACTGTTTTGTTGTTGTTGTTGTTTTTTTCCCTCAGGGTCTGACCAGCTCATGGGTTTATGTGCAGGCTTAAGGCTTGCACCACGATCACCATACACATGGCACCTGTGACGTTAGTGCATATGGAATTCGTTCCGAGCGCGGTGACGTGGTCTTGAGAAACTGAGATTTGAAACTGAATTGTGTGCTGGTACAGTTGTGCTAATTGCAGAAAGTGAAAGGGACCTACAAAACCTTGTGAATATACTTGAAATAGAAAGCAAAGGTAAGGGGTTGGAACTAAACAGCAGGAAGACTGAAGTCATGGTGATCAGTAAAAAACATGAAATCACGTCATGCAAAATAACAGCAAACGGCACAACCTTGAGACAGGTTGATAAATTTAAATACCTGGGAACGATCATTTCACCAGATGGCAGATGCACATCAGAAATAGCCAGCAGAATCGGCCAAGCCAAAACAGCATTCAAGAAGATGACAAGCATTCTTACCAACAAATGCCTATCAATTAACATCAGGAAGAGAGTTCTTGAGTGTTATGTAGAACCAATACTGTTGTACGGTTGCGAGGCGTGGACAGTCAACAAGCAAAGCCAGAACAAGATTGAGGCAGCCGAGATGTGGTTTCTAAGAAGGATGTTGAGAGTTCCATGGACGGCAAAGAAAACAAACGAGACAGTCTTGATGGAGGCAGACACAAGAAGATCATTCATAAAGAAGATTAGGAAAAGACAGGCAACATTTATAGGCCATTTTATGAGGAAAGGGGAATTGGAGCACCTGGTCACAACGGGAAAGCTGGAGGGAAGGAGAGCACCGGGTAGACCCAGGGAGAAGATACTAGACGGACTTGCAGAGTGGCTGAAGACAAGGAGGGTGGAAGAGATGCTTGAGGCAACAAGAGACAGAGACAGATGGAAGTCCATAATCGCCAACGCCATGCGGCAAGGCACCTGATGATGATGATGATGATGATGATGATGATGATGATGATGATGATGATGATGATGATGATGATGATGATAGTCTTGAAATGGGAAGAAGAGCGGGAGATATGTAATGTGACACCACCAGCATGATGATGGAAACATCAAGATACAGTCAGCATACAAGTCAGCTTTTCCCTTTGACTCCCTCACCCTTTCCACCAGCATCCTGCATTGTCAACCATGCTAGCACAGCAAAAACTTAACCTTTTGACTCCCTCATCCTGTCCACCAGCATCCTGCATTGTCAACCATGCTAGCAAAG
>JAPXFY010000022.1:57678304-57685804 GCA_030674185.1 Monoplex corrugatus
CAAAAACTTAACTCTTTAACTCCCGCACCCTATCCACCGACGCAAAAACTTAACCCTTTGACTCCCGAACCCTATCCACCAACTGCAAAAACATAACCCTTTGACTCCTGCCCCCTATCCACCAACCGCAAAAACTTAACATCTCTAACTCCCGCACCCTATCCACCGACCGCAAAAACTTAACCCTTTGACTCCCGCACCCTATCCACCAACTGTTAAATCTTAACCCTTTGACTCCCGCACCCTAGCCACCAACTGTGTAAAATGCTTTCGGTGATTCTGCGGATGTCACCGTTGTATTACGTAGCGGGAAGCTGGTGGATAGGGTGAAGGAGTCAAAGGGTTAAGATGGGCACCGAACAGGCCAGTTTTTTTGTTTTTTTTAATGTTGCGAGCTGGGAACGATCATCTCACCAGACGGCAGATGCACATCAGAAATAGCCAGCAGAATAGGCCAAGCCAAACAGCATTCAAGAAGATGAAAAGCATTCTTACCAACACATGTCTATCGATTAACATCAGGAAGAGAGTTCTTGAATGTTACATAGAACCGATAATGTTATACGGTTGTGGGGCGTGGACAGTCACCACGCAAAGCCAGAACAAGATTGATGCAGCCGAGATGTGGTTTCTAAGAAGAATGTTGAGAGTTCCGTGGACAGCAAAGAAAACAAATGAGACAGTCTTGATTGAGGCAGACACAAGAAGATCATTGATAAGGATGATTATGAAAAGACAGGCAACATTTATAGGCCATTTTATGAGAAAAGGAGAATTAGAGCACCTGGTCACAACAGGAAAGCTGGAGGGAAAGAGAGCGCCAGGTGGACCCGGGAGAATATATTGGACGGACTTGCGGGTGGCTGAGGGCAGAGAGGGTGGAAGATGAGTTTGCGGCAACAATAATAATAATAATAATTACAATATCTATATAGCGCAAAATCTTGATAAAATCAAATCTAAGCGCTGAAGGGATAGATTCGTATGGAAGCCCATGATTGCCAACTCGAGGTATCAGATTATAAAGCATGTCAGTGGCTGGTGTATGGAACAATGAAAACACCTCGTATATAAACCCACTGCGCAGTCTGCACACTGTCGGGCAAAACAAACGTGCTTTCGCGCATCCGAGAAAAATCAGTATGCTAAAAAAAAAAAAAAAAAAAAAAAAAAAAAACAAACAAACAACAAAAACAGACTGACTCTGATCTGATAAAGTGAAGAAGAAATCTAAAACTGCATCTTTAAGAAGAAGAAGAAGAAGAAGAAGAAAGACCAGCAGTCCAACCACAATCATTATCACTGATGCTCGTCGTTTCACAGCCCTGTTGGCAAAGTGTATCATCATCATCATCAGGTGCCCTGCCGCATGGCGTTGGCGATCATGGATTTCCATCTGTCTCTATCTCTTGTTGCCCCTAGCATCTCCTCCACCCTCCTCGTCTTCAGCCACTCCGCAAGTCCGTCTAGCATTTTCTCCCTGGGTCTATCTGGTGTTCTCTTTCCCTCCAGATTTCCCGTTGTGACCAGGTGCTCCAAATCCCCCTTCCTCATAAAATGGCCTATAAATGTTGCCTGTCTTTTCCTAATCTTCCTTATGAATTATCTACTTGTGTCTGCCTCTATCAAGACTGTCTCGTTTGTTTTCTTTGCTGTCCATGGAACTCTCAACATTCTTCTTAGAAACCACATCTCGGCTGCCTCAATCTTGTTCTGGCTTTGCTTGTTGACTGTCCACGCCTCACATCCGTACAACAGTGTTGGTTCTATATAACATTCAAGAACTCTCTTCCTGATGTTAATTGATAGGCATTTGTTGGTAAGAATGCTTGTCATCTTCTTAAATGCTGTTTTGGCTTGGCCGATTCTGCCGGTTATTTCTGATGTGCATCTGCCGTCTGGTGAAATGATCGTTCCCAGGTATTTAAACTTATGAACCTGAGTCAAGGTTGTGCCATTTGCTGCTATTTTGTGTAGATGTGTGCAAAGGATCCGCACACCACACATCACACACACACAAAACAAAAAACATACGTAAAAAGCCTTTGGTTTCGCGACCCAGAGAAGCAGCACGCCCATTTTTTTTCTCCGGCCAACAACCGAACAAGCCAAGCGCGCGCGTGCGGTAGGCCTCCTAAAATAATATTTGTGGGAGGGTAGGGGAGAGGTCTTGAGGTCAAGGTCATATCCGCGCGTTCTGAAGTAGGCGCCTGCAATCAGTCATTATTATATTCAAGCCCGGACCCACAATTTTTGAGAGTTTGCGAGTTCAAGAATTCGTCGTCGCGTTTGGACAGCTTTGTCTGCGCTCTACCCCAATCTGCCAGCGAATATCTGGCAGACTGCTTTGGCAAGGTTTTGAAATGTGGAGGGATGGAAGGGAGGATGGGACTTATGAAGCCCCAAGCTGACACTATCGGAATAATTGAAGCAGTATTTAACCCTTCGAGTCCTGCACCCTCACCACCAGCACTCTGCATTATCAACCATGCTGGCAAAGCGAAACCTTAACCCTTAGACTCCCTCGCCCTATCCACCAGCTTCATGCCATTTTCATATGATGTAGATGACCGTGCAAACATTGGCGTTTTACTGCATGTTTCCATGGTTTGTTAGAAGACACCTGCACCTCTGACGTTCGCTTCGTTTTGTTGAGTTCAAGGTCCTACCACTCTCAGAGTATAATCATGAGGACTTGTTATAAGAATGTCGCTCAAAGAAGACTTAAAATAATTTTGGTTGCATTGTGAGATACCGATGATGATGTCGGAGATATCGATGCTGAAGTCGGATTCTCCCTAATAATTGGCACCTCTGATTTCAGCCCTTCAGGTGTATGTAGGGGTCACCCCGCCTTAGCTCATGACCAAAAGATCTACCCTGTGACTGCAGGGACCTAGGGTTTTAGCTAATTTTAACCCTTTAGCCTTCAGTCCGGCCAGAACCAGCCAGTAAATAAATGGCCAGTGGTGTTCAGTCCACACAGAACTGGGCAGTACTGTAAGCTTGGATTATTTCCATGTCATATGGACCTATAGGCCATTTTATGAGGAAAGGGGAATTAGAGCACCTGGTCACAACAGGAAAGCTGGAGGGAAAGAGAGCACCAGGTAGACCTAGGAAGAAGAAAAAATATTGGACGGACTTGCAGGGTGGCTGAGGACAGAGAGGGTGGAAGATGCGCTTGCGGCAACAAGGGATAGATACATATGGAGGGCCATGATCGCCAACGCCATGCGGCAGGGCACTTGATGATGATGATGACTGACCTACACTGCTGTACCATTTACATTGAAAGTTTGCATGGGAATTCTGAGGCCTGGATGAAAACAAAAACAAAAACAAACCCCAAACAAACAAAAACTAACAAACAAACAAACAAACAAACAAACAAACAAACAAACAAACAAACAAACAAACAAACAAACAAACAAACAAACAAACTAAAAACACCCCAAAAACAGATCAGTGCCCAGCAATGCTGTATCCACTGAACAGTTCAACCGAAATTTTTATGGGAATTCTGAGGCCTAGATGAAACATTAAAAGCACAGAGAAATACCTCGGTTATGAAGTGCAATGTAACAAAAATCCTGTTAAGAATAATCATGATGAGGACAAGGAATAGAATCAAAAGAGAAATAGAAGAACAGTGTGGATTTGTGGAGGGGAAAGGAACTATTAATGCCATATACATCCTAAGAACTATCATAGAGAAGTCAATTGAGATGAATAAGGATTTGTATTTATGCTTTGTTGACTATACCAAGGCTTTCGATCGGGTACGACATGATGAATTGATCAACCAACTGGAGAGACTCAATGTCGATGGAAAAGATCTACGAATAATCAGGAATATGTACTGGGAACAAACAGCTGCAATGAGAATAGAAAGCAATATAAACTCTTTTCAAAACATCAAAAGAGGAGTCAGACAGGGTTGTGTTTTGTCACCAGATCTGTTTTCACTATATAGCGAAAACATCATGAGAAACCTAGAAGAAGACCCTGGATTAAAGGTTGGAGGGAAAATGATAAACAACATTCGGTACGCAGATGACACCGTGCTAATTGCAGAAAATGAAAGGGATCTACAAAACCTTGTGAATATACTAGAAACAGAAAGCAAAGGTAAGGGGTTGGAACTAAACAGCAGGAAGACTGAAGTCATGGTGATCAGTAAAAAACATGAAATCCCCTCCTGCAAAATAACAGCAAATGGCACAACCTTGACACAGGTTAATAAGTTCAAATACCTGGGAACGGTCATTTCATCAGACGGCAGATGCACATCGGAAATAGCTGGCAGAATCGGCCAAGCCAAAACAGCATTCAAGAAGATGACAAGCATTCTTACCAACAAATGCCTATCAATTAACATCAGAAAGAGAGTCCTTGAATATTATATAGAACAATACTGTTGCACGGATGCGAGGCGTGGACAGTCAACAAGCAAAGCCAGAGCAGGATCGAGGCAGCCGAGATGTGGTTTCTCAGAAGAATGTTGAGAGTTCCATGGACAGCAAAGAAAACAAACGAGACAGTCTTGATGGAGGCAGACACAAATAGATCACTCATAAGGAAGATTATGAAAAGACAAGCAACATTTATAGGCCATTTTATGAGGAAGGGGGATTTGGAGCACCTGGTCGCGGCGGGGGGGGGGGGGGGGGGGGGGCTGGAGGGAGGGGGAGCGCCAGGTGGACCCAGGGAGAGAATGCTGGACGGACTTGCGGGGTGGCTGGGGATGAGGGGGGTGGGGGAGATGCTGGGGGCAACAAGAGATAGAAATGGTTGGAAGTCTATGGTCGCCAACGCCATGCGGCAGGGCACCTGATGATGATGATGATGAAGTGCACTACCCGTTTGTTTGTTTGTTTGGTTGGTTGGTTGGTTGGTTGGTTGGTTGGTTGTTTTCTTTGTTTTGTTTGTTTTGTGTGTGTGTGTGTTTTGTTTGTTTGTTTGTTTGTTGTTGTTTTTTGTTGCAGTAGGGTCAAAATAATCTGAACAAGAAAGCGTTTGCCACTTTACCTTTCAAGTGCTAAAAGGTCAGGCGGCCCTTGCCTATCTAAAGACCCCATTATAGACATACAGGGTATTTTCTTCGGGTGGCCTCGCCAAGTGCCTACCCACCCTGTCCTGATTTCAACCATCACCAGTCATCCAAAACAAGTGTGACTGCCCGCGTTCAAGCGTGTAGAGTCCTTTTCTCCACTGGACGAAGCAGCAGGAAAGTTTCAGTCTTTTTCTCCCAGGAAATTTTCGTCTTTGGTTGTTGACTAGAAAAATTTTTCACCTGTCTTGTCTGGTTGTATTAAGTACGCGTTCTGATTCTTTTGTTGTTGTTGTTGTTGTTTTGTTGTTGTTTTGTTTTGTTTTGTTTTTGTTTTTTTGTTTTCTGGTTCCATCACCAGTTAGTCTGGACTGCTTATTTTGTTCAGGCAAGCCTGGTGTAATGGTTAACGCAACGGACTACCAAACTGGAAGATTGTGGGTTCGAATCCCTTCAAAAATCATTGTGGGATTTTTCGGCTCTAACCGGCTCCTACCCAGAGTTGGGCGTGTTATAGGCCTATCCTGCAGCTAATCTCCATATCTGAAGGCAGCCATATGCCATCCGCCAGTACGATTGTTGGGTTGATGATGGTCACCCTACGACCAAGTTGGGTATTTTCATGGGTGGCTGGCTGTCTTGATGGAAAGGTGGCACTGAAGATCCTATGTCTTTGTGTTCAATCCCAGCTTGGAACATAAAATGACCTGTTCGCTCCATCTTAATGTTTCCATCATTCTGGTGGTGTCGGCTTAATGTTTCCATCATTCTGGTGGTGTCGGCGTTAACATGTGTTTCCATCATCATCTCGGTGGTGTCGGCTCTAATGTTTCCGTCATTCTGGTGGTGTCGCTTAATGTTTCCGTCATTCTGGTGGTGTCTGGCTTAATGTTTCCATCATTCTGGTGGTGTCAGCCTAGTTTTCTTCATTCTGGTGGTATCGCTAATGTTTCCATCGTTCTGGTGGTGTGGCTTAAGTTTCCATCATTCTGGTAGTGTCGGCTTAATGTTTCCATCATTCTGGTGGTGTGGCTAATGTTTCCATTATTCTGGTGGTGTCAGGCTTAATGTTTCCATCATTCTGGTGGTGTCGGCTTAATGTTTCCATCATTTGATGGTGTGGCATTAATGTTTCCATCATTCTGGTGGTGTCAGCTTAATGTTTCCGATCATTCTGGTGGTGTCGGCTTATGTTTCATCATTTGGTGGTGTCAGCTTAATGCTTTCCATCATTGTGGTGGTGTCAACGTAATGTTTCCATCATTTGGTGGTGTCTGCTTAATGTTTCCACCATTGTGGTGGTGTTGCGTTAATGTTTCATCATTGTGGTGGTGTCAGGGTTAATGTTTCCATCAATTGGTGGTGTGACTTAATGTTTCCATCATTGTGGTGTGTCTGCTTAATGTTTCCATCATTGTGGTGGTCGCGTAATGTTTCCATCATTGGGTGGTGTCGCGTAATGTTCCATCATTCTGGTGGGTCGCTTAATATTTCCATCATTCTGGTGGTAGGATGTTCAGGGGGGGCTTAATGTTTCCATATTGTGGTGGTGTCAGTTTAACGTTTCCATCATTTGTGGGTCGGCTTAATGTTTCCATCATTCTGGTGGTGTGGTTTGAATGTTTCCATCATTGTGGTGGTGTCGGCTTAATGTTTCCATCATTGTTGTGGTGTCGGCTTAATGTTTCCGTCATTGTGTGGTGTGGCTTAATGTTTCCGTCATTGTGGTGGTGTTGGCTTAAGTGTTTCCATCATTCTGGTGGTGTCGGCTTAATGTTTCCATCATTGTTTGGGGGTGTCGGCTCAATGTTTCCTCATTCTGTGGTTGGTTATGTTTCCTCATTCGTGGTGTCGCTTAATGCTTTCCATCATTGTTGTGGTGTCGGCTCAATGTTTTCCGTCATTGTGGTGGTGTCGGCTTAATGTTTCCGTCATTTGGGTGGTGTCGCTTAATGCTTTCCATCATTCTGGTGGTGTCAGCTTAATGCTTCCATCATTTGTGGTGTCGGCTCAATGCTTTCCATCATTCTGGTGGTTAGCTTAATGTTTCCGTCATTCTGGTGGTGTGGCTTAATGTTTCCATCATTCTGGTGGTGTTTGGCTTAACTTCCGTCATTCTGGTGGGTCAGCTTAATGTTTCCATCATTTGGTGGTGTTGGCTTAATGTTTTCCATCTTTCTGGTGGTGTCGGCTTAATGTTTCCATCATTCTGGTGGTGTGGCTTAATGTTTCCATCCATTCTGGTGTGTCGGCTTAATGTTTCCATCATTCTGGTGGTGTTCGGTCTTATGTTTCCATCATTCTGGTGTGTCAGGCTTTTGTTTCCATCATTCTGGTGGTGTCGGCTTAATGTTTCCATCATTCTGGTGGTGTTGCTTAATGTTCCCCTCATTCTGGGTGGTGTCAGCTTAATGTTTCCCCTTTCTGGTGTGTCGGCTTAATGTTCC
>JAPXFY010000022.1:57690804-57715804 GCA_030674185.1 Monoplex corrugatus
TGTATACATATGTATATATCTATGTGTGTATATATGTATGAGTGATTATGTATATATATATATATATATTTTGTGTGTGTGTGTGTGTGTGTGTGTGTGTGTGTGTGTGTGTGTGTGTGTGTGTGTGTGTGTTGTGTGGTATGCATAACCTTCAGTTCAGTCTATGGCCTGAACTATTGCTAACTGCCGAAGATTGAGTTCAGAGTTATCTCTGAACTCAAAGATGCACAAAGTGCTAACTATGCATTGAATAATCATTTGGTATTGTCTCAACGTCAATTATTTTGGTAAATAAGTGACTGATCTGAGATTAGTCTGATTAACTGATTGGCATTATGAATGTCTGTTTTTGCCAATTAACTAACTGTTTTTGGGTCGAATTGCTCTTATGTAATATGTTCGTTGGTTTGTTTCATTGTACATTAATTCCATTGATTGGTTTAAATAACTGATGAATAAATTGATAAACTGAACGCATGATCAGCTGAAAACGGAATGATTATCTAATTTGTTAATTGATGGTGATGGGTGGCTCGCCGACTGATTGATTTATAGATTGATGGATTTAGCTACTGATCGATCAGTGATTGAATTATTGAATAAATGGATGATTGATTAGCGTTATTTGACGCATTGATTGCAGAATTGATATGTCGGACTCAGTTAAATTCAAGGTTATCTGGTTGATTAAATCACTGGTTGACTGATTAACTGGTTAAACGATTGATTGATTGATTGATTGATTGATTGATTGAGTGAGTGAGTGATTATGTCAAGTGATTGTTACTGAATTGATATTGATTGTACGGTTGGATGATGCATCTGACCCAGTCAATTGAAGGTTGATTAGTTGGTTGATTCATGGGCTGAATGGCTGATTATTTGATTGATCAATTCGTAAATCAGTTGACTGATTGGTTAATTGATTGGTTGATTGGTTGGTTGGTTGATCGATTGATGGATTGATTATTTATGTTAAGTAGCTGTGGTTGAATTATTGATCAACTGTATGATCACTGAAGGGTACAAGAAACGACAGATCTATGCACTGATTGAATGATTTGTTTGTCTGATAGCCAATTACTGTAAAATTGACAGTTGGATGAATGATATAGGTGTGGTTAATGACAAATATTCTTAGCTGGCCAGTTAAGGAATATGGACCAGAATACAAATGAAATGACTACTGTAAATGCAAAGATGAATGTATCCCAGCTTATGTGACGGTGAACGATAGAAGGGGACACTGTGACAGAGTTCACTGCAGCTTGATAGTAGAACTTGTACGAATGCATAAGAAAACCCGAACCCCTCCCCTCCCCTTCCCCATGCATGTATTGTGGCCTAAGGCCGATGTACAATAAACACTTTCTGAGTTCTGAGTTCTCTGTCTCTTCCCAGATATTCCCTCCCCATTTGCCAGCGCATTGGGGTTTTCCACAGGATCAAGGGGTCTGGCAGACGTGAGATTTGGTGGAGCACATATGTGAATTGTTGAATAAAACCTTAGTTTTATAATTCTAGATTCTGAAAAAAAAAACATGAAACAAAAAACAACAACAACAAAACAACAACGACAACAGCAATAACAACAAAAGAAACAAAAATTCTTTTTCATACCTTATCTGAAACCAAAAGCTATAAATCTGCAATAAATATAAACCACTGCTATTGCAGGCGCCTATGTATATCACACCCCGCGACTGGACCGAACTTCCGATTGGTGGAACGTATCCCTACCATATGAAACACACATCCACACACAAACAACACACACTCTCTCACACATTGATGTACACGCATGTGTTTTGATTTCCACGCTGACATTATTCGGACTTGTATTGCATAAGAACAGGTGTATAAGCTGAGCGTGTTGTGTGTGTGCTGATGTGTCGCAGAATCTGTCCCGTCATCTTCCATACGTTGAGCCAGCGAGACAATTCACTTGGACTGTAGACTAAGTGGTGTGTGTGTGTGTGTGTGTGTGTGTGTGTGATTCGTGTCATTCATGTTAGTCGTGAACAGCGTGGAAACGTGAGTACGTTTTCTTTTTCTTTTTAGATCTAGATGAGTAGATGGCGTCAGATTGTGGCTGACACGGTTATTGTTCCGATGTGGGTTTTTTTTTTTTTTTTAGTTTTTTTTTTTAATGAATTTAACTTGTTGACCGCTGATGTGTTAGCATAAAAATTGTAAGTTTTGTTTTTGTGAATGAGTTGCCACACGCATGCAAGTTAGGTTTGATATTTCATGGTTATGTGCCCACAAGATTGTGTGTGTGTGTGTGTGTGTGTGTGTGTGCGTGTGTATGAGTTTTGGTTTTAAATAAAGTTTCCAGACTTTTTTTCATTGAACAGACTTTCCGTTTACAAAGTAGTCTGCCTCTTTCTGTTTACAAAATAGTCTGATCGAATCATTTAAAAGAAAATCATTAGGACTGCTGTTTCATAGAAGAAACTGCGTCGTTATTTACAAAATCGTCTGGCTGAGTTGAGAATAATATATTGGCGACAGCGAAAGGCATTACAGAAGTCATGACCGAGATACGGCCGCCCCCTGTAGAGAGTAAGTTTAGGGCCGAAACATTTTGCTTGGGGAGAGATCGGGGGGGGGGGGGGGGGGAGAGGGGGATCACATCTTAAGACCTTCTCAGATCTAGTTTCTGCTGTGCAGCTCTCCAGGTGATTGTCTCGAAGAAACTCAACATCTAGTTACTTACCAATTAGTCTGGAAGAAGTGTATGTAGTATGTATGAAAAAAAAAATGTATGACTCCTTTTGTTTGCTAGTATGTTGCAAATTCTGTTTTATTTATTTATTTATTTATTTATGAAAAGGATGTGCCTCCGTGTAATTTTTTTTTGCCTGTGTGTATAAATAGTTGGGTGGTTGGGCAGGTTCGTCTGGATCTTGTGACGGCTGTGTTCTCAAAGGTTAGGAACCTGTCGTCTGCTTTCGGTGTTCACTTGTGAGCGGCTGAAACGAAATGGCGTGGGGTGTGTGTGTGTGTGTGTGTGTGTGTGTGTGTGTGGTGTGTGCGCGCGCGCGCGCGTGTGTGTGGATGTGGGTGTGTTGTGTCTTTAGCGTGTATGTGTGTGTGCGTTTGTGTGTGTGTGCGCGCGCGCGCGTTTGTGTGTGTGTATGTGCGCGCGCGCGCGGGCGTGCGTGTGTGGATGTAGGTGTGTTGTGTCTTTAGCGTGTATGTGTTTGTGCGTTTGTGTGTGTGCGTTTGTATGTGTGTGTGTGTGTGTGAGTGTGTGTGTGTGTGTGTGTGTGGTTATGCGTTCGTTTAGTGTACGTGTGTGTGTGTTCGTATCTGTGTGTGTGTGTGTTGTGTGTGTGGAGCGTTTTGTGTGTCGAGCGTGTGGCATGCGCGCGCGCGTGTTGTGTGTGTATGTGTGTTCGTGTCTATGTGTGTTGTGTGTGTGTGTGTGTGTGTATGTATGTTTTTGCGTTACGTGTGTTTGTGTCAAGCGTTAGTAGTGTGTTGAGCGTATCGTGCTCGCGCACGCGCACGAGCGCGCGTGTTTGTTTTCCGCTACGTGCCCATCGCCATGTCGTTTCCTCCTCTCTCCCGCCCTCCCTCCCCGTCGTGTCTTTCACAACACGGGCGGGGCAGGATGGCGAGGTGGTCGACCTCTCTTCCTTATTCCAATCTGACTGCGCGAGTTCGAGTCGCCGTCCCCAGCTGTTACTGAGCCACTGAACCTGTTCAGAGTTGTGGACGGTAAAGCCGACGTGGTAGAGGAGATAGGTATCGCCTTCTTCTCATAATTTTGGTCTCGAGAAAAAGGAGGTTGTTTGGTGTGCCATTTTATTTACTCACCACTTCCGGGTTAAAGGAAAACCTTTACCGAGAATCTTTCTCACAGCTGACAACATCGCTGACGCGTTGTGTCGGCCTACAGTACAGTTTATGTACAGACTTGTTGAGGTGTCTTCCGTGATCGCTCGCTCCCTGTCTGTCTGTCTGTTTTGTATGTTTGTTTGTCTCTCTCTCTGTCACTGTGTGTCTCTGTATGTCTGTCCGTCTGTCTGACTGTCTGTGTCTGTCTGTTTTCTGTCTCTGTCTCTCTCTCTGTCTCTCCCTCTCTCTGTCTCTTTTTCTCCCTCCCCTCTCTCTCGTCTCTTTCTTTTTCTCACCCCCCTGTCTCTCTCCTGTCTTTCTTTTTCTCCCTCTCTCTCTCCTCTGTTTTTTCCTTCCCCTCTCTCTCCTCTCTTTCATTTTCTCCCTCCCCCTCTCCTCTTGTTTTTCCGCTTATCTCTTTCTTTTTATCCCTCCCTTCTCTCTCCTCTCTTTTTCTCCCCCATCTTTCTTCCCCCCTTCTCTCTCCTCTCTTTTTCTACCCCCTCTCTCTTTTTCTCCTTCCCCCTCTCTCCTCTTTCGTTTTCTTCCCCCTCTCTCATTCTTCTTCTCCCTCCCCTTCTCTCTCTCCTCTCTTTTTCTCTCTCTCCCTCTCTCTTTTTCTCCTTCTCCCTCTCTTTCTTTTTCTCCCTACCCCTCTCTCTTTTTCTCCCTCCCTCTCTCTCTCCTCTCTGTCTTTCGTGTTCTTTTTTTCCACGCCTCGACGTCAGTGGGCAAAGAGTCTGAGACAATGTTTTCACAGTCGTACGATGATGACGACGATGGGGATGATGATAATCATGATGCTGTGGAGTTCAGTTTTGGATTGAGACTGCTTGACAGGCCTGTACTCTCTACTCCTTCTTTCATAATATATCCTGGCGTCAACCAGGCTCGAGAGATACAGACACCTGCGGTGTTGGTTAGGAAATTTAAGCAACACACTGAATGACGCATCCGTGAAGTTGATGAGACTCGACTTTGTGGTCCCTTTGTTCCCGATGAGACCGTAGCACGTTCAACTCGGAGTTGGAGTTGTGGCCGAAAAATCTCACAATGGTTTTGACAGGACTGACGGAGATTCGAACCCACAACCTTCTTCCAGTCGTTAATCCATTGCTCTAACCACCGTGCCACGGCGACTTGTTGTTGGTCATATTTGGAATATTTGTCAGTTAGCTGCGGACTCCGATTTTGCCCTGTTTCGCAATGACTCGATCTTTTTTCTCGTATCAAGGACAAAATTGTATGGTGCGTCTTGGTGAGATCTTTAACACTTTGATTCCTGCACCTGTCCACCAGCGTCCTGTATTGCTAACCATGATAGAAAAGCAAAAACTTAACCCTTTGATCCTTCACCCTACATGTGTATGCTCAAAAGTCTGACAGAATATGCAAAATCCAAAACAAGTGTGACTGCCGGCGTTCCAGCAAACAGGAACCAGAAAAACAGAACAATCGAACCAGAACGCGTATTTGATATAACCAGACAAGGCAGGCGTTAATTTTCGCCCAATTTTCGGCCTTTGTCAAACGAATGTAAGATCACAAAACAAACAAAGATCTGCTGCTTCCCTGCTGCTTTGTGCAGTGGGAGAAGAGGAAATCTCACAATGATTTTGACAGGACTTCAGTCTTTTTCACCTAATTTTTGTATTTGGTGTTTGTTTGTTCGTGATCTTACGTTCGCTTGGCAAAGGCCTGTTGGCTGAAAATGTACGCCTGTCTTGTCTGATTATATTGAATACGCGCTCTGATGCTATTTTCGTGTTTTTCTGATTCCTGACAGATTATGCTCAAAAGTCAGACATAGTATGCTCACAAGTCTGACAGTGGTGAGGGAGTCAAAGGGTTAAGTTTTCGCAGTTGTTGGATAGGGTGCGGGAATGAAAGGATAAAAAAAAAAAAAGAAGCCTGAGTGTCATTGTGTCGAACAGGAGCGGCATCAAAACACGCGGATCATCCCCGAAGCGTGGGGCGTGATAGCCAAGTGGTAAAGACGTCGGTCTTTTTATTGGAAGGTCTGAGGTTCTATTCTGCTCGAGTACTTCCTCACTGGTGGGTAAATAGTGGATTTGTGTGAGTGTTCGTTATTTCTTTTAACGTCTATTCACAAATGTGCTTTTAGACGAAAAAAAAACAAAAAAAACGGCAACTAAATTTAGTAAATAAACAAGTAAGTGTGAGTGTTCGTTATATCTTTTAACGTCTATTCACATATTGTGTGTGTGTGAAGAAAAGAGTCAAGAGTTTTCGATCTCCCGGGTGTGCCAGTCGGAATGCTTAAAAACAAAAAAACAACTAACTAATCAAAGAACATAACTCTTGAGAGTCACGTAGGAATTATCTCCCATGTTGTAGAACTTCTCAAATCTAACACAGTTTGCGCTTACGGTTTTTGTGTTTGTATCTGCTTCTATGCTAGCTGAATGGGGGTAGCGCAAACTGTGTTAGATTTGAGAAGTTCTACAACATGGGAGATAATTCCTACATGACTCTCAAGAGTTATGTTCTTTGATTAATATTATGAAAATTCTCCCTGCTAGCAGGGAGAATTTTCATCATGCTTCCCTCTTTATTTCTTTGGAACTAACTAATAACTAAAACAAAACAAACAAAAACACCGTATAGGCTCTGCGTAACTCATGTTGGTGGTGATGGTGATGGTGGTAAGTGTGGTATCACAACAAGAAGCCGGTTCGACAGAAGGGTGAGGTGGTAGAGACCTGAACACTGTCCTGTCAGATCAGACAAATGGCCGACTTTACGTGACTAAAGAGGCAACTGTTCAGTAGATCTAGACAAAGCCATGAGGTCCTGCAGAATTGTGCACACATGCAGGTAATCGCCACCTTTTCGTCGTTTTTTTCCTTTTATAATAATAATAATAATAATAATGAAGAAGAAGAAGAAGAAGAAGAATGGTGATAATGATAATGATGATACTGATGCTAATAATAATGATGATGATGATAATACAATAACAACAGTAACAGTAACAACAACAACAACAACGACGACGACAACAACAAACAACAACAATACTACTACTACTACTACTACTACTACTACTACTACATAGTAATATAATAATAATAGTAATAGTAGTAGTAGTTTAGTTCATATTGCTTATAGCCCAGCCGACTACTAGAGCCATATCAGGGTAACACCACGTCAAAAACAACAACAACAACACAACAACAACAACAACAATAACAACAACTAAAGCCCGTTTTCAATTCATATTAGTAATAGTAGTAGAAATAGTTGTAGTAGCAGCAGCAGTAGCAGTATCAGCAGCAGCAGTAGTAGTAGTAGTAATTATAATATTGTTATCATTATTATCATCATTATTTATGTATTTGTTTGTTTGTTTATTCATTTATTCATTTTAGTTGTCCAATTTTTCTCGGATGAGTGTATGCATGCCATAATTCCCACGCCGTGTAGGCGGTATGTGTTTCTGCACGTCTGCATACTTAGTCTTTGGTGAGCATGCATACTGGATGTTTTCCTGTTTTCGGCACAAAGCCAGCCGCTCGCATGACTTACAGGATATCCAACCCTTTGACTTCCGCATCCTGTCCACCAGCATCCTGCATTGTCAACCATGCTACCAAAGCAAAGACTTAACCTTAGGGTGAGGGAGTCAAAGGGGTTAAGTTTTTGCAGTTGGTGGATATGGTTCGGGAGTCAGAGGGTTAACGTGCATAATAAATGTTCTGTGCGTGCCTATACACATGAAGGGGGTTAAGTAGATAGTAGAAGACATAACGGAAGAGTGTCCACCCGTTACCCATGAGGCAGGATGTACCCGTCATCATTATCATCATCATCATCACCATCACCATCATCATCATCATCATCATCATCATCATCATCATCATCATCATCATCATCCATCATATCTCATCATGCCCTCCCACATGGCGTTGACAATCATGGCCCTCCATACGAATCTATCCCAGTAACTGCAGAACATCTCCCACCCTCTCTGTCTTCAGCCACCCTGCAAGTCCGTCCAACATTTTCTGCCTGGGTCTACCTTGTGCTTCTTTCCCTCAGCTTTCCTGTTGTGATCAGGTGTTTAATTCCCCTTTCGTCATAAAATGTCCCATAAATGTTCCCTGTCTTTTGCTAATCTTCTTTACTAATCGATTTCTTGTGTCTTCCTCGTTCAGGACTGTCTCGTTTGTTTTCTTTGCTGTCCATTGAAACTCGACAAACCACATTTCAGTTGCCTCAATCTTGTTCTGACTGTGCGTGTCGACTGTCCTCGCCTCACAGCCGTGCAACATTATCGGTTCTATATAACATTCAAAAATTCTCTGCCTGATGTTAATTGATAGGCATTTATTGGTAAGAACGTTTTTCACCTTCTTGAATGCTGTTTTGGCTTGGCCGATCCTGCTGGCTGTTTCTGATGTGCTTCTGCCGTCTGGTGAAATGATCGTTCCCAGATATTTAACTTATCAACCTGTCTCAAAGCTGTGCCGTTATTCAGGATGTACCCATGTGGGATCTGACTCCAGACTGTCCACGTTTTGCTCTCATGACTACTGCACCTATCTGTTATCTGTGATGTGTGTCATATTGATCAATCGGTCGGCTCACCTTTAACCTTTTGACTCCCGTACCCTGTCCCGCTATGGCGTATATCCTGGATCTCAACCATGCTAGCAAAGCCAAAAAACTTAAACCTTTGTACTCCCTCACACCTATCCACCAGCTTCCTGCAGGAGCCCTCATCCTATATCCACCAACCTTCCCGCAGGAGCATGAAGGTGGTAGATAGGGTGAGGGAGTCAGTGTTCAAGGTTCATATTATTGTTTATAGCCCAGTGGACTACTACAGCCATAGCAGGGCTAACACCACGTCAAAAACGACAACCAGGTTAAGATAAAAGACAACAGTTAAAAACCATGCTCACGTTAACCTTGCAAATCTTAAATGCAATTAATCCTTTGACTCCGGCACCTTATCCACCAACTGCAAAAACTTAATTCTTTGACTCTCTCACCCTCTCTACCAGCTTCCTGCAGGAAGCTAGTGGATAGGGTGAGGGAATCAAAGGGTTAAGTTTTTGTTCAGCTAGCACTTTGCATGGTTGACAATGCAGGATGCTGTTGGACAGGGTGTGGGGGTCAAAGGGTTAAAGTGAGGGAGTCAAAGCTTGAAACTGGTGGATAGGGTGAGGGAGGGAGTCAAAGGGTAAGGTTTTTGCTACTGGTGGATAGGGTGCGGGAGTTGAAGGGTTAACCAAACACCTTGGCAGCTTGCAGTGGTGCCGAAGTCGTGTTCAGCTTACGATAGTATGTGGTGATAATGACACAAGGTCGGTGGGTGTCCTTGGTCAACAGCTTGCCTGTGATAACGTTTTCGCCTTGACGTTGACGATTTATCAGCTGAATGGGTTAAAGGTTGGAGTTCGGAGTTTGAACAAGAGGGTTTCACCGAACTGGGACGTTGGCGCATTCAGTGCACCCAGGTCTGCCTGTATTTACCTGACAGACACCTCGACCCTGCGCAAACACCAACGTCTTGAGGTAGGTAAGGGGGATGGGAGGGGAGAAGCGATAGACCTTTGGAACATTGAACTGACCTCACCGGAATGACGGAAGCGTGGTATTGATTAAAGAACATAACTCTTGAGTGTCACGTAGGAATTATCTCTCATGTTGCAGAACTTCTCAAATCCAACACAGTTTGCGCTACCCATTCGGCTAGCATAGAAGCAGATACAAAGCACAAAAACCGGCTTGCCTTAAAGCAGAAATAACCCTAACACCTTTTCTCTCATTGAAGACAGCAGCAGGGAAGTTTGTCTTTTTCTCAATTTTTTTGTATGTAGTGTTTGTTTGTTTGTTTGTAATCTTACGCTTGACAAAGACCAGTTGGCCGAAAATTTGCGCCTGTCTTGTTTTGTTGTATTAAATACGCGTTCATATTCTTCTTTCGTGTTTTTTTTTCTGGTTCCTCATTGCTTGAACGCGGGCAGTCACACTTGTTTTGGATCTTGAGTCCGTTAGAAGTAACTTAGGGGTAGCTCCGCTTCCATGAAGGGAAGCATAGCAAGCAGTTAACATACATAGCGCCTTTGTTAAAGCAATCAGATAACATACATAGCGCCTTTGTTAAAGCCATCAGGTAACATATATAGCGCCTTTGTTAACGCCATCAGGTAACATACATAGCGCCTTTGTTAAAGCCATCAGATAACATACATAGCGCCTTTGTTAACGCCATCAGATAACATACATAGCGCCTTTGTTAACGCCATCAGGTAACATACATAGCGCCTTTGTTAACGCCATCAGGTAACATACATAGCGCCTTTGTTAACGCCATCAGATAACATACATAGCGCCTTTGTTAACGCCATCAGATAACATACATAGCGCCTTTGTTAACGCCATCAGATAACATAATAGCGCCTTTGTTAACGCCATCAGATAACATACATAGCGCCTTTGTTAAAGCCATCATGTAACATACATAGCGCCTTTGTTAACGCCATCAGGTAACATACATAGCGCCTTTGTTAACGCCATCAGATAACATACATAGCGCCTTTGTTAAAGCCATCAGGTAACATACATAGCACCTTTGTTAACGCCATCAGGTAACATACATAGCGCCTTTGTTAACGCCATCAGGTAACATACATAGCGCCTTTGTTAACGCCATCAGGTAACATACACAGCGCCTTTGTTAACGCCATCAGGTAACATACATAGCGCCTTTGTTAACGCCATCAGATAACATACATAGCGCCTTTGTTAACGCCACAAAAAATTTCTCATGTATTCTGTGGAGAGGAGTGTTCTGAGCTTACGGTTTTTGTGCTTTGTATCTGCTTCTATGCTAGCTGAATGGGTAGCGCAAACTGTGTTGGATTTGAGAAGTTCTGCAATATGGGGGATAATTCCTACGTGACTCTCAGGAGTTATGTTCTTTGATTAATATCATAAAAGTTCTCCCTGCTTCCTTCTTATTTGTTTGGATGGAAGCTTGAGTTAGTGAGTGAACAGACGAGTTCTCATGTTGTGGGTTGGGATTGAACCCGAAAGTTTACATCTTGAGAGTCTTCTCCCCCTTCCTGTGGGGATGCCGGGGTCTCTTTCGGTATAAATAGTGTCTCCACCTTTTGGAAATTCTGTGCTAGATATTTCCTCTTTTCTGTCACTCTCTTTGTTTCTGCCTTGTTCCTTTGCTTTCTGTCTTTCTTCCTATCATTTTCTGCCTCGCTGGTCCATTCATCAGTTCGTTAAAGTTTTATGCACTTTCTCTTAGGATTGATGATTGGGTAGGCTTACATGTATTGAGTGCGATTGATAATTGGGTACATGTGTTAAGCGCATTTTTGGCTCTAGGGAGGTGAGATATGCGGAAGCAATTTTTAGGTAATTTGGACCTGTTTTTATGTTTTAGTGTCCTTAGTTGTTTAAATTTGTATTCAGGTACGTGCTTTAAATCCCCTGTGCGATAAATTGGGCGGAATGGTCAACGCTGGGGGCGTGTCCTTAGACTATCTGCGCAAATGCATTGATATGTGTACTTAATTTTCTTTTCCTGTTTTCCTTTTGAGGTATTGTGAATGTTTTGAAACGGTTATAGCCCTGATATGGCTTGGTATTAATTAAAGAACATAACTCTTGAGAGTCACGTAGGAATTATCTCCCATATTGCAGAACTTCTCAAATCCAACACAGTTTGCGCTACCCATTCAGCTAGCATAGAAGCAGATACAAAGCACAAAAACCGGCTTGCCTTAAACCAGAAATAACGATAACGTCTTGAGTCCATTAGAAATAACTTAGGGGTAGCTCCTGCTTCCACGGTGGGAAGCAAGGTAATCAGATAACATATATAGCGCCTTTGTTAACGCCATCAGATAACATACATAGCGCCTTTGTTAACGCCATCAATAACAATTTAGCGCCTTTGTTAACGCCATCAGATGTTATGCATATATAGCGCCTTTGTTAAACGCATCAGTTAACTTATGCGCCTGTTAAAGCCATCTGATAACAATATAGCGCCTTTGTTAACGCAAATCAGATTTAACATATAAAGTTCTTTGTTAAGCCATCAGATAACTATTATTGCGCTTTGTTAACGCCATCATATAACAAATATAGGCCTTTGTAAACGCCATCAGATAACAGATTTGAGCGGCCTTGTTAAACTCCATCAGATAACATACATAGCGCCTTTGTTAACCGGCCATCATGTAACATACATAGCGCTTTGTTACGCAACTGACAACATGTTATTAGCGCCTTTGTTAACGCCATAGGTAACATACATAGCGCCTTTGAATACGCTCAGATACTATATAGCGCCTTTGTTAACGCCATCAGATAACATATATAGCGCCTTTGTTAACGCCATCAGATAACATACATAGCGCCTTTGTTAACGCCATCAGATAACATACATAGCGCCTTTGTTAATGCCACAAAAATTTCTCGTGTATTCTGTGGAGAGGATATTGTGTGTGTTTACGCATGAACGGTCGCTGTTCTTAAGAAAACGCGCGTTGGATCCTCTATGTCACCAAAGATCTGGCATTCTAGATATACTTTGTTGCAAACTCCATCTCACTTTTGAACAAAGTTTTATTTTTAAGATTTCGTTAACTTTTTTGTTTTGTTTTGTGTTTGTTTTAGCAAACTTGGACCACGAATCCATTTTCTAAGCAAAGTTTATAAAGTTTTTGATGAACTCGATCAGGCATTGAGCGAAATCAATCAGGATTTTGAGCATACTTGGCCATAGTCCTGAACAAACTCGGTCAGACTTTTGAGCATATTCGGTCATATTTTTGAGCATACTCTGTCAGACCTTTGAGCATACTCTGTTAGACTTTGAGCATACTCTGTCAGACGTTTTAACATATCTGTCAGACTTTTGAGCATACTCTGTTAGACCTTTGAGCATACTCTGTTAGACTTTTGAGCATACTCTGTCAGACGTTTTAACATATCTGTCAGACTTTTGAGCATACTCTGTTAGACCTTTGAGCATACTCTGTTAGACTTTTGAGCATACTCTGTCAGACGTTTTAACATATCTGTCAGACTTTTGAGCATACTCTGTTAGACCTTTGAGCATACTCTGTTAGACTTTTGAGCATACTCTGTCAGACGTTTTAACATATCTGTCAGACTTTTGAGCATACTCTGTTAGACCTTTGAGCATACTCTGTTAGACTTTTGAGCATACTCTGTCAGACGTTTTAACATATCTGTCAGACTTTTGAGCATACTCTGTCAGAATTTTTTGTGCATACTCTGTCAGACTTTTGAGCATACTCTGTCAGACTTTTGAGCATACTCTGTCAGACTTTTGAGCATACTATGTCGGACTTTTGAGCATGCTCTGTCAGACTTTTGAGCATGCTCTGTCAGACTTTTGAGCATGCTCTGTCAGACTTTTGAGCATACTATGTCAGACTTTTGAGCATGCTCTTTCAGACTTTTGAGCATGCTCTGTCGGACTTTTGAGCATGCTCTGTCAGACTTTTGAGCATACTATGTCAGACTTTTGAGCATGCTCTTTCAGACTTTTGAGCATGCTCTGTCGGACTTTTGAGCATGCTCTGTCAGACTTTTGAGCATGCTCTTTCAGACTTTTGAGCATGCTATGTCAGACTTTTCAGCATGCTCTGTCAGACTTTTGAGCATGCTATGTCAGACTTTTGTGCATACTCTGACTTTTGAGCGCAGACTTTTGAGGAAACTTGGCCAGTCGTTTGAGCATACACGGTCAGACTTTTTAGCATAATCGATGATATTTTGTTAGCAAAATTGGTAAGTATTTTTGAGCAAACTCGCTCAAGCTCTTGTGCGCACTGAATCATATTTTGAGCAAACTCGGTGGGACATTTGAGCTTAAACTTTTGAGCATATTCAGTGAGACCTGGACGTATTCGGTCAAACTTTTTGATCGTACTCAGTCAGACTTTTGGGCATACGCAATAAGATTTTTGAGCATACTCGATCACACTTTTGAGCATACTCAATAAGGCTTCTGATCACACTCGGTCAGGCTTTTTAGCTTACGCAATAAGATTTTTGAGCATACTCGGTCATCTTTTGAGCATACTTAGTAAGACTTCTGAGCATACTTTGTCAGACTTTTGAACATACTCAGTCAGATTTCTGAGCATATTTGGTCAGAGTTTTGAACTCAGACTTTTAGCGTACTCAAGAAGACTTTTTAAATGAACTCGGTCTTTTTAAAAGAAATTTTTTTTTTTTTTGTGGACAAACTCGATCAGACTTTTTCAACAAACTCAATAAGGTTTTTGAACAAACTCGATGAGACTTTTGAGCAGACTGTAGTAGACTTTTGAGCAAACTCTGTCGGACTTTTTAGCAGACTCGATCGTACTTTTGAGCAGAAGATACAGAAACAGCTGTGCACACCATATGCTCTCGCCATGTCGTCTTGTTTAATTAATACGAGAAGGGTATGGGACGTGCATGACCCAATTACTTCATGTGCAGTGTGTGGGTTCTCTTGCCCTCTGTCTGTCCGTCCGTCTTTCTGTCTGATGGTCTGTCTGTCTGTTTCTTTCTGGTGGTCTGTCTGTTTGTTTCTGTCTGGTGATCTGTCTGTTTGTCTGTCTGTTTCTGTCTGGTGATCTGTCTTGTTTGTCTGTCTGTTTCTGTCTGGTGATCTGTCTATTTGTCTGTCTGTTTTCTGTCTGGTGGTCTGTTTGTCTGTTTCTGTCTGGTGGTCTGTTTGTCTCTGTTTCTGTCTGGTGATCTGTCTGTCTGGTGGTCTGTTTGTCTGTTTTGTCTGTTTCTCGTCTGGTGGTCTGTTTGTCTGTCTGTTTCGTGTTGGTGGTCTGTTTGTCTGTCTGTTTCTGTCTGTGTGATCTGTCTGTTTGTCTGTCTGTTTCTGTCTGGTGGTCTGTTTGTGTCTGTTTCTGTCTGGTGGTCTGTTTGTCTGTCTGTTTCTGTCTGGTGATCTGTCTGTTTGTCTGTCTGTTTCTGTCTGGTGATCTGTTTGTCTGTCTGTTTCTGTCTGGTGATCTGTCTGTTTGTCTGTCTGTTTCTGTCTGGTGGTCTGTTTGTCTGTCTGTTTCTGTCTGGTGATCTGTCTGTTTGTCTGTCTGTTTCTGTCTGGTGGTCTGTTTGTCTGTCTGTTTCTGTCTGGTGATCTGTCTGTTTGTCTGTCTGTTTCTGTCTGGTGATCTGTTTGTCTGTCTGTTTCTGTCTGGTGATCTGTCTGTTTGTCTGTCTGTTTCTGTCTGGTGATCTGTCTGTTTGTCTGTCTGTTTCTGTCTGGTGGTCTGTCTGTTTGTCTGTCTGTTTCTGTCTGGTGGTCTGTCTGTTTTGTCTGTTCTGTTTTCTGTCTGGTGGTCTGTCTGTTTGTCTGTCTGTTTCTGTCTGATGGTCTGTTTGTCTGTCTGTTTGTCTGTCTGGTTGTCTGTTTGTCTGTCTGTCTGTTTCTGTCTGGTGATCTGTCTGTCTGTCTGTTTCTGTCTGGTGGTCTGTTTGTCTGTCTGTTTCTGTCTGGTGGTATGTTTGTCTGTCTGTTTCTGTCTGATGGTCTGTTTGTCTGTTTCTGTCTGGTGGTCTGTTTGTCTGTTTCTGTCTGATGGTCTGTTTGTCTGTTTCTGTCTGGTGGTCTGTTGTCTGTTTCTGTCTGTGTCTGTTTTCTGTTTCTGTCTGGTGGTCTGTTTGTCTGTTGGTGTCTGTCTTGTGTTTCTGTCTGGTGTTGTCTGTCTGTTTCTGTCTGGTGATCTTTTGTCTGTTTCTGTCTGGTGGTCTTGTCTGTTCTGTCTGGTGGTCTGTTTGTCTGTCTGTTTCTGTCTGGTGGTCTGTTTGTCTGTTTCTGTCTGGTGGTCTGTTTGTCTGTTTTCTGTCTGTGTGTCTGTCTGTCTGTGTTGTTTCTGTTTCTGTCTGGTGGTCTGTTTTGTCTGTTGTTCTGTCTGGTGGTCTGTTTTGTCTGTTTCTGTCTGTGTCTGTTGTCTGTTCTGTCTGTGTCTGTTGTCTGTTTCTGTCTGGTGGTCTGTTTGTCTGTTTCTGTCTGGTGTCTGTTTGTCTGTTTCTGTCTGGTGTCTGTTTGTCTGTTTCTGTCTGGTGGTCTGTTTGTCTGTTTCTGTCTGGTGTCTGTGTCTGTCTGTTTGTCTGTTTTTCTGTCTGGTGGTCTGTTTGTCTGTTTCTGTCTGGTGGTCTTTGTCTGTTTCTGTCTGTGTCTGTTGTCTGTTTCTGTCTGGTGGTCTGTCTGTTTGTCTGTTCTGTCTGTTGTCTGTCTGTTGTGTCTGTTGTTTCTGTCTGGTGTCTGTTGTCTGTCTGTCTGGTGTCTGTTTGTCTGTTTCTGTCTGGTGTCTGTTTGTCTGTTTCTGTCTGGTGGTCTGTTTGTCTGTTTCTGTCTGATGGTCTGTTTGTCTGTTTCTGTCTGGTGGTCTGTTTGTCTGTTTCTGTCTGGTGGTCTGTTTGTCTGTTTCTGTCTGGTGTCTGTTTGTCTGTTTCTGTCTGTGGTCTGTTTGTCTGTTTCTGTCTGGTGGTCTGTTTGTCTGTCTGGTGGTCTGTTTGTCTGTTTCTGTCTGGTGTCTGTCTGTTTGTCTGTTTCTGTCTGGTGTCTGTTTGTCTGTTTTCTGTCTGATGTGTCTGTTTGTCTGTTTCTGTCTGGTGGTCTGTTTGTCTGTCTGGTGGTCTGTTTGTCTGTTTCTGTCTGGTGGTCTGTTTGTCTGTTTCTGTCTGGTGATCTGTTTGTCTGTTTCTGTCTGTGGTCTGTTTGTCTGTTTCTGTCTGGTGGTCTGTCTGTCTGTCTGGTGGTCTGTTTGTCTGTCTGTTTCTGTCTGGTGGTCTCTGTCTCTTTCTCTGTTTCTGGGTCTGTCTGTTTTGTTTGTTTTAGTCTGTTTCCAAGCATTCTGTCTGTTTCTGCCCCGCTGGTGAGAATCTGCTGATTATGTTGTGAGAATGGGTTGATTATATAGTGAGAATCGGTTAATTGCAGGGTGAGAATAGGTTCTTATATTGGTGAGAATCAGTTGATTATATGGTGAGAATTGGTTGATTAGATAGTCAGAATGGGTTGATTGTATGGTGAGAATTGGTTGATTAGTTGGTGGGAATTGGTTGATTGTATGATGAGAATTGGTTGATTAGATAGTCAGAATGGGTTGGTTATATGGTGAGAATTGGTTGATTAGTTGGTGAGAATTGGTTGATTATATGGTGAGAATTGGTTGATTAGTTTGTGAGAATTGGTTGATTGTATGGTGAGAATTGGTTGATTAGTTGGTGAGAATTGGTTGATTGTATGGTGAGAATCTTTTGATTGTATGGTGAGAATTGGTTGATTAGTTGGTGGGAATTGGTTGATTGTATGATGAAAATGGGTTGGTTATATGGTGAGAATTGGTTGATTAGTTGGTGAGAATTGGTTGATTATATGGTGAGAATTGGTTGATTAGTTGGTGAGAATTGGTTGATTGTATGGTGAGAATAGGTTGATTGTATGGTGAGAATTGGTTGATTGTATGGTGAGAATGGGTTGGTTATATGGTGAGAATTGGTTGATTAGTTGTTATATCATGGTGAGAATCACTTGATTATATGGTCCAGAATCTGTTGATTATATGGTCTAGAATATATTGATTATATGGTTAAAATCGGTTGATTATATGGTAGAGATTTGGTGAGAATTGGTTAATTATATGGTAGAGATTTGGTCAGAATTGGTTAATTATATGGTAGAGATTTGGTCAGAATTGGTTAATTATATGGTAGAAATTTGGTCAGAATTGGTTTATATATGACAGAAATCCTGGCTGACACTCACTTGCCGTACTGTGCGTAATTGTGACCTTGACCTTTGACATCAAGGAATGATACTTTTCCGTTGAATTGTTCCAGCACTACACATTTATTCCAAATTCACAGGCACTTGAAAACCGTCCTTACACAGCCCATATAAATTACATTCAAACACAGATTTTCACGTTTTGGACCACTCTAGCTGGGCACCATGCTTGAATGGTCAGGACACGGAACGTCCATTTGGAAGGTTTGTGTTCAAACCTGTATGGCTGTTGTCTGAGAAGATTTTTGTTGTTGTTTTTTGTTTTTGTCTTGGATCTTACAAGTCGACGTTGGCGTGTATGCACGGATCTGCTGGGAGCTGAAGGCCCATCGTGTGCTCACGCACGCAGAAGGTCAAACGCTCGTATATCGTTTGTACACGTTAAAGATCATGCTGGCCGAGTCAGTGTCCAATGGCGTTTGGAAACAGGAGAACAACCAGCATGCATACCCATCCAAAACAGAGTGTGCAGACTGTGCAGGAGCATATGGCATGCGGCAACAACATCAACAATCGCAAACGAACAAGCAAGCAAGCAAGCGAGCAAAGCAAAGCAAAGCAAAGCAAACCAAAGCAAAACGAAGCAAAGCAAAGCAAAGCAAGCAAGCAAAGAAAGGAAGCAAGCAAACAATCAAACAAAGCAAGCAAACCAAGCAAGTAATCAAACAAAACAAGCAAGTAAGAAAGCAAGCAAAGAAAGAAAGAAAGCAAGCAAACAAAGAAAGAAAGCAAGCAAAGAAAGAAAGAAAGCAAGCAAACAAAGAAAGAAAGCAAGCAAAGAAAGAAAGCAAGCAAACAAAGAAAGAAAACAAGCAAACAAAGAAAGCAAGCAAACAAAGAAAGCAAGCAAAGAAAGAAAGCAAGCAAAGAAAGAAAGAAAGCAAGCAAACAAGAAAGAAAACAAGCAAACAAAGAAAGCAAGCAAAGAAAGAAAGCAAGCAAAGAAAGAAAGAAAGCAAGCAAACAAAGAAAGAAAACAAGCAAACAAAGAAAGCAAGCAAAGAAAGAAAGCAAGCAAAGAAACAAAGAAAGCAAGCAAACAAAGAAAGAAAACAAGCAAACAAAGAAAGCAAGCAAAGAAAGAAAACAAGCAAACAAAGAAAGAAAGCAAGCAAAGAAAGAAAGAAAGTAAGCAAGCAGGGAAGCACGCAAGCAAGAAAGAAAACAAAGAAAGAAAGCAAGCAAAGAAAGAAAGCAAACGAAGCAAGCAAGCAAGCAAACAAGAAAGAAAGAAGGAAAGCAAGAAAGAAAGAAAGAAAGAAAGAAAGAAACATAAAAATATATGCAATCACATCTACTCACCAAAAAGAGTCCCCACACCTGGCTTTGATAAAAAATTCCCTCCAGCAAACAGCAAACACATTTTCTGCTGCCATGCTTTCTTCATACATACATATGCACACACATACATACAGACTGACAGACAGACAACTCCATGTCAGTATGAAATAATACCCACCTATCTATCTGTCTCTGTCTGTCTGTCTATCTGTATGATTGTCTTTCTCTCGTTCTCACTCTCCTTCCCTACCGCCCTCCTCTCTCTCTCTCTCTCTCTCTCTCGTAACGGTGCAGTTAGAACGGAGTTGCTGTCAAAACAACATTGTCAAGGCCGCCTGAAGATAACGTCCGACTTTTGTTTTGTTTTGTTTCGTTCTCTCTCCCCTTAACCCTTTGATTCCCGCACCCTATCCACCAGCTCCCTGCAGAAAGCTGGTGGACAGGGTGAGGGAGTCAAAGGGTTAAGTTTTTGCTTTGCTAGCGTGGTTGGCAATGCAGGGGTGCTGGTAAACAGGGTGCAGGAGTCAAAGGGTTATGTGTCGTTGTGTTTTTTCCTCGCTATCTGCCTGTTTACCTTGCTATTGTAGTTCAACAGTTTAAAAAACCCTGTGGGGAATGCAAGGGGCTCTCTCTATCAGTATAAAATGGCTGTCTTGACGGGGGCGGTAGTCGAGTAGATAAAACGTTGGATTTCTACACGGAAGGTCCTGGGGGCCATCTGCCGAGATACCTTCTCAGGGTGGGTAGTAAAAGTGATGGTGATTTTTCCGATCTTTCAGATCAGCCAGTGCATATAACGCATGCTGAATGTCAACTCTACACGTTAGAGATCCTATCTGTAATGTCAGTGGCTGGCTTACGGACTCGTAAAATTACCACCAGCATAAATGTTTACCGAAGATGCAGACTGTGCAACAACAGCGTAGTGGAGTGTGGTCAGCTCACCTAACAGCTTTGAATGGCAGAAATCGATACAATGATTCACGCAAGTAAACAAAATTAAGCAAAAAAAAACAACAACAACAACAAAACAACAAGAAGAAAAGCGCCCCCCCCCCCCCACACACACGCGCGCGCGTGCGCACGCACACAAACACTCACACACACACAAAGCACACACGCACACACACACACACACACACACGCACACACACACACACACACACACACACACACACACACACACACACACACACACACACACACACGCATACAGAAGAAGAAAAAGCAGACCAAAACGCAGTGTGACCTAACCAATCAGATGAACAACGTGCATACATATCCGAGCCCGGATGGACATGCCTGTGCATCAGATGACTATAATCATGTTTGTAAGTTGTTTGTTAATCGTCTGACCACGTTGGAATGCAGACAAAAATAGAAAAAGAAAAAAAAAAGAAGAAGAAAAACGGAAAGCAACAGATTGAACCAGTCACCGTGGCGTAGTGGTTAGCACAGCAGACTAAACGCTGGAAGGTTGTAGGCTCAAATCCCCACAAGTCCTGTATAAATCATTGCAGCGGTTTGTGTGTGTGTGTGTGTGTGTGTGTGTGTGTGTGTGTGTGTGTGTGTGTGTGTGTGTGTGTGTGTGTGTGTGTGTGTGTGTGTGTGTGTGAGAGTGTGTGTGTGTGTGTGTGTTGTGTGTGTGTGTGTGTGTGTGTGGGTTTTTGCTCCTTGCAGAGTTGACTTTGCTAAAGGCTCTTTGGGAAGACTGGGACCACACAGTCGAGTCGTACTGATTTCACATATTATGCTGTTATTGAGGGTGTTGCTCAGATGTTCTGACGAACATGGCTATTGTATCTCTCGGGCCTGGTTGACGCTAGGATATATTTTGATCGTAAGTGTAGAGTACAGCTATGTCTCTAAGTGTCAGTCCAGAATGGAACTTCATAGCACCATGATTATCATCCTCTTCATCTTCTTCGTGATCATAGCGTTTTGGAAAATTGCCCCCGACCCTATGGCCACTGACGTATGGCTTAGAAGATGGGACAGAGAAAAACAACAACTAAAAATAATGGAAGTGTTTTCTCTGTCTCTGCGAGTCTGTCTCTGCCTCTTTCTCTCCCCCTCTCTTTTTGTGTGTGTGTGTGTGTGTGTGTGTGTGTGTGTGTGTGCGTGCGTGCGTGTGTGTGTGTGTGTGTGTGTGTGTGTGTGTGTGTGTGTGTGTGTGTGTGTGGTGTGTGTGTGTGTTTGTCTGTGTGTCTGTCTCAGCCTATCTGTCTGTCTCTCTTCTCTCTCTGTGTCTGTCTGTCTGTCTGTCTCTTTCTCTCTCTCTCTCTCTCTCTCTCTCTCTCTCTGTCTCAGATTTTCTTTGTCTCTCTTTGTGTTTGTCTTTCTCTGTGTCTCTGTCTGTTTTTCCCCCCTCTCTCTCTCTCTTTGTCTCGGTCGTTCTTTGTCTCTCTTTGTGTTTGTCTTTCTCTGTGTCTCTGTCTGTCTGTCTGTCTCTCCCTCTCTCTCTCTCTCTCTCACTCAAACCATATCAATCCTACAAAAACAAAATTAATGGTAATAAGAACTCGCCAAAAACACCAACTTTCAAAACTACATTGTGTGAATTTAGAGCAGTTTTCCGAGCGCCGTGTACTTGGTGTAAACGTAGAAAAGAAAAGAAAAGAAAAAAGCTGACATAGGAAGGCCACATTGATCAACTCAGTAAAACTCTCTGGAAGAATCTAATTCTTATGAGCAAGCTCTCATATTTTTTCAACACTGAAAAAAACAACAACAAGAAACAAAAAAACCCAACAAAAAAACACACACCTAACTATATTACATTGCCCACTTTGACTGTGCATCAGTAACAGTACCACGGGATGGTTGCAGTGAAGTTGTATTGAAGAAAATTAATTCCTTACAGAGAAGAGCAGGGATATTGCTGGTAACCTACAGCTCCCCTATCTGAAAAAAAATGCAAAAAAAAGCGGGAATATTATCACTGAAAAACCAATTTCAGTAAACCACAACCACCACCAACAACAACAACGGCAACAACAACAACAGCAACAACAAAAACAAACGCACACACACACACACACACACAGATATACAAAATTATGCACAAACCGGCCCCAAAATAAGAAAATTGTTTTTTCCAAGCCAACCCCTCCTGTATAAATTCAAGACACAACCTTTATTTTCCAAGACCAAGGTTACACGTACTCAAAACAAGTATCTTCTTTCTTGGTACACATCTCTGGAATACATTACCCACCATCAAGTCATGTACATCACTAAACAGCTTTAAACGAAAGCTTCACAAATATCTGCTTGAAATATTGGGATTAAGTATTCTAATTAAAATCCCTTTTCTAGATCTACATACATTGTGTTGACAAAACCTTTAGTCAGCCATTTTTTTTATCACACTTTTATGCTTTCATCTTTCTGTGTCAGAATACTAAATCCTTTTCTAGATCTACATATATTGTGCTGATAAAACCTGTAGTCAGCCATTTTTTTTATCACACTTTTATGCTGTCAGAAATACTAAACCTTTTTTATTCTTTATTTCCTATTTAATTTTGTTTCTTCTTTTTCATTTATGAGTTGTCTGACTGTTGTAAAAGTTACAAATCGCCTGTTTTCATCATAACGTTAGATCTGACATGTCATCTTCCTCCAAACTCCCACCCACCCCCGTCTTGTTTGTTCCTTATCGCTTTTTTATTTTTATTTTCTTCTTTCCGTATACTGTGTTAGTAATTTAACCCTTTTCCTACCAAGAAAATAGGTCACTCTACTAACTATTGACAAGTAATGTTAGGAGAGAGAAAGGCTGGAGGGGGTATTGTCAGAAAACAAGGTATATCTTGCCATTTTTGACGCTTCAAACGTCGTGTAAACGCAGAAAGGAAATGACAAGAGTATACTCTCTTTGCTGGAAAAGGATTCACGTCAGCAATGCGGTCTTTTTCTGTTATAATTATACTCGAAACTGAAACTATGGTTCAGGGCACGAAATTCTCGTGACGCGGTCCACGGAGAGAGGAAGCTGAGTCACGAGGATCTCGTGACACGCTACGGAATGTGTGTAAATGTGTTAGTAGTGTATCATGGACATTGTTGTTGTTGTTGTTGTTGTTGTTGTTAGAGGTTGACGTGTCCTTTTCTGCATGTATCTGCCGTTATCTCAGCTGTCGTAATGCACTTGATCGATTGACACATATATGGAAACTGATAATTTTTGTATTAGAATTTCTTTTATTATTTCTAATGCACTTGATTGATTGACACATATATCACAGGGGCCCCCTCTAGGGGGGGGGAGGAAGTATTCAGACCATGTTGTTAGACGAGTAAGTAAGGTTTGCGTAATGAAGATCACGCCATCCATGATTAAACTGGTTACTCAGCATTTTCCACCGAACAGGATCACATTGTTCTTATCCAACTATAGAGGGTACAGAGGGTAGGTTATCTAGTACACAAAGGTTTCAGAAAATACCAACGTCCAAGCGAAAAGTCCAGAAAGTTGAATAACAACCAGGGCCGCTAGGCCAAAGATTGCTTAGTTATTCAAATTTCGATGTCCAATGAAAGACAGGTGGGAAGGTTTGTGACAAAAACAATAGAAATGCACTGTATAAAAGCCAGTAAGTCAATCACTATAGGAGAGTGAATCTTGAGTCAGCCATTGAGTCAGTGAGCGAGAGACGTTTCAACTTCCAACCTATCTTAGAGGTATGTGACCCATGTCTCATTTTATACTTTCGTTGGGGTAGGGATAGGAATAGGTAGTATTTTATTTTCCATGAAGCAAAGAGAGAGAGGGAATAGAGTAGGACATAAGAAAGTGTTCTGCATTCTAGTGATATGCAAGTTCTGATGATTTGAGGCATCTTAGGATTTTAGGAATATTAGGACCCAGGGCAGTAGGAATGGTGAATCACGTTTATGCTAAAGTTGACTGAATAAATAAATACGTTGTAGTTATTAATTTATGTATGGACTGCTTATGAGAATCATGCCTAGTGTGGTTAGTGCATTTCTTCTCGTCACTCTCCTTCCTTGTTGTGTGTGTGACTTCTAAGTAGAGAAACACTCCTTTATATACATCCCCAACTCATCTACCTGTTAATATAGATGACACAACCCAAATATCCTTCTTGCGATACATATATGGAAATTGATATTGTATTAGAATTCCTTTTGTTATTTCTATGACGTGGCATATGTCATTCTTAATCTGTTTTCATCATTGCGTTAGTTCACGTGTGTTCTCTCCACCCCCCCCCCCACTCCCCCATTTCCCTTGGTTATTGTTAATACTTCCTTCACTTCCTTCACTTCCTTCACTTCCTTCTTTTCTTTTGATTCTGTTTCTGTAATTTACTCTTTTTAATTTTCCTGTAGGGATGCTGGGGCCTCTTTCAGTATAAATAGTATCCCCATCTTCTAGACATTCTGTGCTAGAAATTTCCTCTTTTCTGTCACTCTCTTTGTTTCTACCTTGTTACTTTGCTTTCTGTCATTTCTTCCTGTCGTTTTCTGCCTTTGCTGGTCCGTTCACCTGTATGTGTTCTGCACTGGAGAAGTACAGTCGTTGGACATCAGCTGACGTCAGGTACTAACAAAGAGGAACTTACACTGGTTGGTTCTTTTGACAGAGCCATGCACTCAGGGTCTGACGTCTTGAGTTCAATCCCAACTGGCAACGTTAACAAAAACTGGCCTGTTCCCTGCCCACCTTGATGTTTCCACCCTTCTGGTGATGTCAGGTTAGTGTTTCACAGACCCATCTTCCCGCCCCCCCCCCTTCCCCATTTCAAGACTTTGCCAGGGTTTGGATAGACTCAAGGAGTCTGCCAGATAATACTTGGCAGGTTTGGGGGGAGCGCGTATGGAATTGTGTATGGGAGTGCGGTGAATCCCTCTCGAACAAACTCCAAAATCTGTCACCTGATATGACTTCACGGCTGTTTTTCCTTTAATTGCATTTTGGACTTGTAACGTTAACGAAGAGCATGGTTTTTAACTGTTTTTGTGTTTTGTTAAAAATGTAAAAACAGTTGAAAATATTGATTAAGTATTTTCCCATTCAGT
>JAPXFY010000022.1:57720804-57723304 GCA_030674185.1 Monoplex corrugatus
CTTACCTAAGGTATGTATTATGTGTAGTTTAATGATAATATATCTTACCTAAGGTATGTATTATGTGTAGTGTAATGATAATATCTGTCTTACCTAAGGTATGTATTATGTGTAGTGTGATGATAATATCTGTGTTATCTAAGGTATGTATTATGTGTAGTGTGATGATAATATCTGTGTTACCTAAGGTATGTATTATGTGTAGTGTAATGATAATATCTGTCTTACCTAAGGAATGTATTATGTGTAGTGTAATGATAATATCTGTGTTACCTAAGGTATGTATTATGTGTAGTGTGATGATAATATCTGTCTTACCTAAGGTATGTATTATGTGTAGTGTAATGATAATATCTGTCTTATGTAAGGTATGTATTATGTGTAGTGTAATGATAATATCTGTCTTATGTAAGGTATGTATTATGTATAGTGTAATGATAATATCTGTCTTACCTAAGGTATGCATTATGTGTAGTGTAATGATAATATCTGTCTTATGTAAGGTATGTATTATGTGTGGTGTGATGGTAGTGTAATGATAATATCTGTCTTATGTAAGGTATGCATTATGTGTAGTGTAATGATAATATCTGTCTTATGTAAGGTATGCATTATGTGTAGTGTGATGGTAGTGTAATGATAATATCTGTCTTATGTAAGGTATGCATTATGTGTAGTGTAATGATAATATCTGTCTTATGTAAGGTATGCATTATGTGTAGTGTGATGGTAGTGTAATGATAATATCTGTCTTATGTAAGGTATGCATTATGTGTAGTGTGATGATAATATCTGTCTTATGTAAGGTATGCATTATGTGTAGTGTGATGGTAGTGTAATGATAATATCTGTCTTATCTAAGGTATGCATTATGTGTAGTGTAATGATAATATCTGTCTTATCTAAGGTATGCATTATGTGTAGTGTAATGATAATATCTGTCTTATGTAAGGTATGCATTATGTGTAGTGTGATGGTAGTGTAATGATAATATCTGTCTTACCTAAGGTATGCATTATGTGTAGTGTAATGATAATATCTGTCTTATCTAAGGTATGCATTATGTGTAGTGTGATGGTAGTGTAATATAATATCTGTCTTACCTAAGGTATGCATTATGTGTAGTGTAATGATAATATCTGTCTTATCTAAGGTATGTATTATGTGTAGTGTGATGGTAGTGTAATGATAATATCTGTCTTATGTAAGGTATGCATTATGTGTAGTGTGATGGTAGTGTAATATAATATCTGTCTTATCTAAGGTATGCATTATGTGTAGTGTGATGGTAGTGTAATATAATATCTGTCTTATCTAAGGTATGCATTATGTGTAGTGTGATGGTAGTGTAATGATAATATCTGTCTTATCTAAGGTATGCATTATGTGTAGTGTGATGGTAGTGTAATGATAATATCTGTCTTATCTAAGGTATGCATTATGTGTAGTGTGATGGTAGTGTAATGATAATATCTGTCTTATCTAAGGTATGCATTATGTGTAGTGTGATGGTAGTGTAATGATAATATCTGTCTTATCTAAGGTATGCATTATGTGTAGTGTGATGGTAGTGTAATGATAATATCTGTCTTATCTAAGGTATGCATTATGTGTAGTGTGATGGTAGTGTAATGATGATATATGTCTTATGTAAGGTATGTATTATGTGTAGTGTAATGATAATATCTGTCTTATCTAAGGTATGCATTATGTGTAGTGTGATGGTAGTGTACTGATAATATCTGTCTTACCTAAGGTATGCATTATGTGTAGTGTGATGATAATATCTGTCTTATCTAAGGTATGTATTATGTGTAGTGTGATGGTAGTGTACTGATAATATCTGTCTTATCTAAGGTATGTATTATGTGTAGTGTGATGGTAGTGTAATGATAATATCTGTCTTATGTAAGGTATGCATTGTGTGTAGTGTGATGGTAGTGTAATGATAATATCTGTCTTATCTAAGGTATGTATTATGTGTAGTGTAATGATAATGTCTGTCTTATCTAAGGTATGCATTATGTGTAGTGTGATGGTAGTGTAATGATAATATCTGTCTTATGTAAGGTATGCATTATGTGTAGTGTGATGGTAGTGTAATGATAATATCTGTCTTATCTAAGGTATGCATTATGTGTAGTGTGATGATAATATCTGTCTTACCTAAGGTATGTATTATGTGTAGTGTAATGATAATATCTGTCTTATGTAAGGTATGCATTATGTGTAGTGTGATGGTAGTGTAATGATAATATCTGTCTTATCTAAGGTATGTATTATGTGTAGTGTAATGATAATATCTGTCTTATCTAAGGTATGTATTATGTGTAGTGTAATGATAATATCTGTCTTATCTAAGGTATGCATTGTGTGTAGTGTGATGATAATATCTGTCTTATCTAAGGTATGTATTATGTGTAGTGTAATGATAATATCTGTGTCTTATCTAAGGTATGCATTGTGTGTAGTGTGATGATAATATTTGTCTTATGTAAGG
>JAPXFY010000022.1:57728304-57733304 GCA_030674185.1 Monoplex corrugatus
CCCTCTCTCCCCTTCCCTCTGTAATGCGCTTACATGTGTAGACTAGTAAGGACTACCTGTAATGGCAGTGGCTTATAGAATGGGAAAATTCCTGTATTCCGTTTCTCTCTCTCTGTCTCTGTCTCTCCTCTCTGTCCGTCTTTCTGTCGCTAGCTGTCAGTCTCAGTCAGTCTGCCTGTCTGTCTGTCTGTCTCACTCTCTCTCTCACACACACACAGAGACACACACAGAGAGACACACACACACACACACATGCACACACACACACACACTCACATACACACTCACACACACACACACACACACACACACACACACACACACATAGCGAATTACCTTTAAAATGTTATTTCACTTGTTCACTGTTATGGTTGATTCAAAATCAGTACTTCAGGCTCTTGAATTATCAAAATTACAAACAAGATCAGAAATGATTCTGGAAATTAGTCATTTGATTCATAATTTATCTTTAAGAGGCACTGATATTACTTTCTGCTGGATACCTTCTCATAGTTCTTTTCGTTATAATGATAAAGTTGACAGGGCTGCCAAACGGGGAGCTAATAACTCACCGGATTCAAACAATATCCAGCTTTCTCTCTCGTTGCACGAGAATTACACTTTAGTGGACAACTACGTCTGGAAGCAGTTCCAATTAAAACAGAAAAAGTATGATAAATGTCACATGAACTTTGAAGTTAGCAAAATACTTAAGCAGCTTCATGCCAGCAGAATTATACAATCCCTTATGTATAGATGGAAACTTGATGCATTCAAAACAAAATACACCAAGAACATAGTATGTCTGTGTGGAAAGAAGATAACACACAGTCATATTCTTTCTTGCGTTAAGGTAAAACGACATATTCCAACACTATCTATGAGTACAGTTTCTGATATATTTGCCTCATCATCATTACTGTATGAATTTTTTGTTAGCCTGTCAAAAAGTCCTATAGCGAATTACCTTTAAAATGTTATTTCACTTGTTCACTGTTATGGTTAGTCAATTATTAGTTTTATTTTTTTCTTCGTTTCTTCCAGATATTTATCAATTTTGTTTGTTAGTTTGTTTGTTTAAATCGTTAATTATGGTAACATTATTTGTTAGTTTTACCTTCCCCTCTTCAAAACAGTTGTTTTCTGGATCATCTTTTCTCAAGTTCAAAATTGACAATTTTCAAATATTCTCTTCACTCCTCTTATCACCCCCCCCCCCTTTTTTTTTTTTTTTTTTTTTTGTCTAAAATCACTTTAGTGAATAGACATTAAATCAAAGACCACCACACACACACACGGTTCAGTGAACAAATACAGCAGAATGCATGGTTGGTTAATGGTGTGTGTATATATATGCAGATCATCTGCGCTCCTGAAAAGGTTGTTTCTTAGCGGTATAATACTCGTATGGACCTCACGGTTTCTTGCAAACCAGCATTATGAAGGCAGTCCTGTATCGTATTTGCGTCTTCTATGTATCTGGTGGCTGTATCGTTTTGAACTCACAATAGGGCGAGGTTTTCATTCACAGCTGGGTGGATTAGAAGCCGTCCGCACAGTGATTGTTTTTTGATTAAGTCAGTCTCGAACCCATGCACTTGGGTTGGAAGGCAGGAGCTCTACTACTAAGGCAACCTGGAGTGTGCATTAGGCTTTTTAAAAAAAAATTAAATATAATTCTAGTTTGGGTGTTTGGAGTTTTTGTTTTTGTTTTTTTATATATATAATTTACACCCCCCCCCCCAACACATTCTCCCTTGCGCAGAGAGAGAGAGAGGAGAGAGAGAGAGAGAGAGAGAGAGAGAGAGAGGAGAGAGAGAGAGATTTTATCACCACAGGACCTTAAGCAGCCTGTCATCAGAGGAGAGATGTCACATAGTTAAACAATCAATCAATCAACAAACAAACAGAAAAATACCCGTCATCACCCACCACCACCACCACCACCACCACCACCACCACCACCAAACAAATAGAGGAAAAAGAATATCAAACGAACAAAAAAACTAACTAACCAACTAACCAGCTGACCAACGAACTAACCACATACACATTTACACACACGAAGAGAAAGACAGAAAGAAAGAATGAAAAAGTGTGTGTGTTGTGTGTGTGTGTGTGTGTGTGTGGGGTGTGTGTGTGTGTGTGTGTGTGTGTGTGTGTTGTGTGTGTGTGTGTGTGTGTGTGTGTGTTCATGAGAGGAAGAGTACTTAGTTATTCCCCGTAGTATCGTGTTTAATGTACTTGGTTGATCAGTTTGTATGTGTGCGCATGCGCTGTGTGTGTTGTGTGTGTGTGTGTGTGTGTTGTGTGTGTGTTGTGTGTGTGTGTGTGTTGTGTGTGTGTGTTGGTGTATGTGTGTGTGTGTGTGTGGTTGTGTGTGTGGTGTGTGTGTATGTGTGTGTGTGTGTGTGTGTGTCGGGGCAATAAGAAAGTTTTATTAAAAATATTCGTAATAGCATATCAGAGAAGTCCAACTTGTACACGATCTACTAGTGCAAATTGAAAGATATGTATTATATTTTCATCAATTCTCCTTCATGTAACGGGGTCGGGTATGGACTCGTATTTATAAAGATGTAGACATTCTGGGAAAGAAGAAAAGCTTTCCAGCGTCCTTGCAAACTTAGTACATATGGTGAATCCGGCAGCAGAGGTTTCAGGTGCAGTAGAAGAAGTAGCCTCCTGCAGTTTCTTTGATCAGGTTTTCAGCTGCGAATCTGGTCGTGGCCTTCGCGACATACATCTGGTCTGATTCGGAGCAGCTGTGTCACTTTTACAGCGATAGCGATCCACTGCCCTGGCGATCAAGGCTTGTGCGCCATTCTGGTCTGTCATCTTTGTCCAGTAGGGTTTGGACATACCATGCGCCAAAAGTTGAGAGATGTTAGGGGTGTTTTCTTTGTTTTGCTGTGTATACTATTTCCACCGTAAAGTTGGATGACCAGGCAGACACGGCTATCTGTTAGGTTACTGTTATTTTTGTTTAAAGCCCAGCCGACTGCGTAGAGCCATATCAGGACTGTAACCGTTTCAAAACATACAATACTTCAACAGGAAAAAAAAAAAAGGAAAAGAAAATAAAGTATGCATATCAGTGCATTCGCGCACATAATCTGAGGAGATGCCCCTGGCTATTGACCACTCCGTCCAATTTATCGCACAAGGGATTTAAAAAAAATACCTGAATACAAATTTAAACAGAACTAAGGACACTGAAACGTATATAAAAAACAGGCCTAAGTTACCTAACATTGGTTCCGCATATCTCATTTCCTAGAGCCAAAAATGTACTTAATACGTGCACCCGATTATTAATCCTAAGAGAAAAAAGTACGTAAGACTTCATCAAACACATACAGGTGAATGGACCAACAAGGCAGAAAACGACAGGAAGAAATGACAGAAAGTAAAGGAACAAGGTAGAAACAAAGAAAGTGACAGAAAAGAGTAAATTTCTGGCACACAATTTCCAGAAGGTTGGGGATACTATTTATACTGAAAGAGCCCCCGACATCCCCACAGGGGATTATCTGTAAGGTTCTGTTCTGTTTCGTTGGTTTCAAGTCCTACCACTCTCAGGAGTATATTGAGGACTAGCTGTAAGTATGTTTGCTCAAAGAAGCCTTAAAACATTTTTGGTTGCATTGTGAGATACCGATGCTATCATCGGATCTGTAAGGTGCATGTGAGGCAGGTTGGGTTTCTTTTATCCCTGTCCCCCACCCCTCCTCATTTAGAGCGAGAAGTGGGACAAGAAATGACAGCCTTGCCACATCCGGCTTGGGGCCGCGATAATATAGGACATAGAGACAGACTTTATACAGGGGGGGGGTGGGTGCAAAAGTAGGTATACAGTAAGCATCACATCATTATTATAATGCTTAATTCCGCTCTCGATTAGAGGAGTGTGTGAATACCGACGGCAAGGAGTTTTTAGTATCTGAGGGATTAAGGCTGTGCTTGTTATTACACGTAGTATATGCAATATGCATTTGTTTGTATAATAAATGCAATGAGTATTGTACGTGTTTTCTTTTTTCATAACTGTATACCTACTTTTGCACCCCCCCCCCCCCCTGTATAATAATATATGTCGTATTCTATTTATAGAGTACAAACAACGTGTCGAATAGAGCTCATGATGCGTAGTACATTGCCGTCACGGGAGAACAGTTGTGTTAACGTGTATGGTTCCCACCCGAAAGACCAACGCTGCAGTCTCTCCGATTGCAGACGATCGTTGTGTAATTCTGTACAACTTCTTTAACCCTTTGACTCCCGCACCCTATCCACCAACTGCAAAAACTTAACCCTTTTAACTCCCGCACCCAATCCACCAACTGCAAAAACTTAAACCCTTTGATCCTGCACCCTATCCACCAACTGTTAAAACTTAACCTTGATCCCTCACCTATCCATAACTGCAAAACTAACCTTGACTCCCGCACCCATCCACCAACTGCAAAAACTTCACCCTTTTATTACTCGCACCCATCCACCAACTGCAAAAACTTAAACCCTTTGATTCCTGCACCCTATCCACCAACTGCTAAAACTTAAACCCTTTGACTCCCTCACCCTATCCATCAACTTCTTGCTACAGGAAACTGGTGGATAGGGTGAGGGAGTCAAAGGGTTAATTTTAACGCTTTGACTCTCGCACCCTATCCACCAACTGCAGAAAAATTAATCTTTGAACTCCCGCAGCCTATCCACCAACTGCAAAACTCGACCCTTTGACTCCAACACCTTATTCACCAGCTTCCTGCAAGGTTAGGCAGGAAGATGGTGGACAGGGTAACGGAGTCAAAGGGTTAAGTATTTGCTTTGCCAGCATGGTTAGCAATGCAAGTTGTTGGTGGACAGGCTGCGGGAGTCAAAGAGTTAATTAAAGGGGGAAGTACTGGTAGTCTCCCCTCTTTCTCGTCCTGTCTCTTCGCCCTGTTGTTCGTAGTGTCCTGGTATGATTGTGTGAGAACATGTTATTTGTGTATGCT
>JAPXFY010000022.1:57735804-57765804 GCA_030674185.1 Monoplex corrugatus
AACGGTCGTGGCACAAGCCCTGTGCCTGTCATTACCCTAAGTGCCGGCTGGGTCTTAGGGTCTCACTTTAACCCTTTGACTCCCGCACGATATCCACCAACTGCAAAAACTTAACCCTTTGATTCCCCCACTCGGAATTAGGGTGAGGGAGATCACAGGGCTACGTTTTTACTAGCGTGGTTGACAGTGAAGGATGCAGTGACAGAAAGACGAAAACAGTCAAGTCATTCCAACAAATTCTCTTTAACTCTTTGACTCCTGCACCCTGTCCACCAGCATCCTGCATTTCTAACCATGCTGGCAAAGCATGAACTTGTCCCTTTGAATCCCTCACCCTATCCACCACTTCCTGCAGGAAGCCGGTGGATAAGGTGAGCAAGTCGAAGGGTAAGTTTTTGCAGTTGGTAGATAGTGTGCGGGAGTCATAGGGTTAAAATCAGTCACAGCAAGCCACACCATATTGCAGAAATCATCTCACATCCCCTTTGACATCATATTTGCCTCCCCTCTTCCCAGTTCTTCGCGAACACATTTTGATTTCATTTTAGTCTTTTCTCCCACTGGACGAAGCAGCAGGGAAGTTTCAGTCTTTTCCTCCGAATTTTTGTATTTGGTATTTGTTCGTTTGTGATCTTACGTTTACGCTTGACAAAGGTCAGTTGGCCTGAAAATTTGCACCTGTCTTGTTGGTTGCATTAAACACGTGTTCTGCTTGTTTTGGAAACCACACCAATACATTATCAGCATGCAGAATTTATGTGTAGCCTTACTACTTGATTATGCACGATCAGTTAGATAGAATTAACATCAGGAAGCGAGTTCTTGAACGTTATATAGAACCGATAATGTTATACGGTTGTGAGGCGTGGACAGTCAACACGCAAAGCCAGAACAAGATTGAAGCAGCCGAGACGTGGTTTCTGAGAAGAATATTGAGTTCCATGGACAGCAAAGAAAAAAATGAGACAGTTTTGATGGAGGCAGACACAAGAAGCTCATTGATAAGGAAGATTAGGAAAAGACAAGCAACATTTATAGGCCATTTTATGAGGAAAGTGGAATTAGAGCACCTGATCACAACGGGAAAGTTAGAGGGAAAGATAACACCAGGTAGGTGACCAGGAGAAAATACTGGACGGAGTGTGAGGACAGAGAGGGTGGAGATGTACTTGCAGGACAGGGTAGATGATTGGAGGGCTGATGCAGGCAGAGAGGGTGGAGATATACTTGCGGTGACAGGATAGTACATATGAGGCATGATCAGGACACAGAGGTGAAGATGTACTGCGGTGACAAGGGTAGACATAGGGCATGTGAGACAGAGGTGAGATGTATGCGGTGCAAGGATAGATGCTATGGGCCATGATCGCCATGCAATGCGGCAGGCACTTGATGATGATGATGATGATGATGATGATGATGATGATGATGATGAGTTAGATAGAGCTTCTCCGCTTACACGGGGTCTGTGCCGTTGGTGCTCATGGAATTTATTCCTATAGTACAGAAACGCTGTCTTGTGAAAACCTGAAAGCAAAACAACAAACTGTCTTCAAGTTTTCCTGGGGCGAGTCTCCGTTTCGTGCACGCTAGGCGAGCGAGGTTTTCGCGATGAACGCTAGACAGAAGTTCTTCTTTGTTCCACCTAGCGTCAAGCGTGGCTAGGTATTCGCTAGGTAAGCCTAGGTAGCATCGAGAGGATCTTGCCGGCGAGGTAAAGATGGCGGTCGTGCATGTCGCCATTGTGTTTGACAACAACTGCCGTCTTGTATTGTGAAATAAGCGCTGTACATTTACTAAAAATCTACTTTGCCTCGCGTCTGTTTCGTAGCACACTTTGTCCTCGCCTTGCCTAGTCATCTCGCCTCTTGCCACAGTCATCTCGCCTCTTACCTCTCGCCACTCGTTATCTCGCCTCTCGCTGTCTTGCCATTTGCGCGCGAGCGTGCTAGCACGTAAGAAACGGCCCTCAGGGTCTTGTCTTGATTTAATTGAACTCACCGACTTTTGCCTGTGATATGATACCGCCTCTGTCCACCCACCCCTACCTGTCAGCCCAACCCTTAATGATTGTTTTAACCTGTCTGCCCCAAACCCCCACTTAATGATCGTTCATTGCTGTTGCCCAGCCCACCTTAATGATTGTTGCAACCTGTCCTGCCCAACCCTTAATGATTGTTTACCTGTCCTCCACCTCTGGGGACGGGAGGGTAAAGCAGTGATGAAGGGAGGTGGGAACTGTCCTTACTGTATAACAACTGCTGTGTCTTCATGGTCGTCTGCATCAGGCAACAATGGCGAATTTCCCATTAGGTCCGTTCAGGATGGAGCAGTCTGGCTACTGCGCCTCAGCAGCATCCACTCTCAGCTACGGAGGTAGGTCCCTCCTGTCCGCCTTGTCGTGCCATGGATCTCATCATCATCATCATCATCATCATCATCATCATCATCATCATCATCATCATGTGCCCTGCCGCATGGCGTTGGCGGTCATGGCCCTCCACACAAAACTATCCCCTGTCGCTGCAAGTACATCTCCCACCCTCTCTGTCCTCAGCCACCCTACAAGTCCGTCCAATATTTTCTCCCCGGGTCTACGTGTTGTTCTCTTTCCCTCCAGCTTACCTGTTGTGACCAGGAACTCTAATTCCACTTTCCTCATAAAATGTCCTATAAATGTTGCTTGTCTTTTCCTAATCTTCTTTATCGATGATCTTCTTGTGCATGTCTCCTTCAAGACTGTCTCGTTTGTTTTCTTTGCTGTCCAAGGAACTCTCAAAGTTCTTCTTAGAAACCTCATTTCAGTTGCCATTTTTTTTTTTATTCTATGACTTTGCGTGTTGACTGTCCACTTCTCACAACCGTACAACAATATCGGTTCTCTATAACATTCAAGAATTCTCTTCCTGGTGTTAATTGATAGACGTTTGTTGGTGCCATGGATGCAGGAAGAAAGCCAATGGCTACTACAACTCCTTTGACCACCAAGCGCCATGGCAACCGGCAGTGGCCTGACCATGTCGACGGCGTAAAACAGTAGCAGTCCTCACAACACTGGCCGTGACAGAAATTGAGATCTTTACCACCTCACCCCCCTTGCCACCGTCCAGCTTGTGTCAGGACCATCGTGTTACCATAACGGCTTTTTTGTTTTTAGTATTAACCCATTGACTCCCACATCCTGTCTTCCAACTGCAAAAACAACCCTTTGATTCCCTCACCCTTTCCACCAGCTTCCTACCTACAGGAAGCTGTTGGAAAGGGTGAGGGAATCAAAAGGTTAAGTTTTTGCCTTGGTAGCATGGTTTGTAATGATGCTGGTGGAAAGGGTGAGGGAATCAAAGGGTTAACCTCACCCTACATGAAAGCAACCTCCATGCTTACAATGTTTACACTTTATGTGGCCGTCCAGAAGGAAAGCAAACAGTCAGGCAGTGACTGAAATTAACCCTTTGACTCCTGAATCCTGTCCACCAGCATCCTGCATTGCCAACCACGCTAGCAAAGGAAAAACTTAACCCTTTGACTCCCTCACCTTATCCACCAGCTTCCTGTAGGAAGCTGTTGGATAGGGTGAGGGAGTTTTTGCAGTTGGTGGATAGGGTGCGGGAGCGAAAAGGTTAAAGAACTTGTACAGAATAACACAACGACCTTGTAGGAAGCTGGTGGATAGGGTGAGGGAATCAAAGGGCTAAGTTTTTGCAGTTGGTATATAGGTTTTAAGATTTGGCATATATGGAGGCAAAGGGTTAATTTCATTTGTGTTGATATTTGCTCTCCACTTGGCGGCAGAGTCCGGTCCATAAATTTTAAAATGACCTGGTTGGTTGGTCAATGTGCTGTGTGTGATTCCTGGCATGAGGACTTGTTGTGGTGACCTTGGTGGTCATTGATCTTGGACGGAGTGTGGAGAAGGTAGGGACAGGTGTTGCATGGTGAAACATGGTGGGATCTGTCTGTGGTGTTGGGACTCGGAACCGTGCCGAGTATGGGCGGTTTGTACAATTTGGATTATGCAACCTGATTGTAGTTTTGGGCTAAATCGATATCACTTGTTTTGATTGTAGTTTTGGGCTAAATCGATATTACTTGTACTTTGGGGCTAAATCGATATTACTTGTAGTTTTGGGCTAAATCGATATCACTTGTAGTTTGGGGCTAAATCGATATTGTAGTTTTGGGCTAATCGATATCACTTGTAGTTTTGGGCTAAATCGATATCACTTGTAGTTTTGGGCTAAATCGATATTACTTGTACTTTTGGGGCTAAATCGATATCACTTGTAGTTTTGGGCTAAATCGGTATCACTTGTAGTTTTGGGCTAAATCGATATTACTTGTAGTTTTGGGCTAAATCGATATTACTTGTAGTTTTGGGCTAAATCGATATCACTTGTAGTTTTGGGCTAAATCGATATCACTTGTAGTTTTGGGCCAAATCGATATCACTTGTAGTTTTGGGCTAAATCGATATCACTTGTAGTTTTGGGCCAAATCGATATTACTTGTATTTTGGGGCTAAATCGATATCACTTGTAGTTTTGGGCTAAATCGGTATCACTTGTAGTTTTGGGCTAAATCGATATTACTTGTAGTTTTGGGCTAAATCGATATTCACTTGTAGTTTTGGGCTAAATCGATATCACTTGTAGTTTTGGGCTAAATCGTATCACTTGTAGTTTTGGGCTAAATCGATATCTACTTGTAGTTTTGGGCTAAATCGATATCACTTGTAGTTTTGGGCTAAATCGATATCACTTGTAGTTTTGGGCTAAATCGATATCACTTGTAGTTTTGGGCTAAATCGATATCATTTGTAGTTTTGGGCTAAATCGATATCACTTGTAGTTTGGGGCTAAATCGATATTCACTTGTATTTTGGGCTAAATCGATATCACTTGTAGTTTTGGGCTAAATCGATATCACTTGTAGTTTTGGGCTAAATCGATATCACTTGTAGTTTTGGGCTAAATCGATACTGCTTGCTTTTTTACTTTTTTTTCACAACAACATCATCTATTTTTTGCATTCCTAAATCGATATCATCTACTTTTCATTTTTCTTATGAATAAGTCGACATCATCTATTGTGTTGTTGTTGTTGTTGTTGTGCGTTTTTTTGTATAACTGTAGTTTTGGCTAAATCGATATCATCTACTTTTCACTTTTTTCCCCCACTACATCGACACCATCTGCTTTTTGCATTCCTAAATGGACGTCATCTACTTTTCATCTTTCTTATAACTAAGTCGACGTAATCACTTTTTGCTTTTTATTTCAACTTAATCGAGATCATCCTCATTTCACTTTTTAACTAAATCGACATAATCCACTTTTCACTTCGTTAGACGTTGCAGATAGACAGATACCTTTCATTACAATAGAGAGTCAAGGTCGTTTGAACGACGGATTGGAAACAAAGATGCTGATATTCTATGTAGCAACTTCAAGACTTTGTAACGTGCAAGGTTTATGCCGTGATCGTTTGGGATCTTAAGCCATCTGTGGCGTCAGTGCATATGGAGTTTACACACACACACACACACACACACACATGCGCGCGCGCGCGCACGCACACACACACACCACACACACACACACACACGCACGCACGCACGCACGCACACACACACACACACACACACGCATACACACACACTCAAACACACACACACATACACACACACACACACAAGTGCGCGCGTGCGCACCTCTCCATCTCACCCCCACGCGCACACACACGCACGCACGCGCGCGCGCACACACACACACACACTCAAATACACGCACATACATACACACACACATAAACACACACACACACAGACACACACACACACACTCACTCAAACACACACACACACACACTCACTCAAACACACAAACACACACACACACACACACACACACACACACACACACACACACACACACACACACACACACACACACACACACACACACACACACAGGGAGATGATAGAAAAGGCAATGTGTAAATGTGTAACACACATCGCTAGTCACACAACAATACAGTAAGGAGCCACAGAGCCACAAAGTGAAAGTGACAATTCATCAATCCTTGAAGGACTGGCAGTCCAAGAGGGTGGAATTGACAACAGTACGTCAGTACACGTAGGACTAGTTCTCCACAAAGTGAAAGTGAGAATTCATCAAACCATAAAGGACTGCCACTCCAAGAGGGTGGAATTGACAACAGTACGTCAGTACACGTAGGACTAGTTCTCCACAAAGTGAAAGTGACAATTCATCAAACCGTGAAGGACTGGCATTCCAAGAGGGTGGAATTGACAACAGTACGTAGGACTAGTTCTGGCTGGTTTCACTTCGTGCAGGCCGTTTTACGTAGTGAGATAAAAAGTGCAAGTCAGACTTCATACCAACACTGTGATGACGACTGCAGTGGTATGTGTGTGTGTGTGTGTGTGTGTGTGTGTGTGTGTATGTGTGTGTGTGTGTGTGTGTGTGTGTGTGTGTGTGTGTGTGTGCGTGCGTGTGTGTGTTTGTGTTTTGTGTGTGTGTGTGTGTGTGTGTGGACACCGAAAGGTAGTATGTGCACCCCTCCCTCTGCGCACATTCTTCACTCACCTCCACCCCCCACGTTCCACTCCCACGCACGCACAGATACACAGAAACACCGCGCGCGCGCGCGCACACACACACACACACTCTCTCATACACACACTGAAACACACGCACACACACAAACACGCGCTCATACACACACTCACACACACAAACACACACACACACACAAACACAGACACACACGCTCGCACACACAAACACGCACGCACGCACGCACACACACACACTCACATACACACGCACACAAACACACACACGCATATACACACACATACACACACAAACACACACACACACACGCACACACACACACACGCACACACACACTCACTCAAAGCACGCACACACACACTTACACACACACACACACGCACACACTCAAACAAACACACACACACTCACTCAAACACACAAACACACACATACACACACACACACACTCAAACACACACACACACACACACACACACACACACACACACACACACACACACACACACACACACACAGGGAGATGATAGAAAAGGCAATGTGTAAATGTGTAACACACATCGTTAGTCACACAACAATACAGTAAGGAGTCACAGAGCCGCAAAGTGAAAGTGACAATTCATCAATCCTTGAAGGACTGGCAGTCCAAGAGGGTGGAATTGACAGCAGTACGTCAGTACACGTAGGACTAGTTCTCCACAAAGTGAAAGTGAGAATTCATCAAACCATGAAGGACTGGCAGTCCAAGAGGGTGGAGAAATATGACACAACAGTTACTCGTCAGCTTACGTGAGACAAAAGTGCATGGCTCAAGTTGACACTGCTGCAGGCGGTTTGTGTGTGCTGTGGTGTAGATTTGTGTGTGTGCGTGTGGTATGTGTGTGTAGTGTGTGTGTGTGTGTGTGTGTGTGTGTGTGTGTTGTATGATTTGGGGTTTATGTGTGAGTGTGTGTGTTGTAGTGTGTTGTGTGTTGTGTGTGTGTATGTTGATACATGAAAGTTGTATACGTGTGAGTGTGTGTACATGCTAAGGTTGTGTTCTTGTGTGTATGACTAGCACGTACTGTGTGTGTTTGTGTGTGTGTGTGTGTGTGTGTGTGTGTGTGTGTGTCTGTGTGTCTGTGTGTGTGTGTCTGTGTGTGTGTCTGTGTGTGTGCGTGCGCTTGGGGGGTGGGATGGGGGGGGGGTTGAGTGAGTTGAGTGTTCGCGGGGAAGGGGCGAACACACGAACTTTTGGTGTCTACACACACACACACGCGCGCGCGCACACACACTCATATACACACACTCAAACACACGCGCACACACACACTTACACACACTCATACACACACTCAAACACACGCGCACACACATACACACACACACACACACAAACACACACAAACACACACACACACACAGACACACACACACGCACACACACTCAAACACACACGCTCAAACACACACACACACAGACACATGCACACACACTCAAACACACGGGCGCACGCACACACACACACAAGACACACACAGACACACACACACACACACACACACACACACACACACACACACACACACACACACACACAGGGAGATGATAGAAAAGGCAATGTGTAAATGTGTAACACACATCGTTAGTCACACAACAATACAGCAGGGAGCCACAGAGCCATAAAGTGAAAGTGAGAATTCATCAAACCGTGAAGGACTGGCACTCCAAGAGGGTGGAATTGACAACAGTACGTCAGTACACGTAGGACTAGTTCTGGCTGGTTACACTTTCTGCAGGCCGTTTTACGTAGTGAGATAAAAAGTGCAAGTCAGACTTCATACCAACACTGTGATGACAGCTACAACGATGTACACATCCTCTGGGCCAGACTAGTTTTAAGAAATAGGAAGAAAAAGATTTGGAATTAACAGGTATCTGGAGGAAGAGTGACCCAGAGTGTGGGAGGTTTTCTCGGAGAAGACCAGAAAACATTTCAACAGAGCAGGTTAGATTTATTTTTATTTTTTATTTTTTTATTTGATCATTTGCATGTTTACTTTGAAGAATGTGTGTTTATGCGTAAGGTTCGTGTGTATTTGTGTCTATGAACTAAAGCCACGTGAGAGAGAGAGAGAGAGGAGAGGAGAGAGAGAGAGAGAGAGAGAGAGAGAGAGAGAGAGAGAGAGAGAGAGAGAGGCGTTGACTACTTCGTGGATAAAGGAAAGATTATTCTGTCTCACTTTATGCTTGAAATTCGGTGAAGAAATACGATGTAGTATTTTTGTTGTTGTTGAAATTTATTTGCTCATTACTCAGAAATACTGACTCATCATATGCCCTGCCGCATTGCGTTGGCGATCATGGCCCTCCGTACGAATCTGACCCTTGTCGCTGTGATTACATCTTCCACCCTGTCTGTCCTCAGCCACCCTGCAAGTCCGTCCCGATATTTTCTCCCTGGGATTACGTACATGAAATTAACAAAGAAATGTTAAATATCATAACCGAATGTTCTGTAGATCATTACAAGAAAAGCACATAAGCTAATATTCCCAATTCTGAAACAAAATTAAAAGTAAAAAAAAAAGTACTTAGATTTCAGGTTAATAAAAATTAGATCAAAATCAATAGTGTACGCAACAATAGAAAAAATGTAGAAAAAAAAAGAAAGAAAAAAAAAATGGAAATGATCTTCCAAGGGGTATACAATTTCTAGAAAATAAAGAAAATAAAACAGGGAGTGATGTTTAGGTATTGAAAGAGAAAAACGAAGGACTTATGTCTGCATGTGAAAAAAAAATATATGGAGGGTGTTTTATTTCGTTCTTAAGCTAGATGGATAACTGATGGAGAAAAGATTTAGAAATATTTTTCGCAGTCTAGAAAAACGAAACATTATTCAATAAACGGATGACAAAAAAAATATCAGATTCTGATGACATATGAATATGAAGAAATAAACTTGGAAGTAAAATCTTTTTATGAAAATATAAAAAAAGATTGCGTGTAGCCAATGATAACAAATGTTAAATCAAAGATATACTGAGTGATTTACCACAGGTGTCTTCCGAACAGAGAAACTGTCTTGAAGGTGAAATTACTTTCGAGGAAGCGGGATTTGCATTGAAACACATGAAAAATGGAAAGAACCCAGATACAGACGATTTTGGGGGCAAAATTTTAAAAATCTTTTTGGAAGGAACGGGGGTCTCAGGTAGTTAGAGCGTTAAACGAAGCGTTTTTTATTTTGTTATCTTTATTTAAAGCCAAGCCGACGGCGTAGGGCCATATCAGGGCTTATAACCTTTTCAAAACATATACAATACTTCAACAGGAAAAGAAAAAGGGAAAAAAATATAGGGCCTACATAGCAGTGTATTCATGCACATAATCTAAGGAGATGCCCCTGGCGTTGACTATTCCGTCGAATTTATCACACGGGAGATCAAAGGAATATAATATGCAAAGAACTGGAGATAAGCATCACTTTCCGTAGAAGCAATTCTTCATGTACTGCTGATTTGGGAACATTCTGAGTTTATTCGTGAGTGCTGAAGAAACATAGGCTGGCTTGGTCACGAAAAACACTGTTAAAACCAAATACATGCCAAATATGCACACACACTCAAACACACGGGCGCACGCACACACACACAGACACACACACACACACACACACACAATGGAATCCTAATAATTGTAGCATATGGATTTTAATGAAAATCTAAGGTTTTACGTCGGCCCCAACCTCAGGTGATATGGCCGACGGGGATAACCATCCCAGGGAAGTGGGGGAAAGGGGGGGGGGGACTTATCTAATCCTATACTGACACCACCAGAACAACAGTGATGTTAAGATGGGACAGTGAAATGGCCAGTTTTAATGTTGTGCACCCCGAGATTCGAACCCTTAACCATTAGCATGTGAATCCGACGCTGAAACCAACTGAGCTATTGGGGCCCGGAAGGGCTTAGACTGATTGATTGATTTGGTTCAGTTTTTACGTCGGCACCCACCTCAGGTAAATATGGCCGACGGGGATAACATCCCAGGGAAATGGGGGAAGGGGGGGGGGGTATCTAATCTTATACTGACACCACCAGAACAACAACGATGTGAAGATGGGACAGTGAGAAGACCAGTTTTTAATAGCCGGACTTATCTAATCCTATACTGACTCCACCAGAACAACAATGATGTTAAGATGGGGACAGTGAGAAGGCCAGTTTTAATGTAGCGCACCCTGGGATTCGAACCCACAACCATTTGCGTGTGAATCCGACGCTCACACCAACTGAGCTACTGGGGCCCGCAAGGAAGAACGGATTCAAAGACATTGTTTATAACGTCTTTGGGCGGAGTGTAGGCCTACAACAATAGTGACCACGAAGTTATTGGTAACAGTATAACACTGGGGAGGTGTAGAGAGTGACATGGCGCAAGCCATGAAGGATTGGCACTTTGGTAGGATTAGGACGACAACAACAGTACGTCAGTACTCACAGGATTAGTTTCGGCTGCTGTCACCTGTGGTCACTGTGTCCATTTGGCTCTGAAAAACCCCCAGCAACAACGCGATCAGTACACGCAGGATTAATTCCGAGGTACACGCGCACGCCGTGGCCTTGGCGAAGAAACACGCACGCATGTACGCACGTGCGCGCGCGCACAGAGAGAGAGAGAGAAGAGAGAGAGAGAGAGAGAGAGAGAGACACACACACACACACATACACACACACACGCGCGCGCGCGCGCAAACACATACACACGTACATAGACCCACTTTTACACACACACACTCGCTCACACACACACACACACACACACACACACACACACACACACACACACACACAAACACACACACACACACACACGTACATAGACCCACACTTACACACCACACACACACACACACACTCTCTCTCTCTCTCTCTCTCACGCACACACACACACACACACACAGACACACACACTCACACACACACATACAGACACACACACACACCACAGACACACAGACACACACACACACACACACACTCTCTCTCTTTCTCTCTCTCTCGGTGTAACAAAACAGCTTTTTAAAAATCAATAAAATACTGTGAAATTTAATATTCGTATTCATGTGGATAGCTTCATGAGTGATATAATTTTGGAATTTATTTGCATTGTGGCGAATTAATCATTCGTTTACGAACGTGACTTATAAAAAATCAACCGACGGTAATGGGTATATATTCTGATGTAGTGTGCCATTGTAGGCCTAATTTGTTTGAACAATTGTCATAATACAGCAGCGTTTAAGTTGTACAGTTTATGGATACGATAGATGAGTAGATACAATGGATGAGTAGAGAACTCATCTTATGCCTGTTGTGGGTCTTCATGTGGGATGGTAGGCATACTGGTCCTCTTTTCGCCTATTGTGGGTCTTCCTGTGGGATGGTAGGCATACTGGTTCCTTTTCGCCTGGTGTGGGTCTTCATGTGGGATGGTAGGCATACTGGTTCTTTATCCCTGGTGTGGGTCTTCAGTGGGATAGTAGGCAAACTGGTCTTTATCACCTGGTGTGAGTTTTCATGTGGGATAGTAGGCATACTGGTCCTTTTCCACCTGGTGTGAGTCTTCATGTGGGATAGTAGGCATACTGGTGCTTTATCACCTGGTGTGGGTCTTCATGTGGGATAGTAGGCAACTGGTGCTTTATCACCTGGTGTGGTCTTCATGTGGGATAGTAGGCAATGCTGGTGCTTTATCCCTGGTGTGGTCTTCATGTGGGATAGTAGGCAAACTGGTCCTTTATCGCCTGGTCAGTGTGTCAAAGAGAGACTAGTACCTAGGTACTATTCTCTTTGGTATCATACCGCTTGTCTTAACCCTTTGACTCCCACACCATGTGCACCAGCACCAGTATCTTGCATTGTCAACCATGCCAGCAAAACCAAAACTTAACCCTCTGACTCCCTCACCCTATCCACCAGTTTCCTGCAGGAAGCTGGTGGATAGGATGAGGGAGTCAAAGGGTTAACTTTTTGCAGCTGGTCGATAGGGTGCAGGAGTCAAAGGGTGAGGAAGTCAAAGGGTTAAGTTTTTGCAGCTGGTCGATAGGGTGCGGGAGTCAAAGGGCGAGGGAGTCAAAGGGTTAAGTTTTTGCAGTTGCTGGATAGGGTGCGGGAGTCAAGGGATTGATGGGGATTCAAACGCACGCCCTCCCAACCAGCAGTTTATTGTATGGAACACTTGGCCAGGCTGACTGTGGCCCACAGAATTGTTACCGTAGTCACACGATAACAAAGACATTCAGAGAGCGAGCTGACGCAAGCAAACCTTGAAGGATTGGTCTGTGCAAAGGATTAGCAGAAGAACGTGTCAACACGGGTAGGACTCGTTCTGGACATGTCCACATGTACAGCCACCAAACGACTTACACACATTGTAACGTGCCATTCGTAATGTTATAACGTTCATTGGTTAGCAATCTACAAGCCAGCCAGACAGCCAGCAAGCCAGCAAGCCAGCAAGCAAGTAAGCAAGCAAGCAAGTAAGTCAGCATGCAAGCAAGTGAGCAAACAAGCGCACACAAATACACAGGCACACACACACACACACACACACAAACACAAATACACACACATATGTGTATATATATATTATTATACTAATATATAATATATATATTATACGTACACATATGTATGCACACGTAGACACACACATACACACGCATTCACGCGTGCTTACACACGCACGCACTCATGACACACACACGCACTCACACACATATGTACACACACATATACAAACGCATGCACATAGACACACATACACAACACAAACATGCATATGCATACTTACACACATGTAAACACACACATTCATACACACAGAAACACATATACATACACATATGCATGCGCGCGCATACACACACATATACACACGCGCGCGCGCGCACACACACGCGTCTTGTCTTGAATCATACAAATGAATGAATCGACGTTAAGAGAACGAATGAATACACACTCACGCACACAAAGCATGCGCGCGCACAGACACACACACGCGCGCAACACACACACACACAAACACAAGCACGCGCGCGCGCACACACACACACACACACACACACACACCACACCACACGCACACACGTTGTATAAGAGCACTAATGAATGAATAGTTGTTGAAAAAAATAACAAACGCACGAGCGATCATTCGAACACACACACACACACACACACACACCACACACACACACACACACACACACACACACACACACACACACACCACCTACCTCTCTCTCTCTCTCTCTCTTTCTCTTGTTATGATTAAATTTTTCTGTAGATGCTTAAGAGCCAGAATGGCCTATCTCAGGTAAACATGAATTGTCAGTTAGCCCCGTTTGCCTCTCAGTTATTCTGTTGGTTTTATTTGGTTAGGCGTGGCCCACCGCTTATTGAGTCATGATCGTCAATCCAAGAGGAACCATTTTTCTTATAAAAGTATTTTTGTTATTATTAGTAGTAATAGTATGGTTTAACCATTTTGATAAGAAGCGCCCGCTTTCGATAAATGTTGACATCGTGCAGAGAGCTTGAGAACATTTGCTTTTGCCGTGTAAGGTTTGTTTGAACAGTCACGTTTGGTTTGACGGGGGTTGGCGATCAGTGACACTGACTGTACGTGACTGGGGGCCTGTTGCCACTTGTGTAAGGAAGGTAACGCCATGCTGGATTGTGGCCCTTTCACTGGGTGATTTTTTTTCATAGACAATACACATAACGTTATGTACTGTGCAAGTTCAAGTTCATATTGCTTATAGCCCAGCCGACTACTACACTACATCATGGCTAACACTACGTCAGAAACGACAACCAGGTTAATTATTAAGATAAAAGGCAACAGTTAAAAAACCATGCTCACCGTTAACCTTCTTCATCATCATCAAGTGCCTTGCCACATGGCGTTGGCGATCATGGTCCTCCATATGTGTCTGTCCCTTGTTGCCGCAAGCACGTCTTCCACCCTCTCTGTCATCAGCCACTCTGCAAATCCGTCCAGTATTTTCTCCCTGGGTCTACCTGGTGTTGTCCTTTCCTTCCCGCTTTCCTGTTGTGACCAGGTGCTCTAAAGTGTTTGAGCCCTAAACTCTTACACTCTAAGGAGGTGGGCCACATCTAGGTCATGACTCCTCGGATGTTCTTGTGCTGTCGCCATTTTTTTCTTTCACCTGGGTTGGAACCTGCGCCTCCATGATGGTTGGGCGCCTTCCAAGGCGTTACTCTTATGACAGAGTCTTAACCACTTAGACATAGACTCCTGCTGTCCAGTATCTCAGATAAACAGTAAGAATTCTTTACACAGATCTGAAACCCAGATAGAAATTTAACCGTTTGACTCCCGCATTGCCAACCATGCTAGTAAAGCAAAAATTTAACCCTTTTATTCCTTCACCCTTTCCACCAGCTTCCTGCAGGAAACTGATGGATGGGGTGAGGGAGTCAAAGGATTAAGTTTTAGCAGTTGGTGGATAGGGTACGGGAGTCAAAGGGTTAAGCGAAAAACCTCTTGCAAGAGGATTGGAACAACCAGCTTCAATTCAGTTTCAATTTCTCAAGATGACGTCTCCGCGCTCGGAATAATTCCATATGCACTAACGTCACAGGTGCCATGTGATGGAGAAGAGCCACGAGCTGGCCAGGTCCTGAGGTCCTACCTAGATAGTGCCATAACCCTGAGGCCAAGGGGGAGTGAGGTAACAGAGGCCTCAACTTTTCACGGGGCCAGCACCACGAGGGCGGTGCCCACCCCTTCTCCCTCTCTTCAAATTTGTATTCATATTCACATGTTGTTTTTTTACCAAGACTTCAGAAAGATTAAAAGTCTAATTAGTCTTCAAGGGGTGGGACTTGGGAAATCAACCTATCTCTCCAATGTTTTATACCAAGGCAGCCGTGCAGTGCTCTGCTCTTCACGGTTTTTAACTGCCGTGGGATCGTGAGCGTGTGCAGCCAGAAGGCACATGGGTCCAACGCAATTTTCGTCCACTTCCGAAGGACGTTCAGTTCGATTTTCCGGTCAAACTGAGGAGAAAAGTCGTCGAGGCCTCTACGAGGAACGAACCCTGGAACCTCGAGTTTGGTTATCGGCAGGCGAACGTCAGAACCATTCTGCCACTTCTCCATACTTTTGGGGATCGCTTCAAAATTATGTTGTGGAACAACCAGACAACACACTTTTCCAGATCCACCCCGACCTTAAACAGTTCCTCCCATCTGTTCTTGAGTGCAGTAGAAAAGAGACGGTGGTACACGGGTTACACGCGGGCCACACATTCTGCACTCAGTCATATCTGTTGTCTGATTCATTGCACATGTTGTCTGACTCTGTCAAGGTCGAGACCAGCCACCTCCAATTGTCTGATTCTGTCAAGATCAAGGCCTGCTACCTCCAATTGTCTGATTCTGTCAAGGTCAAGGCCTGCTACCTCCAATTGTCTGATTCTGTCAAGGTCGAGACCAGCCACCTCCAATTGTCTGATTCTGTCAAGGTCAAGGCCAGCCACTCCAATTGCCTGATTCTGTCAAGGTCAAGGCCATCTACCTCCAATTGTCTGATTCTGTCAAAGTCAAGGCCAGCTACCTCCAGTTCTCTGATTCTGTCAAGGTCAGACAGGCCCAGAATGGTTCTATCTTTAATTGCAACTATTGCGCCAAGGTCAAAGCCAGGTATTACTTTTCTGATTCTGTGGAGGTGGAATCCGGCTTGTTAATTGCACCTGTCTGTTTTCTGATTTTACCAAGGTCAAGGGCAGCGTTTGTTGTTGCCTTCTCAGTCGTAGATTCACGTGTGGTAACTGAGTCCAAATAAAATGCTCTTTTTTGTTTTTGTTTTTATTTTGTTTTTTCGTTTGTTTGTTTTTGTTTTTGTTTTGACAGAAGTGTTGTGAATACACGGATGCTGGAATTCAGTGTCGTTTTATTAACGAGGGTGTGAAGTAAACAGTGTGTATGCTGTTTTACATTTGGCCCTCGCCCAAAGAGGGCGTACAGTACACATAATAGGCCTACATGAGTCAGCAAATATGTCAGCAATGCAAATATTCAATATCTGTAGAAAAAAATCGATGTTTTCAAGTTTTTATACCAAATTAAGTCATCATATGTGAGTCATGTGATAGTGATTGATTTGATTGCTGTTCTTGAATGTTGTGAAACTGTGTGTTCCAGTGAATAACTGCCGAATGTATGAAGCCGATTTAGAGATAGATAGAGAGAGAGAGCTGATTTTAGAGGGGCTGATTTAAGAGAGATAGAGAGAGAGAGCTGATTTTAGAGGGGCTGATTTAAGAGAGAGAGAGAGAGAGAGAGAGAGAGAGAGAGAGAGAGCTGATTTTAGAGGGGCTGATTTAAGAGAGAGAGAGAGAGCTGATTTTAGAGGGGCTGATTTAAGAGAGATAGAGAGAGAGAGCTGATTTTAGAGGGGCTGATTTAAGAGAGATAGAGAGAGAGAGCTGATTTTAGAGGGGCTGATTTAAGAGAGAGAGAGAGAGAGAGAGCTGATTTAAGAGGGGCTGATTTAAGAGAGAGAGAGAGAGAGCTGATTTTAGAGGGGCTGATTTAAGAGAGAGAGAGAGAGAGCTGATTTTAGAGGGGTTGATTTAAGAGAGAAAGAGAGAGAGAGAGAGCTGATTTTAGAGGGGCTGATTTAAGAGAGAGAGAGAGGAGAGAGAGCTGATTTTAGAGGGGCTGATTTAAGAGAGAGAGAGAGAGAGCTGATTTTAGAGGGGCTGATTTAAGAGAGAGAGAGAGAGAGCTGATTTTAGAGGGCTGATTTAAGAGAGAGAGAGAGAGAGCTGATTTTAGAGGGGCTGATTTGAGAGAGAGAGAGAGAGAGAGAGAGAGAGCTGATTTTAGAGGGGCTGATTTAAGAGAGAGAGAGAGAGAGAGAGAGAGAGCTGATTTTAGAGGGGCTGATTTAAGAGAGAGAGAGAGAGTGAGAGGTGATAGAGAGAGAGAGAGAGCTGATTTTAGAGGGGCTGATTTAAGAGAGAGAGAGAGAGAGCTGATTTTAGAGGGGCTGATTTAAGAGAGAGAGAGAGAGAGAGCTGATTTTAGAGGGGCTGATTTGAGAGAGAGAGAGAGAGAGCGATGAGGGAGATTGAGAGAGAGAGAGAGCTGATTTTAGAGGGGCTGATTTAAGAGAGAGAGAGAGAGCTGATTGAGAGGCTGATTTAGAGAGAGAGAGAGCTGATTTTAGAGGGGCTGATTTAAGAGAGAGGAGAGAGAGAGAGAGAGCTGATTTTAGAGGGGCTGATTTAAGAGAGAGAGAGAGAGAGCTGATTTTAGAGGGCTGATTTAAAGAGAGAGAGAGAGAGAGCTGATTTTAGAGGGGCTGATTTAAGAGAGAGAGAGGAGAGGAGAGGGGAGAGAGCTGATTTTAGAGGGGCTGATTTAAGAGAGAGAGAGAGAGAGAGAGAGAGCTGCTAAAAGAAGAGAGAGATTTAAAGAATTTAAAGAGAGAGAGAGGGAGGGAGGTGGAGAGAGAGGGAGGTAGGGAGACGGAGAGAGGGGGAGAGAGAGAGGGAGGGAGGTAGGGAGACGGAGAAGGTGAGGGGGAGATAGAGAGAGAGAGGGAGATTGAGAAAGGGAAGGAAGAAGAGAGAGAGGGAGGGTGGTAGAGAGGGAGGTAGGGAGGTAGAGAGAGGCAGGTTCCAGGTAACTTGTCAATTCATTAATCTGTCATCATACTCGAACAAAAAAAAAAAGGAAAGAGAAGAATAGAAAAGAAAGCAAGAAAACAAACAAACAAACAACAACATGACAATAGAATCAGAACGCGTATTCAATACAACCAGACAGGACAGGCGCCAATTTTCGGACAACAAATAATAAATATCAAACAACTAATATTAAAAATCAGGAGAAAAAAAAAAAAAAAAAGGCAAAATTTCTGTTATTTTGTAGAGTAGGAGACAAAGTCATCCTTTTTATTCTCTGCCTCGTCTTCATGTTTGTTGTACAAACTGCACAGTCATCCCCTGTCCCTCACCTCCCTCAGCCCTCCCCTCTCCACCGTCCTGTCTCTTGTTTTCCATTTCCCCACTTTATATCGATCGGAGGAAGGCTGTTTGTGTGTTGCGAGCTCAGAGCATCAAGATAGATATGTATTTATTTGTTATATGAGCCGAAAATAGGACTATAAAAGGGATGTGTCTGACGTGTGTGTGTGTGTGTGTGTGTGTGTGTGTGTGTGTGTGTGTGTGTGTGTGTGTGTGTGTGTGTGTGTATGTATGTGTGTGAGTGTGTGTGTGTGTGTGTGTCTTCTCTCTCTCCTCTGTGTCTGTCCGTCTGTCTGTCTTCTCTCTCTCTGTCTGTCTGTCTGTCTGTCTGTCTCTCTCTGTGTTTGCGTGTGGCATGGTGTGTGTGTGTGTGTGTGTGTGTGTGTGTGTGTTGTGTGTGTGTGTGTGTGTGTGTGTGTGTGTAGATATGTGTGGTTGTGTGTGTGTGATGTGTGTGATGTGTGTGTGTGTGCGTGCGTGCGTGCGTGTGTGTATGTTTGTATGTGTGCGTGCGTGGTGTATCTGTGTACGTGTATGTCTTTATATGTATATGGTTTGGTATGGTTAGTGTGTTACTTGTCTGACTGCTCGCTTATACCATATGCGTGCGTGCATATATGTAAAGGAATTGTTGAATGAACTAGGCTATAGGGGCAATCGCTTGATGCACGTGGTCATGCACGAGCCAGAGAGTTGAATGAAATAGAAGCGATGGCTTGATGCACGTGGTACATGCACAAGCCAGAGGGTTGAATGAAATAGAAGCGATGGCTTGATGCACGTGGTACATGCACGAACCAGAGGGTTGAATGAAATAGAAGCGATGGCTTGATGCACGTGATACATGCACGAGCCAGAGGGTTGAATGAAATAGAAGCGATGGCTTGATGCACGTGGTACATGCACGAGCCAGAGGGTTGAATGAAATAGAAGCGATGGCTTGATGCACGTGGTACATGCACGAGCCAGAGGGTTGAATGAAATAGAAGCGATGGCTTGATGCACGTGGTACATGCACGAACCAGAGGGTTGAATGAAATAGAAGCGATGGCTTGATGCACGTGGTACATGCACGAGCCAGAGGGTTGAATGAAATAGAAGCGATGGCTTGATGCACGTGGTACATGCACGAGCCAGAGGGTTGAATGAAATAGAAGCGATGGCTTGATGCACGTGGTACATGCACGAACCAGAGGGTTGAATGAAATAGAAGCGATGGCTTGATGCACGTGGTACATGCACGAACCAGAGGGTTGAATGAAATAGAAGCGTTGGCTTGATGCACGTGGTGCATGCACGAGCAAGAGTGGGACATTAAAACGACAACTTCCAACAGATGTGACTTGTGTGGGTTGTATGAATTCAGTGTCAACACGTGTAGCACAAGTTTACAACACTCGTGACTATATGTCTCTCAGCAGATGGTGAGAACATGCGAACTGCGCGTGTCAGCCAAACGTATTACAGGCACGTTTCTTCTAGTCAGTTGAGCATTATCAAGTATGTTTTTTTAACCCTTTGACTCCCGTACCCTATCCGCCAGCATCCTGCATTGTCAGCCATGATAGCAAAGCTAAAAACTTAACCCTTTCACTATCTCACCCTATCCACCGACTTCCTGCAAACTTAACCCTTTCACTCCATCACTGTGTACACAAGCCCTCACCCTAACCCCAGCTTTCTGCAGGAAACCCTTTCACTCCCTCACTCTATCCACCAGTCCTCACCCTTACCACCAGTTTTCTGCAGGAAGCTGGTGGATAAGAGTGAAGGAGTGAAAGGGTTAAATTTTTGCAGCTGCGGTACTGAAAGGGTTAACGGGGGCTAGTTGGTTCTTTTGATGGAGCCAGAGACTCGAGATCTGATACCTCGAGTTCGACCCCAGCCCTCAAGATTAAAAACTGGCCTGTTTTGCTGCCATGATTCAGGCTACAGACTGTGACTGCAGACAAGTTGTCTTCTTGTCTGACGCCCTCTCCGTGCTGCAGGCATGCCAGAACAACACGCTCCCCCTCCTGTCTAGAGCTCTGCACCAGGTTGCCACAACCAGAAGAGCAGTTCTGCAGTGGATTCCAGCCCACTGCGGAGTCTCCGGGAATGAGCGAGCTGATATCCTTGCTAAGGAGGGAGCCAGAGAAGAACAGCCTAACAACAGCGTCAGCTAAGTGAGAAGAGGAGCATCATCAGGGCGCTTTCCATGCCGAGACGACACAGGGATGACTACCACCTGTTGTCTAAAGAGCAGCAAATTGTCCTGGTGAGGCTGCGCACTGGTCACAACAGGTTGAACAGCCATATGTACCGCAAACTGAAGCTGGCGCCCTCCCCAACCTGTCCCTGTGGTCAAGAAGACCAAACCACGGAGCATATACTCCAAAGATGTCCCCTTCACCAGGTGGCAAAACAGGACGTGTGTCGACAGACACTCCGCTGACAACCAAACTCCATGGCTGCAGACAGGAGCTGGAAAAGAAGGCTGCATTCATCACCCGGACTCAGCTGGTTGTGTAGCAGCATACGCCAAGAAGAAGAAGAAGAAGAAAAGAAGAAGAAGAAGAAGAAGAAGCTGTCTATCTTTTTGTTTCCATCATTCTGACGGTGTCAGCTTAGTGTTTCGTAAGTCCCTTCTTCTGTCCTCTCCCCTTTCCCCATTTGAAGACCTCGCCATCGCATAGGGTTTTTGCGTAGGCTCAGGGAGTCTGCCACATATTCGCTGGCAGATTTGGGTTGAGCGCATATGGAATTATCCGATGAGTCCCTCTTGAATAAACTCCAGACTCCAAGCACGTGCGCCTGCGTGAATGCGCAAAGAAACGTGCACACGTACACATATGGATAATTAATTCGCTCCCCCCCCCCCCCCCCCGTTTTTGTTAAATGTAAAAACGCACATATAATGAAACGAGGCTTATCCATACACATACATGCATGTATTCATGCATAGTCGGACACACGCACATACGCATGTACACTCACAGACACACCCTTCTACTCATTCAAACACACACACATACTCAAACATACACAAGCATGCACGCACGCACGCACACGCATGCATATACATGTACACTCACTCAAACACACTTACACACGTACACACACACACACCACACACGCACACACACACACACACACTCTCTCTCTCTCTCTCTCTCCACACACACACACACACACACTCAGTCACACACTCTCAGTCACACACACACATCAACCAAACACGCACACTTTTTCCCACGTCAGTAAACACACGACAAATATTAGGCCTACTTGAAATGATAGAGTGTGGGGGGGGGGGGGGGGGTGGGGGGGAGGGGGAAGGTCGCAGTGAAACTTTCCTGAAATCAGCAGTTCGTTTAACACACGACCGCCGTACTTTATCAAACAGCAGGTGTGGTTTTTAAATCAGTTGGCTGTTGAAACCAATACCTGTCTCAGCCACTACGTCGGCCTCGAAAGCTTAAAGACGTTACTTCTCACCTCCCCCCCCCCCCCCCCCCCCATCCCTTTCACTTGCTCACACAATTGAGTGTGAATGTACCAAATCTCTTGCTTTCCCCTGAACAATCACGTACAGTACATGTACAGGTGACCTGCTTCGCGCACTGATAGAACACATCATATCTGTGTTTGGTTTGAAAAGGTTGTAGAAACTGAAGGTTCAGAATGCAACAGCTTGCACAGCACAGCAACCCCTGTGGCCACACTTATACGTGGTTGAACATAATTATTGTTTGTTTACCACAGTTAAATAAACTAAAGATTGAACATGGGGGGTTAGGGGGAGACTCCAGTGGAAAGGAGCATGAACACGATAAGAATACAGAGGGAGGGAGGGAGAGGGTCTCCACACACACATACACAGCAGAGAGAGAGAGAGAGAGGGGGGGGGAGTATTTTCTGGGATAATGGTGTAAAGGCATTTTTATTCACACCAAATCCTCGCCAACGGAGGATCGCCTTCAGAGAGAGAGAGAGAGAGAGAGAGAGAGAGAGAGAGAGAGAGAGAAGAGAGAGAGAGAGAGAGAGAGAAAACACACACACACACACACATCCACAGAGACAGACACACATCCTCAGAGATATACACAGAAACACACAGACACACACACATCCACAGAGACATAGACACAGACTCAGGCACATCCACAGAGACGTACACAGACACACACACACATATCCACAGAGACATACACACACACACACACAGACAACACACACACACACACACACACACACACACACACACACACACACACACGCATCCACAGACATACACAGACACACACGCATCCACAGAGACGTACACAGACACTCACGGATACACTCAGAACACCACTCACACACACACACACACACACACACACACACCCCATCCACAGACAGACACACAGACACAGACACACACGCACATCCACAGAGACATACACAGACAGACAGACACACACACACACTCAGACACACACATAGACACTACACACAGACACACACAGACACACACACACACATGTAACAACGCACACACACACAGACACACTCACAACACACACACACACACACCACCACACACACACGGGCGCGCGCACACACACACACACACGTGTGGCACACACACACACACACACACACACACACACACATTGTCTATCTCTCTCTCTCTCTCTCTGCTGCCTGCCTGCCTGCCTGCCTCCCTCCCACACTACACACACACACACACACACACACACACAACACACACACACACACACACACACACACACACACACACACACACACACACACCAACACACACGAGCACGCGACAGTAAGCCACAGACATTGTTAGAGTGTTTGACATAACCCTGCCTATTTCATGGAGCCATCAAGTTCAAAATGCAAACTGCATATTTTGTTGTAAAAGTGTTGTTGTTTTTTTCTCCTGCCTAACGCTACGTTAGGGAAGTTGTCTAGTGGTTTTGTGCTAAGTGTTGTGCGTTTATTCCTTTTTGTTGTTGTTTGTTGACGTTGACAGAGTTTCCCCCCGGGGGGGGGATGCCAGGGACTCTTTCAGTATAAATAGTATCTCCACCTTCTGGAAATTCTGTGCTAGAAATTTCCTCTTTCCTGTCACTGTCTTTGTTTCTTTCTACCTTCTTAGTCTTTCTGTCATTTCTTCCTATCATTTTCTGGCTTGCTGGTCCGTTCACCTGTAAGTGTTCGATAATGTCTTACGTACTTTCTCTTTCGATTGATAATTGGGTACAGGTATTAAGTGCATTTTTGGCTCAAGGGAAATGTGATATGCGTAAGCAAAATTTAGGTGATTTAGGCCCTTTCTTGTAATTATATGTTTACAGTCCTTAGTTATGTTTTGGTTTGTATTCAGATATGTTGTTAAATCCCCTGTGCGATAAATTGGACGGAGTGGTCAGCGCCAGGGTCGTCACTTTAGATAAAGTGCACGAATACATTGATATGAGTAGCCTACTTAATTTTGTTACTTTTTTTTTTTTCCTGTAGAAGTACTGTGTGTGTATTGAAACGGTCATGCCCTGAAATGGCTGTACGCAGTCGCCTGGGCTTGAAGCATTAACAGCAACAAAAACAACAACTGTTCCTTTTCTCTCATTGAAGACAGCAGCAGGGAAGTTTCAGTCTTTTTCTCAATTTTTTTTGTATCTAGTGTTTGTTTGTTTGTTTGTTTGTAATCTTACGCTTGACATAAGGCCAGTTGGCCGAAAATTTCGCGCCTGTCTTGTTTTGTTGTATTAAATACGCGTTCATATTCTTCTTTCGTGTTTTTTTGGTTCCTTCTTGATGATGATGATGATAATAATAATGTAATAATAATAATAATAATAATAGAATTATTAAAAATGTAATAATAAAAGGCCAGTTGGCCGAAAATTTGTGTCTTTGGTTTATTGTATCAAATTGGCGTCTCCTGATTCAGGTATTGTATTGTTCTGGTTTATATAAAAGGTTGTCCTGGTAGAGGCGGTGGTAGAGACCGCAACTTTTCTGTGGGCTAGCGTATGAAGGGATGTCCATCTCCTCTCCCTCTCTAACGTTGGAGAAAGTCGGGTACCCATACACAGCTGGGTAGCTTAAATATGTTATGGGATGGACTGGAACTTGAAATATCGAATCTTGAGTCCACCGCTCTTCAGAAGCTCGTATAGTTAACTTCTTGGTATCGTGTCTATATTCGAGTACCCCTGGTTAAAAAGGTAACTGAATTTTCATTTAGAAAAGGTTGTCGTGATGGAGATGGATGATGATGATGATGATGGTGGTGGTAGTGATTTAAAGAGAGAGAGAGAGAGAGAGAGGGGGGGGGGGAGAGACTCAGACTCAGACAATTTAATATATACATCGGCCCTGGGCCACAATACAACAATGGGATGGGTGGGGATGGGAGAGAGAGAGAGAGAGAGAGAGAGAGAGAGAGAAGTTTGTGTGTGTGTGTGTGTGTGGTGCGTGCGTCTGGTGCGTGCGTTGTGTGTGTGTGTGTGTGTGTGTGTGTGTGGTGTGTTGTGTTGTGAGTGTGTATGTGCGTGCGCTCGCATGTATGTGTGTGTTTTGGGATGGAGGATAGACGGGAGAAGTTGGGATGACGGAAACGGTAATTATTTAATGATGTTGTTGGGCAGATGGAGTCTATGTATCGTATTGTGTGTGAGGTGATTTCTGTGATGTTATTGTATAGGATGTTGGTGAGGTCAATTTATATCAGAAGTTAGTTGTGTTTTCGTTCATTTCCTTTTTTTTTTTTTTTTTAACATTACAGACTGAGGTGTATATTTCACTGTAGTGGAGCCAGGATTGTTCCCTCGACAGACTGATACAAATACGAACATGAACACGAACTTTATTGTACAAGGCCAAATAGCCCCATACATTAGGGGATACAGCAGTTTTGCAAACGTACAAAGCTCAGGTAATTGCAATCGAACGTATTGAAATCAACATAGTTAAAGAATTGAATAACGCCTTAATACTGAATGAACACACACGTTAAGGCACGCAACACATTCGTACTAATTTAGTTTTCATAATCTTTGATACAAATGCAATATTTTTTTTTACCTCCCAAATGCATTACTGGACGTAACAGCTGTTTAGCCAGGTAGGTCACCCAGTAACTTACGCCGTTTACATAACATGAAAATAAGTTAATTTACTTTAGTTGAAAATCACATCCTATTTTCACCAGTAAACAGTTTAGCTATCTGAATGTAAAAAGGGTATAGTATGACTGATATTCAGAAACTTGGTTTTCAGAGAGAAATTTTCTGAATCCGACACTAATACACACATACGATATAAAACCCATAAGCGACATAGACTTCAAAGCCCTACCAACGCATAGCCTAGCGCTTATGTGCAGACTTAAGGTTTATGCCCTGATCATTTTGGATATTTTCCATCACATGCCATCAGTGGCGTGAGTGCATGTGGAATTTATTTTTAGAGCAGAGACGTTATCTTGATAATCTCAAACACTAAGAGCAGGCATTTTTGTGTTTCAGGTGACACGGCTTTTGAACGACCGGCCTCAGTACTGACTACACGAGAAAAACAAAATCAGTGACTTCAGAATCCTGCAGGCAAAAACAAACCAAAAAACAACAACAACAACAACAACAACAACAACAACAAAAATGAACAAAGAAAGTATGGAGACAAAGATTGGTGACAAAGACTCTCTTCACGAACATCACTTAGCTGATGGTGTGATCATTTCCATCATCGTGCTCTCCATCATCTTCTTTATACTGGTGAACGAGCTGTTGAAGTATGCGTCACGACATTACGTCATTATGAAAATGACGTCTGTCTGGCGATGGCGTAATCTGGCTGTGTCGTGGATTCACGCGGATCTCTGCGCCTTTGGCTGTGTGTACTGGTAAGTGTGTGTGTGTGTAATTTATATATTTATTTTCCTACCCTCTGTTTGTTTATTTGACCTCTATGTCCTGGTACTTCCGATGTATTTCCGTAGGTGGTACGACAATATTTGTGACGTATAAATGTTGTTTATTTTGGATCTAATGTCGGCATGGTGCAAGTTGGCGTACATGCGACTAGATCTCAAACCGAACCGGCAGCTGATTGGTTGAGATCGTCATTATTGACCAATCATATGCCGACCAATATTGAGTGCAGACACCGATGTCGGGATCGTCTGCCAGTATTCTTTTCGGGAGAGCGAAACAATACACGTCTGTGATTGTCTTTATTATATATACACAACTAGACAATAAACGAAGGTCAGTTTAGTTTAGTTTAGTTTAGTTTAGTAATAGGGACATAATACATTAGCCGTTTGGCTATTTCAAGTCCCATCATTTTTCTTTTTCTTTTCTTACACTCGTAGTCGAGGTCTGTCGTACGCCCAGTTTTTTGATGATTCATTCATCATATTCGTATTTAAGTTCAATGTAATGTTTCCAATGGTCAAGCTGGTTTTTAAACGAGTTTGTGTTTTGTGCTCTTTTAATTTCGTTTGGTAATTTATTCCATACATGTGCAATTCTATTTGTAAAATAAAACTTTCTAATGTTAGTCTTGCAATATTCTATAAATATTTTATCAGTATTATTTCTTGTTTTGTCATAATTTGTCAGTTTGAAAAATTCTGTTCTATCTACGTCATCTATATTGTTAAAAATCTTGAAACTTTGGATCAGATCTCCCCTCATTCTTCTTGCTTTTAAACTGGGTAAATTGAGTAATTTTAATCTTTCTCTATATGAATAATTTTGAAAACCATGAATTAATTTAGTAGCTCTTCTTTGTATCTTCTCTATCAATGCTGACTGTCTTTTAAGACGTGGAAACCAAATAATGTTACCATACTCCAAATGAGGCCTCATTTGTTTCATCATGTCTTATTCCTTAGATACAGTCGACTCGTCATAGTGTCAACCAGGTTGGTCTGTTTATTGCGGAGATATTTATGGTATTTCACATTCCTGCCTCCAGTCTTTCCTGCTCTATCAGTGTGTGTGTGTGTGGTCTGTATCTCTCTGTGGGTCACTCTCTGTCAGTCTGTGTATGCGTGGGGGAGGATGCGCCTGCGGGTACGTGTCCACGCGTTTAGACCATATTTATATGTGTGTATTAATTCATTTACACCCATCTATATTGTCGGTCTCTCACGCACACAAGATGTCTGTACTGTGAAAAATATCAACAGTCAGGTATCAACCAATCAGCTGCCGGTTCGGTTTGAGCTGTAGTCTCATTTGTTGACTTGGTGACGTACGTAGATTATTTTTATCCCTGTCGTTTTCCGACATGTGAGGACACGATTTTTAAAATTTTGTTTGTTTGTTTGTTAAAATTTGGATTTATTCATTTATAATTCTACTGCAAATTTGGGTGTGTGCATACTGGGTATTTCCATGTCGCCATGGCATAAGCCACCAAAGTCTTGACATGGCTTACAGGATCTTTAATCATTAAATTAATGTGCCTATTTTGAAGTTCTTGCGCGCGTGTACGTTCAGGTACCAACAGATCTGCACATGTGTTGACCTGGATGATGGGAAAAAATTTCCACCCTCACCCTGGACCCACCAGGTGGTTCTCTAGCAGGTTCAAACCCATACCGTGCAGCTGGAAAACCATTGACCTGACCATTCAGTTTTGGCGCCAGTCGTGAGGACGTGATGGAGCTGTATAAGTTTGTTATGCTTATACCGTGTATTGTGCCATAGTCATTTTCGATACGTGACTATTCTCTGTCTGTACGGATGACGACAACATTCACGTGACGTCATTAGTTCGTGACGTGGGTCTGTTCATTGGTTCTCCACACCCACCCATCCCCTTTTGGAGCTACTTCTATACATATTTACACACGATGACGTCATTGGTGGTGACGTGTGTATATTTTCTCAGTGCTGTCCCCTCGTTATAATTATCTATTTCTAGCCATACAATTGTACATGATGACGCCAATACTGGATGCCGTTTGTATTCGTCCTGGCTGTAAAATTTCAGACAAGTTCAATATTTTATGTTGACAGATGATGACATTGTACATGACGACATCATTATATTGTGACCTGTGTTATGTCTAGTAGTGCCATGTGACGCATGTTATGTCTGGTAGTGCCCTGTTGGCGTATGTTGTGTTTAGTAGTGCCATGTGACGCATGTTGTGTCTAGTAGTGCCATGTGACGTATGTTGTGTCTAGTAGTGCCATGTGACGCATGTTATGTCTAGTAGTGCCATGTGACGTATGTTGTGTCTAGTAGTGCCTGTGACGTATGTTGTGTCTGTAGTGCCATGTGACGTATGTTGTGTTTAGTAGTGCCATGTGACGCATGTTGTGTCTAGTAGTGCCATGTGACGCATGTTGTGTCTAGTAGTGCCATGTGACGTATGTTGTGTCTAGTAGTGCCATGTGACGTATGTTATGTCTAGTAGTGCCTGTGACGTATGTTGTGTCTGGTAGTGCTATGTGACGTATGTTGTGTCTGTAGTGCCATGTGACGTATGTTGTGTCTAATAGTGCCATGTGACGCATGTTATGTCTGTAGTGCCATGTGACGCATGTTATGTCTGGTAGTGCCATGTGACGATGTTATGTCTGGTAGTGCCATGTGACGTATGTTGTGTCTAGTAGTGCCATGTGACGCATGTTATGTCTGGTAGTGCCATGTGACGCATGTTATGTCTGGTAGTGCCATGTGACGCATGTTATGTCTGGTAGTGCCATGTGACGCATGTTATGTCTGGTAGTGCCCTGTGGCGTATGTTGTGTCTATTAGTGCCATGTGACGCATGTTATGTCTAGTAGTGCCATGTGACGCATGTTATATCTGGTAGTGCCATGTGACGCATGTTATGTCTAGTAGTGCCATGTGACGCATGTTATATCTGGTAGTGCCATGTGACGTATGTTGTGTCTGGTAGTGCCATGTGACGTATGTTGTGTTTAGTAGTGCCATGTGACGTATGTTGTGTCTAGTAGTGCCATGTGACGCATGTTATGTCTGGTAGTGCCATGTGACGCATGTTATGTCTGGTAGTGCCATGTGACGCATGTTATGTCTGGTAGTGCCATGTGACGCATGTTATGTCTGGTAGTGCCCTGTGGCGTATGTTGTGTCTATTAGTGCCATGTGACGTATGTTATGTCTAGTAGTGCCATGTGACGCATGTTATGTCTGGTAGTGCCATGTGACGTATGTTGTGTCTGGTAGTGCCATGTGACGTATGTTGTGTCTAGTAGTGCCATGTGACGTATGTTGTGTCTAGTAGTGCCATGTGACGTATGTTGTGTCTATTAGTGCCATGTGACGCATGTTATGTCTAGTAGTGCCATGTGACGTATGTTGTGTCTGGTAGTGCCATGTG
>JAPXFY010000022.1:57770804-57825804 GCA_030674185.1 Monoplex corrugatus
ATACTAGTCAAACACACAAAGATAATGGTAGTCACACCAGAAGTATGTTATATTAGTCAAACACACAAGATAATGGTAGTCACACCAGAAGTATGTTATATTAGTCAAACACAAGATAATTGTAGTCACACCAGAAGTATGTTATACTAGTCAAACACACAAGATAATGGTAGTCACACCAGTAGTATGTTATACTAGTCAAACACACAAGATAATGGTAGTCACACCAGTAGTACGTTATAATAATTAATAATTACAATATTTATATAGCGCAAAATCTTGATAAAATCAAATCTAAGCGCTGAAGCAGACACACACGCAAGCACGCACGCACGCACGCACGCACGCACGCACACACACGCACGCACACACACACACACACACACACACACACACACACACACACACACACACACACACACTCATGGCTATAAATGGGGAGAAAGAATAAAAGCAATAAAAGCAAGAATAAAACCAATGGAAAATTATAGAGAGCATAGCATATACAATTATATATTATAACCATGTGATTCCCTCCGAGCGGAGACAGGCTGCAGAGGGAGGGGGGGGGGGGGGGTTGAGTGAGGTTAGGATTTTATGCGGAGGAGAAAAGGTGAGTTTTGAGAGCGGACTTGAAGGAGACAAAAGTAGGTTGCTGACGGACTGAGAGAGGAAGTTTGTTCCAGGAGAGTGGACCAGAAACAGAGAAGGCTCGTGGACCATAGTGCGTGGAAAGCGAAAAGTCAGAGGATCGGAGGCAGAGCGGAGGGTACGTGAGGGAAGATAGATCTCAAGTAGGCTTGACAGGTAATCGGGGGCTGCGTTATTGAGGCTTTTGTAGCACATGGTGTCTAGTTTGTACTGTATGCGCTTTGATACAGGGAGCCAGTGAAGTTGTGCCAGGAGAGGAGATATGTGGTCAGCTTTTTTCTTTTGAGTACAAGGCGTACAGCATTGTTTTGAATGCGCTGTAGGATGTGAATGGTGGAGGCAGGAAGACCAGACAGGAGTGAATTGCAATAGTCAATGCGAGACATTATGAAGGAGAGAACGAGTTTTGCAGTTGTTTCGACAGAGAGATACTTCCTGATCAGCCTTATACGATGGAGATGATAGTAGCAGGATCTGGCAGTTTGAGAAACAAAGTTGTTCATGGAGAGGGTAGAGTCAATGCAGACACCAAGGTTTTTAGCTGAATCAGAAATTGGGACTGATGTGTTACATAATGGGAGAGAAAGAGGAGGCAGCTGAGAAAGTTTCTGACGGGTGCCAATGAGGATAGCTTCTGTTTTGTCGTCATTAAGCTGAAGTCTATTGTGTGTCATCCAGTTCTTAATGTCCGAGTAACACTCAGTGGTGCGAGTCAACAGGCGCTGTATATTATCAGGTGAGTCACTGTCTTGAAGTTGGGTGTCATCAGCATAGAAGTGGTGTTTTATAGAATGGGAGTTGATGATGGTGGACAGGGGGAGGTGTAAAGAGTGAAAAGAACAGGGCCAAGGACAGATCCTTGTGGAACACCACAGGTCAGGTATGCAGGTTGAGAGTAAGTACCATTGATGAGAACGGTTTGTTTTCTGTTGGATAGGTATGAAGTGAACCAAGACAGAGCAATGTCAGAGATGCCAAAAGTATGATGAAATCTAGAAAAGAGAATACCATGATCAATGGTATCAAAGGCTGCAGACAGATCAAGGAGTGTGAGGAGAGAGACTTTGCCAGTATCAGTTGCAAGGAGGAGATTGTTGAGAATGTGTAGTAGGGCAGTTTCAGTGCTATGGCACTGGCGGTAGGCTGACTGGAAAGGATTGAGGAGATTGTTGGCAGACAGGTGAGAGTTCAGCTGGTTGAGGACGACTTTTTCAAGGAGTTTTGACAAGAAAGAGAGATTAGAGATAGGCCGGTAATTTTTCAGTTCATTTGGATCTAAATTGTGTTTCTTGAGGAGAGGGTGAACAATAGCAGACTTGAAAGAATCAGGGACAGTTCCAGTTTGAAGAGAAGTGTTGATGATGTCAGTGATGAATGGGAGGAGAGTAGGGAGACAGTCGGCGTAGAGAGAACCTGGAAGAGGATCCAGTTCGCAGGTTTTGAACGACATGGATCTGATTGTGTTGAGAATTTCTTCTTGTGAGACTGGGTTAAAAGTAGTAAGAGGTGTTATACTAGTCAAACACAAGATAATGGTAGTCACACCAGTAGTACGTTATACTAGTCAAACACAAGATAATGGTATTCACACCAGTAGTATGTTATACTAGTCAAACACAAGATAATGGTAGTCACACCAGAAATATGTTATACTAGTCAAACACACAAGATAATGGTAGTCACACCATAGTATGTTATACTAGTCAAACACAAGATAATGGTAGTCACACCAGTAGTATGTTATACTAGTCAAACACACAAGATAATGGTAGTCACACCAGTAGTATGTTATACTAGTCAAACACACAAGATAATGGTAGTCACACCAGTAGTATGTTATACTAGTCAAACACACAAGATAATGGTAGTCACACCAGTAGTATGTTATACTAGTCAAACACACAAGATAATGGTAGTCACACCAGTAGTATGTTATACTAGTCAAACACACAAGATAATGGTAGTCACACCAGTAGTATGTTATACTAGTCAAACACACAAGATAATGGTAGTCACACCAGTAGTATGTTATACTAGTCAAACACACAAGATAATGGTAGTCACACCAGTAGTATGTTATACTAGTCAAACACAAGATAATGGTAGTCACACCAGTAGTATGTTATACTAGTCAAACACATAAGATAATGGTAGTCACACCAGAAGTATGTTATACTAGTCAAACACAAGATAATGGTAGTCACACCAGAAGTATGTTACACTAGTCAAACACACAAGATAATGGTAGTCACACCAGTAGTGTTATACTAGTCAAACACACAAGATAATGGTAGTCACACCAGTAGTATATTATAGTCATCAAACACACAAGATAATGTTAGTGACACCAGTAGTATACTATAACAAGTAAACGCACAAGGTAATGGTCATCACACCAGTTGTATATTATAATCATCAAACACGCAAGGTAACGGTAGTCACACCTGTAATATATTATGATAATCAAACACACAAGATAATGGTAGTCACAGCAGCAGTATATTATAATAAACACACAAGATAATGGTAGTCACAGCAGCAGTATACTATAATAATCAAACACACAAGATAATGGTAGTCACACCAGTAGTATAATAATCATCAGACAAGATAATGGTAGTCACACCAGTAGTATAATAATCATCAGACAAGATAATGGTAGTCACACCAGTAGTATAATAATCAAACACACAAGATAATGGTAGTCACACCAGTAGTATAATAATCATCAGACAAGATAATGGTAGTCACAGCAGCAGTATACTATAATAATCAAACACACAGGATAATGGTAGTCACACCAGCAGTACATTATAATCATCAGACAAGATAATGGTAGTCACACCAGTAGTATAATAATCAAACAAGGTAATGGTAGTCACACCAGTAGTATATTATAATCATCAGACAAGATAATGGTAGTCACACCAGTAGTATAATAATCAAACAAGGTAATGGTAGTCACACCAGTATTATCATTATAATAATCAGGCAAAATAATGGTAGTCACACCAGTAGTATATCATAATCATCAGACAAGATAATGGTAGTCACACCAGCAGTATACTATAATCATCAGACAAGATAATGGTAGTCACACCAGTAGTATGATTATAATAATCAGACAAAATAATGGTAGTCACACCAGCAGTATGTTATAATAATCAGACAAGATAGTGGTAGTCACACCAGTAGTATATCATAATAATTAAACACAAGTTAATGGTTGTCACACCAGTAGTATATTATAATAATTAAACACACAAGTTAATTGTTGTCACACCAGTAGTATATTATAATAATTAGACAAAATAATGGTAGTCACACCAGTAGTATATTATGATAATCAAACAGACAAGATAATGGTAGTCACACCTGTAGTATATTATAATAATCAGACAAGATAGTAGTGGCCACACCAGTAGTATATTATAATAATTAAACACACAAGTTAATGGTTGTTACACCAGTGGTATATTATAATAATTAGACAAAATAATGGTAGTCACACCAGTAGTATATTACAATAATCAGACAAGATAATGGTAGTCACACCTGTAGTATATTATAATAATCGAACACACAAGATAATGGTAGTGACACCAGTAGTATATTATAATAATCAGACAAGACAATGGTAGTCACACCCGTAGTATATTGTGATTTATAATCAAAAACACAAGATAATGGTAGTCACACCAGTAATATATTATAATAAATGCACAAGATAATGGTAGTCACACCTGTAATAATCAAACACATAGGATGATGGTAGTCACATCTGTAGTAATAATAGTATGTTATACTAAACACACAAGATAATGGTAGTCATCATCATTATCATGTGCCCTGCTGCGTGGCGTTGGTGATCATGGCCCTCCGTACGAATCTATCCCTTGTTGCTGAAAGTGCATCTTCCACTCTCTCTGTCCTCAGCCACCCTGCATGTCCATCCAATATTTTCTCCCTGGGTTTACCTGGTGTTCTCTTTCCCTCCAACTTTCATGTTGTGACCAGGTGCTCTAATTTCTACTAGTTCTACCAGTATACTAGTATTCATACTAGTAGTATATCATCACTGGTAGAGCTCTAGTCCAGTGGATACATGTAGGACTTACATTTGGAACCTTCTGGGTTCGATCTGCCTTAATGCCTCTGCCGGGTGGGTGAAGGGTGGAGATTTTTTCCGAACTCTCCGATCAGTTGTGCAGACCTGTTTAGTGTTAATGTCCAAACCCCCTTCATGTGTATATGCATGAAGAATATCAAATGTAACACATTAAAGATCCTGTAAGTCATGTCTCTGGCTGGTGTATGAAAACGTGAAAACAACCAGCATGCATGTCCACCAATGCAGACTGAACAACAAAGTGGAGTGTGGTCAGCTCGTCTAACAACTTGAGTTCTCTGTGCTCTTCAAAAAAATTCTGATTATGCATAATGTACAATAATTCTAAATGGGCTTTGGGAATGGTGCTGTACAAGAACAATTTATATATAAAGTAGTGATACCTGGCATTTGTGACATAGTGGTTAAAACACCTGCCTAAGACGCGGAAATCCCGTGTTTGAATAACGGAGTGCTTGTCTTCTTTTGGATGAGATGATGAACTTCTGTGTATACGCTTCCAGCGCACGTTAAACATCCTATGGAAACCAAAAAAAAAAAAAAAAAAGAATGTCCCTAGCAAAATACAAAAGAAAGATTCTCATTCATACCTAAAGAGAAATGCACTCGTACAGTTAAAAAGTGGCGCTATACTGTGGCAACACACTTTTATTGGGGAGAGCGGCCTGAATTTCATGTGGTACGTCCATGGTGATAATAATAAATAGATGAATGAAAAAAATGTAAATCTGAGTGCATTTATTCTGTTAATTTAAGACACACAACAAGTGCATTAAATATTCATTTTTTCAAGTATTTTAGCAGTTGGCCCTCCTCAGGGTAAAACGACTTACAGGACATTTACCCTGCATATTTGACAATCTGTGCGATATACACACTAACAGTGTTTAGACACTGGCAGGTCTGTACACATGTTGACCTGGGAGATTGGGAAAAATGTCACAATTGTACAACCAACCCCCACCCCCAACAGGTGGAGATTTCTAGATGGATCGAATCCAGGACATTTGTTCATTATATCTTTTGAGGTCGCCAATCTCCGTGGCATAGTAGTTAGCACAACGGACTGCCGACTGGAAGACTGTGGGTTTGAATCCCCATCAGTCCATTCATAAATCATTGTGGGATTTTTCGGCTCCAGCCAGCTTTTACCTAGAGTTGAGTGTGCTACAGGCTCATTCGGAAGACTTAGACCGCATAGTCGAGTCTCATCCACTTCAAGGATGCGTCATTGAGGGTGATGCCACGATGTATTAATATGATAGTAAATGTAGAATACAGCCCTGTCTCGCAGTTTCAATCCTAGATAGAACTCCATACCATTATGATTATCATCCTCATGGTCATCATCGTCATTGCATAGTTAAAAAGAAAAAGCTTCTGTGGACATTAACACATTCCGTACCGCGTCACGAGATCCTTGTGACTCAGCTTTCTCTCTCCGTGGACCGCGTCACGAGGATTTCGTGCCCTGAACCATAATTTCAGTTTTGAGTATATAAATAGAAAATGACTGCATTGCTGACATGAATCCTTTTCCAGAAAAGGGAGTATACTCTTGTCATTTCCTTTCTGCGTTTACACGACGTTTGAAGCGGCAAAAATGGCAAAAAACAGGCGTAATTTGAATGTTTATGAAGTCATCAATCGTTTGTTTATGGCGATGAGGTGGCTGATAGTGATGATTTGTTTTAGAAAATAAGCATGAACTACTTTTAGCTTTAATTAATGCAAAGAACAATCATTTACCAACGTTCACACAACATTTGGTGGAGATATGTTGAAAAACAAGAAAGATATACCTTGTTTTCTGACAATACCCCCTCCGGCCTTTCTCTCCCCTAACATTACTGGTCAATAGTTAGTAAATGACCTATTTTCTTGGTTGGAACAGGGTTAAGATGGCGTGGAAAATGTGAAAAAAAACCCCACCCAAATATACAAAAATCAAAACAAAACAAAACAAACAAAAATGAGTGAGCACAAAGGTAATCTCCGTAAATGCTGATGATCGATAAAAATCTTTTTACGTCTGGCCACATGTGTGCATTGAGACAGGCAGTTTGGGAAATTGATGTAATGCGAATCAAAGTTGTGGTAACACCTGGTCACAGCCTGTCTTCCTCCCCCTCTCCGGCTTCTGTCTGTCTCACCCCACCCCACCCCATCCCCCACACACATCTTTTGTCTATGGATTGCATGGCTGTCATTTCTACCTCATGTGTCACTCTCACATACTGACAAGCTGAATACAAATTGTTATCATCATTATCATCATCATCATCATCATCATCATCATCACCACCACACCACCACCATTGTTTTTGTCATCGTCGTTGTCATCATCATCATCATCGTCAGTATTAATAATAATAATGATATTTTTATTATTACTGTTATTATTATTGTTCTGGTATGTTGGTATTCTCCATATGTAAATATATATTCGTATGGACTCGTTTCGCATTACGTATGATCAAACTTTTTTTCAGTGGAGGGCAGAGAACTCAAGCTGTTTGGCGAGTTAACCACATTCCATTATGTTGTTATACTGTCAGCATTTTTTGTGGGTGTGCATGCTGGCTGTCTTCATGTGTCCATCAGCCAGCCACTGACATGACCTACATCTTCATTAACTGCATGTCTTGATATTCTGCATATGTGTGTACAGCTGAAGGGGGTTTAGGTGCTGGCAGGTCAGCACACATATTGACCTGGGTGGTTAAAACGTCTCCACCCTTTACCCACCAGATGGAAGTGTCTGGGGGATCGATCCCAGGACCTACTGGTTTGGAAGTCCAGTGTTTACCCAATTGACCACCATAGAAGAAAAAAAGAAAAAATGTTAAAAAGAGAGAAAAAAAAAGAAGAAAGAAAGTCATTCAGTCAGTCACAGTCTGTCGTCTGTTGCAGTCAGTCAGTCAGTCAGTCAGCAAGCTTATGGTACAAAAATGTACCAGATAGGAGTGTATGTCAGCTCACTCATAAATTTTCAGTATCACCAAGATTGTGTGTGTGTGTGTGTGTGTGTGTGTGTGTGTGTGTGTGTGTGTGTGTGTGTGTGTGTGTGTGTGTGTGTGTGTGTGTTGTGTGTGTGAGTGCGCGCGCATGCATGCGTGCGTGTGTGCGTGCGTGCATGCGTGTGTGTGTATATGTATGTGTGTGTGTGTGTGTGTGTGTTGTATGTGTGTGTGTGTGTGTGTGTATTCAGGGTACTTCATGTACGACATGTTGGACTATACACGGAACGGACAGGCCAAGCCTCAGTGGGAAGTCACCGCTCACCACATCGCTGTATGTATGATGCTCATGTTCAGATCTTTCGGTGCAGTCTGTGAAACAGCCATGTAACTCACACATTTGACTCCACTCAGTGTTTAGCTTTGTGGTGACAGCAGAACATTTTAATTGTCACAGATGTGACGTGAAGGTATCGGTATTGTTACTGATACGTACATGTTGCATGCTGGTGTCATGGAGCAAAATAGTACAATAACAAGAAAACTGTGAGAGAATTGAGAGAGAGAGAGAGAGAGAGAGAGAGGAGGGGGCAAGGAGGAAGGGAGATAGAAGCAAAGAGGGAGAGAGAGAGAGAGAGAGAGGAGGGGGCAAGGAGGAAGGGAGATAGAAGCAAAGAGGGAGAGAGAGAGAGAGAGAGAGGGGCAAGGAGGAAGGTAGATCGCAAGAGGGAGAGAGAGAGAGAGAGAGAGGAGGGGGCAAGGAGGAAGGGAGATAGAAGCAATGAGGGAGAGAGAGAGAGAGAGAGAGGAGGGGGCAAGGAGGAAGGGAGATAGAAGCAAAGAGGAGAGAGAGAGAGAGAGGAGGAGGGGGCAAGGAGGAAGGGAGATAGAAGCAAGAGAGGAGAGAAGAGAGAAGAGAGAGAGAGAGAAGAGGAGGGGGCAAGGAGGAAGGGAGATAGAAGCAAAGAGGGAGAAGAGAGAGAGAGAGAGAGGAGGAGGGGCAAGGAGGAAGGGAGATAGAAGCAAAAAGAGGGAGAGGAGGGGAAGAGAGAGAGAGAGAGGAGGGGGCAAGGAGGAAGGGAGATAGAAGCAAAGAGGGAGAGAGAGAGAGAGAGAGAGGAGAGGAGGGGGCAAGGAGGAAGGGAGATAGAAGCAAAGAGAGGAGAGAGAGAGAGAGAGAGAGAGGAGGGGGCAAGGAGGAAGGGAGATAGAAGCAAAGAGGGAGAGAGAGAGAGAGAGAGAGAGGAGGGGGCAAGGAGGAAGGGAGATAGAAGCAAAGAGGGAGAGAGAGAGAGGAGAGAGAGGAGGGGGCAAGGAGGAAGGGAGATAGAAGCAAAGAGGAGAGAGAGAGAGAGAGAGAGGAGGGGGCAAGGAGGAAGGGAGATAGAAGCAAAGAGGGAGGAGAGAGAGAGAGGAGGAGGGGGCAAGGAGGAAGGGAGATAGAAGCAAAGAGGGAGAGAGAGAGAGAGGAGGGGGCAAGGAGGAAGGAGATAGAAGCAAAGAGGGAGAGAGAGAGAGAGAGGGGAGGGGGGGCAAGGAGGAAGGGAGATAGAAGCAAAGAGGGAGAAGAGAAGAGAGAGAGAGGAGGAGGGGCAAGGAGGAAGGGAGATAGAAGCAAAGGAGGAGAGAGAGAGAGAGAGAGGAGGGGGCAAGGAGGAAGGGAGATAGAAGCAAAGAGGGAGAGAGAGAGAGGGGAGGGGAGGAGGAAGGGAGGAAAAGAGGAGAGAGAGGAGAGGCAAGAGGAAGGGAGATAGAGCAAAGAGGGAGAGAGAGGAGGAGGGGGCAAGGAGGAAGGGAGATAGAAGCAAAGAGGGAGAGAGAGAGAGAGAGAGGAGGGGGCAAGGAGGAAGGGAGATAGAAGCAAAGAGGGAGAGAGAGAGAGAGAGAGAGGAGGGGGCAAGGAGGAAGGGAGATAGAAGCAAAGAGGGAGAGAGAGAGAGAGAGAGGAGGAGGGCAAGGAGGAAGGGAGATAGAAGCAAAGAGGGAGAGAGAGAGAGAGAGAGAGGAGGGGGCAAGGAGGAAGGGAGATAGAAGCAAAGAGGGAGAGAGAGAGAGAGAGAGAGAGGGGGGCAAGGAGGAAGGGAGATAGAAGCAAAGAGGAGAGAGAGAGAGAGGAGGAGAGAGAGAGAGGAGGGGCAAGGAGGAAGGGAGATAGAAGCAAAGAGGAGAGAGAGAGGAGAGAGAGAGAGGGGGCAAGGAGGAAGGGAGATAGAAGCAAAGAGGGAGAGAGAGAGAGAGGAGAGGAGGGGCAAGGAGGAAGGGAGATAGAAGCAAAGAGGGAGAGAGAGAAGAGAGGAGGGGGCAAGGAGGAAGGGAATAGAGAAAGAGAGAGAGGAGGAGGGCAGAGAGAGATGAGCAAAGGAGAGAGGAGGGAGAGGAGGGGGCAAGGAGGAAGGGAGATAGAAGCAAAGAGGGAGAGAGAGAGAGAGAGAGGCAGGAGGAAGGATAGAAAAAGAGTGAGAGGGACGATCAAAGTGGGGGGCAAGAAGGTAAAAAAACTAAAAATGCGACCAACGCAACTAACAAAAAAAACAGCACACAAAGACAAAACCAAATACATCAGCCATTCTTATTAATCAGTAGACTAACTTTACCCAAGTTATCAACCAACCAACCTATCAGCAAACCTATCAACCAACCAACCTATCAACCAACCAGCCAACCAACAACCAAACAAGTATCTGTTGGAGAATTCCTGTGGACGGCTTCACCGTTTTGGACTTTTGTTTTTCAAGCTGTATTTTGCTAGCGATCTGTTGCTTCCTGCAGGAAGCTGGTGGATAGGGTGAGGAAGTCAAAGGTTAAGTTTTTGCAGTTGGTGGATAGGGTGTAGGAGTCAAAGGGTTAAACATTGTGTCGTGAGCAACATTTTTCGTGTTGGATCAAAGTACGACAGTCAGTTCATTTAGGAAAGAGCTTCATTGTCAACTGATTGGATTGAGTTTTACATTAGATCCCATCTCAATTGATATGGCCGAGGGGGATAACCATCCAGAGTAGTGACTAGTGGGTGAAGGGGGGACTTATCTAATGTTACACTGATACTACTAGAACAACAGTTATGTTAAGATGGACAAGAAGAAGGCCAGTTTAATGTGGCAGACTCCAGGTTTAAACCCGCAACCACTGGCGTGTGAACCCGATGCTCAAACACCTAAGCTGTTTAGACTCGAATGGAAGAGTTCGGTGATTCACCTTTCACCTAGTTTGCCATCGGTCTTGTTTTTGGCTTGTTTGATGGACTTGTGGATTCTGGATCTGATGTCTGATGTTTAGGCATAGCCAGCAACACACACATACACACACACACACACACACACACACACACACACACACACACACACACACACACACACACACACACACACACACACACACACACACACACACACACACTCCGACCTGCTGCTCACCCATCTTAATACGTCAAGTATTGTGGTGGTATCAGCTTAGTGTTTCATAGGTCCCATCTTACCCCCACCCTCCCCACCTTCATTTCAAGACCTGTGATATGCCATAAGTTTTCACACAGTCTCAGGGAATCTTGCCAGATAATTGCAGGCAAGTTTGGGTGGAGCGCATATGAAATTGTACGAGTAGGATAAAGCTACTCTTGTTTTTGTTGTTGTTGTTGGTGGTGGTGTTGATGTTGTTGGTGGTGTTGGTGTTGATGGTGGTTGTGGTGGTGTGTTTTCTTAGGTCTATTATTGTTCTTTGTTTTCCCAGGTGATCGCTATATTCGGCTACAACCTTGGTTACCACATGAGCATCTCTTTCTCCGTGCTGGCGCTGGTCGTGGAGATCAACTCTGTCTTTCTGCATGGCCGCAAGCTGCTCCAGATGCTTAACGTGCCTTTCCACCATTGGTTCTACCGTCTGACTGCGACCTTGAACCTCATCTCCTTCGTTGTCTTCCGTGGACCGCCCCTGGTACTGATTTGGGTGGGGCTGCTTTCCAACCTTCACCGCTACAGCTCGTTCTACGTTGCACTGTTGGGCTCAGTCATGGTGTTCATGATAGTTTTGAACCCCATTCTGTTTTGGCGACTGCTGAAGAACGATGTACTGAGGAAGCAGCAGTCCAAGAAAGATGTGGTACAGAATGGGAATAGTGGCTCTAATGAAGGTAAGAAAAAACCTCCAGAGCTGATGCCAGAACAGAATGGGTGTCGGCAAACTGTGCGTGTCAAGTCTGATGGAGTGTGGTGCCACGCAGGAGACAGTATTTCACGAGGAGAGGACAGTTTTTCACGGGGAAGAAGTGAACATAGTATGTTAAACAGATCCAAAGCTTCGTGATATACAGGTTTTTCATGCGCTCTTGTTCTTGTTGAACTTCTGTTTTGTTGTTTGTTTTTGTTGTTGTTTATTTTGCTGGCCGATCATGTTCACCATCTATTTCTCCACCTCCACGCCACTCAGATCAGATCTCCAACACACCTCCACGCCACTCAGATCAGATCTCACAACACACCTCCACGCCACTCAGATCAGATCTCCAACACACCTCCAAACCGACTGACACTGAGGTCACCATGACAGCAAGACGTGAAGGACCACACAGAATGTGGGATTAGGTTTTACAGTGCTATGATGGTGGGAATGGGGGTGATTGTGATGGTGCTGTGGAGTTTAACTTTTGATTGAGACTGCATGACAAAGCTGTACCCAACTCTCACCTTCGAAAGATACAGACACCTGCCATGTTGGTTAGGAACTTTGAGGAACACCCAAAACTTGCCCATAGCACATTCTGTTGCGAGTAGGAGTTGGTTGGAGTTAAAAAAAATCACAATTTGTTTCTTTTTCTGAACGATGGGGATTTGAACCCATGAACTGCCTGTCATGCTGACCATTCCACCATGTTAGCTGGTTTTGTTAAATTGTTTTCTGATGTTTCTTTGAAACTGTTTTTTTGTGTGGCTTTTATCATTTGTATTATTGCATGATTTGTGGCACTTATTGTAGGCTTACTTTTTATTGTTGAATGTGCTTTTCTGTGATGATTGGTTTGCTTTTAGTGGGATGAGACTGAGGACTGTGTTGTTCCTGTTGTATTACGTATAATATTTGAACCAGTAGGACGCCTCACAGCAGTATTTAGGTATATTATATTTTCATTACTGTCAGTTTGAAATCTGAAGGAATATGGAAGATGACATGAATCTTAATGTGGTGGCTATGTGTCAGTCTGATCAGAAAGTGGATGTGCTTGGTTGAAGACTCATTTGGGTGTGGAATGGCGTCATGTGTATATGCACGAAGAACATCAAATGCACGAAGAACATCAAGTACGCGCGTTAAAGATCCTGTAAGTCGTGTCAGTGTTCGATAGCCTAAAGGAAACATGAAAACGCCCAACATGCACACCCACTGAAGATGGAGTATGCAGACTGTGCAGCAACATACCACCTGCACAATGTGGGCAAAATAACGTCATACTCATATCCCAGAAAAAAACGAAACGGTAACAGAACATCACTACCACCACCATCAACGACAACAACAACCACAAAACAAAACAACTAGAGCATGCAACACAGCACGCAAGTCACGGAACAGCTGCACAACACGATATGATACGATATGATCTCTCAACACATGTGCAGACAGTGACCTACACTTCTTCTCATCTTGTGTGCCCGACCCTCCCCCCCCCCTCTCCTACTCTTGAAAATACAATGACTTCATCCAAGGGTATACACACAAATGTTTTTTCTCTCTTTCTCTCGATACGTATGTATATGTACACGTATATGCATATGTATATGAATATGTATAAATGATTATATAAGTGTACAGCAGCAAGGAATAGCTGTAAGACAGCTCTCAAGTTTCTCTCTCATTCTCTGTGTGTGTGTCCCTGTCTCTTCTTACCTTCCATCTTCCCTCTTTGTCAGGACAGAATGCCGTTCGTTCGTTCATTGATTGAAGTTTGGAGTCTTTCCACGCATAACATAAACGAGGACTAACCGCTTACGGACTAACCTATTAAAACTTTTACACGAAGCCTTGAAAAGTTGCGACCTCCTACCCCTGAGGAGACTGAGCCCCAAGGAAGAGGGAAGGCTTTACTTACAAAATGCCATTCTTTGTTGCCGTCTTAATAACGGTCATTGAATAGCAAGCTGGATCTGCTTCAACCTACACCCCATAGTGGTCAGGGCAAGGTCACCGCTAATCGTGGTTCAAAATAGCAGGCACACTGAATAGCGTATGCTTGAATAGGTCTTTAGAACTGCAGGGTGGTTTGAAACAGGTACTATGGCTTTAGTCAATATCTCTTGATAAGATAGAGATATCATGAATAATATTTCTTTGCTGGGGGAGGGAGAGAGAGCATTATTTTTTATGGGAATAATGGAATAATTAAGTGTTTATATGCTCTCTCTTTCTCTCTCTCTCTCTCTCTTTTTTTTTTTTTAGGGGAACTTGTTTCATATCAGCTGGAGGGAGTTGTATGTTTGTGAAAAGTAAAAGTGTGAACCAGATTTTCTCAGCTCTTTATGGGTGGGTTTTTATCAAAGTGTGGTCAGAGGGATTGTTAAGGAGTCATGAAAGCAGTTGTAAGGTAAAACTTCAAGGTCAGGTCACACGGACTAAGGAAAAAGTACATAAAATTTGCCATTTTGATAAGGGTTTGTGAACAGCTCTTTCTCAGGAACTTCTTTCAGTATCTAATATCTTTTTTTCACTGTTGTGACGTTCTACCATTGTCCTTGATGCATGTCAGATTTTATTTCAAGTGAAGCTTCTTCAGGGTCATATTAACATTTAGAAGTACAGAACTGGAGTTTTCTGTAGTAATTATTGTTTGAAAAGGTAGATTATTGAAGTGGTTTGACCATTGTGTTTTACATTCAGTCCTTACCCAGACTGAGGCTTATTTTTGAATGGAAGTCAGTTTTATTTGCATTTTCAATGTCGCTCTATCACCCAGAACATTGCATTCTGGGACTGGAATGTCTATAATACATGATAATCCCTTGACACTTTATGGGCCTAAGTCGACATAGAATAATAATTCCTTGACACTTTAGTGGACCTAAGTCAACATGGAATGATAATCCCTCAACATTTTGTGGACCTAAGTCGACATAGAATGATAATCCCTTGACATTTTAGAGGACCTAAGTCGACAGATAGAATGATAATCCCTTGACATTTTAGGGGACCTAAGTCGACATAGAATGATAATCCCATGACACTTCATGGACCTAAGTCGACAAAGAATGATAATCCCTTGACATTTATGGACCTAAGTCGACATAGAATGATAATCCCATGACACTTCATGGACCTAAGTCAATGCAGAATGATAATTCCTTGACACTTTATGGACCTAAGTTGACATAGAATGATAATTCCTTGACACTTTAGTGGACCTAAGTCAATATAGAATGATAATCCTTGACACTTTATGGACCTAAGTTGACATAGAATGATAATTCCTTGACACTTTAGTGGACCTAAGTCGACCTGGAATGATAATCCCTTGATACTTTATGGGCCTAAGTCAACACAGAATGATAATCCCTTGACACTTATAGGAGGATGATAACATAGGATGATAATTTCCCTTGACACTTTATGGACCTAAGTTGACATAGAATGATAATTCCTTGACACTTTAGTGAACCTAAATCAATACAGAATGATAATTCCTTGACACTTTATGGACCTAAGTTGACATAGAATGATAATCCCTCGACACTTTAGTGGACCTAAGTCGACCTGGAATGATAATCCCTTGACACTTTATGGGCCTAAGTCAACACAGAATGATAATCCCTTGACACTTTAGAGGAGTTAACATAGGATGATAATCCCTGACACTTTAGTGGACCTAAGTCGACATAGAATGATAATCCCTTGACACTTTAGTGGATGGAAATCCACAGGGATGTGTGATGATCCTTTGAAAAATTATTGGACCTACATGTAAATGTCCCTTGTCATCTGCTGTATGCTAATGTGGGCAAACAAGAGCTAGCAAATCTGGTATCTAGGCTAAGGGAATTGTTGCTGATCAAGTCTCGTTTGACTGACACCAGCTTGCAGTCCAAATGTGCATGTGTAGTACATACGGATCTACTGAAATTTGTGGTTTGTGAGATTCTGAGCCCTCTGCAGCACTTTGTGTGCTGGGCCGCTATAGTGAAACAGACAAGACGGCTTGCCATGATATTTTTCTCCTTTCTCTGTGTGTCTAGTGTGACTGAAAGTATCACTGTCTTAACTCCCACCCCTGTTGTTCCAAAATGCAACTGAACAGCATATGCCAGTTCTTCTGTCCCTGTTTCACACCCTCGGTCGTGCATGCCTGTATATTATAGTGTTGAGTTGAAATATGCTTTGCCACCCCCTCTCGCCCATCTGATGAAATGCACTTTAGTCTAGCCATCCGGCCACACACTTACACACACTTAGTTCCCCTGGGAGGAGAGGCTGACAGTTGACACTAATGACAGATTGACCTTTTTACATCTTTAGTCCGTTTTGTCTGGACAAGCTTTCATTGTTCTTTCTTTTGGTCCTGCCTACACAGCACTGCTAGACCTTGTTCCTTCCTGATGATAATTGTTGAGACAACTTACTCCTGTTGTGAGCAGACGGAGGCATGGAGGCATGTATGGTGTTGTTTGGGGGAAGATGTCTGTGATGTGATTGGTGAGGTCTGTATACTACTGCTAGGGTGCTGATTATGTTTTCATCCCTGGCGTAGTTTAAAGAATTTGTGTGTGTGTGTATTTTTACATCACAGAGTGTGTGATGTACCATAAAGTTTGGGCTATAAGCCGCGACTTTTTTCCCCAGCTTTAACCCATGTGGCTTAAAAAACGATGCGGCTTATTTGCGGATTTTCCCTGATTCCAGGAGTGTCACGTTCTCGTATATACTTAGCTTCTCTTTAACTCACCAAAACCGTGTTTACCGTTCATGAATTTTCTGGTGAGCTCCATGTTAAAGTGAATAGTTAAAAGTGTTAACTGTTTATATGTTTTTAAATCAAATCCGCACACATTGAAGCATTTGGATTGGTATTCAGATTTGCTCTGCTCAAGCATACACCCTCATCATGCCGAAAACATGACGTAATGCCTACGAAGGAGTCTTCAAGTTGAAGGTGATCCACCTGGCCATTGAAAAAGTGCAGCTTATAAACCAGTGCGGCTTATGTGTGAATATAGTTAAGATTTTTCTATCATTTAGTGGGTGCGCATAGGGTTTGTGTACAGTCTTAACCCTTTGACTTCCTCACCCTGTCCACCAGCATCCTGCTTGTCAACCATGCTAGCAAAGCCAAAACTTCATGCAGGAAGCTGGAGGATAGGGTGAGAGTCAATAGGTTAAGTTTTTGCGGTTGGTAGATATAGAGTGCAGGAGTCAAAGGGTTAAAGATTATGCCATGATCATTCTGAATATTGTCCATCACATGGCATCAGTGGTGTTGGCCATATAAAATAATGGAGGCTTACCTTGATAAATAAAATGAGGGATGTAACATATCCGCTCAACTGCTCAGTACTTTGATTGTGCCTGGATCTTTTATAGCTTGATGGGCTTTGCCTTTTTATATAGGGGGGGGGGGGGGGGGAGGAGAGAGAGAGTGAACTTTTGTTTTATTGTATACATATAATTATGAGCATGCTTGCAATTCATATTGCATAGCTCTGTGTGTGTGTGTGTGTGTGTGTGGCGTACTTGAGCGAGCCATGATTGTGTGTTTGTGCACAACCATATATAGTGTGTGTATCGATGAATGATACTCAGTGTATTGATTTTTTATTGCTTTGTCTACGACTTTTCCTGGATTTCCACTATGAAATATTTGATTTTTGCTTGCTTTGCATATTCAATATGTATTGCTATGTCTATGTTTTACCGCATAGCTGAAATAATGCCAAATAAGATAACTGTACATTTTTGTGTATTTATCATTATATCATTTAATTAATGATGACTGTTAATAATGTGGAATGTCCATGCCTATTCACAAACCTGCCTTTTTTCTCAGCTCATTGATTGTTGAACTGATTGCAGTTTTTGTTTCATGGGGTCGGTTTGGGTAGATTTTTCTTGCTTTTACAACATTGATTTATTTTGTACTTTCTGTTTACTGGTTTGGTTGGTTGAATGGTTTAATGTTGAACATGCTGTTGTTGTTTTGTTGGATTGTTTGTCGGATCTTTCCTAACAGTCTGGTTTCTTAGAAAGAAATATTGATTTACATTGACCTGTGGCACGTGTGCATTCCTCTGTGTGTGTGTGTGTGTGTGTGTGCGTGCGTGGTGTGTGTGTGTGGTTATTATTTGTTGATTTTGAAAGTCTATGTGTACTACTTCATTGTTTCATCATCAGGTACTCTTTGAGGTGGTTATAGCCCTGATGTGGCTGTGTGCAGTCGGCTGGGCTTTAAGCGACAATGACAATGACAAATGGTCAGGTTCTGTAACTGGTGTGGTCAGTGGAGGGGGAAAGGTGAGTGATTGGGATAGGGCAGCTGACAGACCCACCATCTCTACCCAAGGTGCGACAACAAGCAGGCCAGGTGTGCTGTGGTCAGTTTTTTGGTTTTGTTTTTTGTTTTGCCTCTGAGGTTTTCCTCTGTCAATCCAAGTGAAAATCTCCTTTGTGTACCTTAAGGTGTCAGTTTGCCCCATGGATACTCCTTGATCTTATGCTGGAGGTAGGATATAAGAATGTCATGACTCATGAATGCCTCCCATTGCAACAGCAGAGGGGCAGCCAGGAATCGTGACATGTATGTTGGCCAGCCCCCATGGATTGTGAGTTGTGAGGAGCATAAGGCCAAAACACTGGCTAGAGGGGGGCTCCTTCTCTGAAGACCTTCTGCTGTCTAGCTTTTCCTGAGAGTTTCTTGCTACTAAGAAGCTGTTTCCTAGGCACTTGGTAGTCAAAGGCCTGCACCTTGTTAGCCAAGTCAGCGAACACCGGCCATGTTTCACAGCTGCACATGAGAATGGAGTTAGGGATGACTTGAACAGTCTGCACAGAGTGGTGAAGCAGTTGGTGTTACTTTATCAAGATCCAGTTTAGCCTGCCTGTTGCTGCCATTGTTGTTGCCATCCTGACATGGAGTACTTCTGTGCAGTGATCACCTTTGGACAGAGTAAATACCAAGCACCCAAGAGTACTATATGTTTATATTCCATTTTCTTATGCTTATTATGCTTATGCTTCGAGTGCATATTTTATTCCGAGGAAATGGCTCTATGCAGAATGTTTTCGTTGTTGTTATAGCATGACATGAAGAAATATTGTTTCACCGTCTCCTTCATTACATCAGTATGAACTTTATTGTAGTCTGTTCTTTTCTTGGAAGAAGGGACGTGTTAGTATTGGCATGATTGTGTTTCTTTCTTTGCTTTGTGTGCATGTGCTGAAATAGTAAATGACTGAGATCCCTACTTGTCTTGCCTTTTTTTAAAGACAATTTTACTTTGGTTTTGTTAACACAATGTTGCGTCATTCTTGCTAGAGAATTACAACCACTGTTTGTCTGTGTTTTTTGGTTTTGCTTGTTTTGGTTGTTTTTTTGTGTTTGTTTGTTTGTTTTGAGAATGCATGTGCAAGTTCTCTGTCTTGGTAGGCTTTGTGGAAAGAACGTGATGTGTATTAAATCTATTTTGTTGATTTATGCAAACAAATGAACGGGTATAAAAATTTCAGCCTCAAACACATTCCAGTGATCAGTTGTTGAAATGATTTTAATCATTGTCAGATGTGTTGGAGAGACCGAAAAGAGAACATTATTAATGGCCTACTTATTTCATTATTTTAATAGTTAAATGACAAGATAAAACATGAGAATGTAGAGATAGGTGGAATGAAGTTAAATGACAAGATAAAACATGAGAATGTAGAGATAGATGGAATGAAGTTAAATGACAATGATTAAATAAGAATAGAATGAATGTAGAGATAGATGGAATGAAGTTAAATGACAAGATAAAACATGAGAATGTAGAGATAGGTGGAATGAAGTTAAATGACAAGATAAAACATGAGAATGTAGAGATAGTGGAATGAAGTTAAATGACAAGATAAACATGAGAATGTAGAGATAGTGGAATGAAGTTAAATGACAAGATAAAACATGAGAATGTAGAGATAGTGGAATGAAGTTAAATGACAAGATAAAACATGAGAATGTAGAGATAGTGGAATGAAGTTAAATGACAAGATAAAACATGAGAATGTAGAGATGGGATGGAATGAAGTTAAATGACAAGATAAAACATGAGAATGTAGAGATAGGTGGAATGAAGTTAAATGACAAGATAAAACATGAGAATGTAGAGATAGGTGGAATGAAGTTAAATGACAAGATAAAACATTAGAATGTAGAGATAGATGGAATGAGTTTGACACAAGGTGCCAAAGAAAAGTGGCAAAGTGCTTTTGGAGTTGGGGAGGGGCGGGGAAAGGGGGGCGTTTCCATAAAACCCATATGCTTAAGTAGGATTTCAAGATCTTGCCAGTGCTTAAAGCTTATGGACAGGCCTATGGTTTATCCCACGGTCATTCCAAAACTTCGCCATTACATGGCATATGTGGCATCAGTGCATTTGGAATTTATTCCCAGAGTGGAGAAGATATCTTGAAACAGGGTTGATTTATACTTTCTTGATTTAAAAAAAATCTCCCTTAAAGAAAGAGGAAGGTGGGGGGGGGGGGGGATTATTTCCCATTGTCAAGGAGCGGTGTGTACAACAAATGAAAAAAAAATGTTGAACAAGATTTTGGCAGATTTTTGTGGGTGTGGATCTTTACCAAATTTTGGTCAGAAGTGTGGCCATGGAATCTTATAAGTTTGGAAGGTGTAGGACGAAGGTCACAGTCACAGGACAGGAAAAAAGTGTCTAAAATGAGCACATTTTAAAGACAGTGCATGAATTAAACTTTCTCAGGAACTACTGACAATGTGTATGTTCCATTTTCATATTTGTGACTGTCTTCCATTGCCTTTTTGCGCCTCAAGTTTTGTTAGTCGGAAGTTGTTGTTTTTAAAGATCTTAGTGACATAATCAAGGTCATTTACATGCCATAATCATTTTTGTCTAAAAAAAGGAGTATTGATGTCCATGATATTTTTGTCTAAAAAAGGAGTATTAAAATGGCTTAGCTGTCTTGTTTATCTGCCCCTGTATCCTCCTCTGGTAGGTTTGATTCGATGTGATATATTACACTGTTTAACTTCTGACAGTTTTCCAATTTCTGGGTGCTACTATCAACTTTTCCTGCCTTTCTTGATTTTGTGATGATGAAATGATTAATATCAGCATATGCATACTGTGTTAATTGTATGTATAGTATGCTTTATGCTAGATTTCTAGATATTAGTTGAATTGATTGATAAATGCATGAATTTTTCACTTCACTATCCTTTCCATTTTATGCCTTATATATTTTGTATATTTATTATTTATTTAATTATTATTTTTGTATGTTTATTGGTGCTGATTTGTCTTGGAATTTTGGGATACAACTCTGCTTTACCATTGACTGGGTGTGCTGCAGATTATTGCCGATATTTTTTTAATTCATTTACTGACATAATGCTACGGCTTGGCATTTTGTTTTGAAACCTTTTTCCATCCTGCTGCTGATGTGCTGTATGAATGTCCTTTAATATTTCATTTTCATAGTTTGCTACTTGTTCAGATATACACACTTTGCTCAATACCACTGTTTCTTCTGTGTGTACATGTGTGTGTGTGTGTGCGTGCCTGACTTCTCTGGTTTAGTTTTAAAACAAACTGACATCAAATATGTAACTCAAAGCTTACACACTTGCACACACTCACAGCTTACATGTAGAAATGCTGGGTCAGAAACCAAATGACCTTTTTTTTTCACATGACATTGACATAATAATGAATAGACTTTGATTAATAGGAGCTGGCCTTTTCTCGTCTGACAGTTTTCTTTACATGCTTTAATAGGGAGTAATTGCAGGAGCTCTGGCCTGCGTAAGAAGATGAAAAATTTCCTTTTTAGAATACACAGCTGCATAGTATTATTATGTAAATGCAGTTTCATAAAGAAATGATTGGTATGGACTGCATTTTCAAGAAGAGTATTTGCAGGTGGTAGTCCTCGGCCCAAAGAGACCAAAAACCAGGGTTATTTTGCCTTGGTAATGGTCAGGACAAACTGAAAACACACATATGATAAGAATATATTGGGGGGGGGGGGGGGGGGCACAATAATGATATCAAATAAAGTAGAATGAATAAAGGTCGTTTAGACAGAATGAACTATCTGGTTTGTACCAAAACAAACAAAACAGAAAACTGTAAGGACGGATACTGGGAGTTGGGAGATAGAAATGCTTTAACTCATGTCTCCCAGAGTGTCTGCCACTCTTCAGGATATCAATTAGCAGAGCATTCTGGGAAGACTGCACATGACCATTCTCTCTAAACCACCCCTTGTCATCTTCCTCAAAGCTTTCTGTTTTATAACAGACCAGCAGACGGACAACGGAAAAATGTATCTGCCAGTCAAAATGACCATCTAAAAAACGTTTGTTTCCCACCGCCATCCCGCTCATGTGTCCGTCGTGATCTCTCTTTGGCCTTATTACTAAGGTAGACAACCATGCTACCCAGCCTGTCTCTGGAAATACAGTTGTTTCCCTTGGTACGGCGGACAATTGCGCTGACGATTTGCTACTGTTGCTTGGCTTCGCTGTGTGGGAGATAAATATTATGGGTTTTTTTTTTTTAGCTCTCTGTGATCCTGGGGGATGGAGAGGTTGCAGGGTGTGGGAGAGGGAGAGGAGGCAAGCCATCATGGACTGTCAGCACATACACTCACACTCATATACACAGCAGCAGCAAACAACAAAAATAGTGTGTCTTGTCACATCCTCATTTTTTTTTTAATGAGAAGACTGTGAACGGTTGACATTTCAATGCAAGCATTGAATGCTAACTGTTCACTTGACAGTAAACTCCACTAACAATGAAACCCTGAGCAGAATGAACATGTACATGTATGCACATACATTGTATTCACATGATTATTCTCTGTGTCACTGACAACATAAACATTTCAGATAAAAGATGCTCAAGTCATTTTATAACAACCTCCCTTTCCAGTTCCTTTACAATTGTGTCTTTGAAAAGGGTCACAAGATTCTAACTTTCTAATTCTCTCTTTGCTCAACTGAGCATAACATGTCCTACGTAAAGTGTGATAAACACTTGCCCATGAAAATCCGCATGTTGTATAAATGAAATTTTAGCCAGAATACTCTCTCAAAAATGGATTAGTTTTCTCAGATTTGTAAGTTCTTGGCACATTACTGTGATCCAAAATTAGTCGTTATCTGTAGTAGACTGCTGAGAAATATTCACACTGACAGGTTTTGCTCTCTCTCTTTCTTTCTCTCTCTCTCTCTCACACACACACACACACACACACACACACACACACACACACACACACACACACACACACACACACACACACACACACATGCAAGACACATGATTCATGTCTATCAGAATTTTTTCCCCACAAGAAAAAAAAAGGGGTCAACTCGTAATAACACTGGGTAATAACTTTCTTTTTCTTTCCGAAATAAGATCAGGAAAAATGAGAGAAGTATTTGAATGAGACAGTAAGTTTAGAACACTTCCTCTGGTATACTGTGAGTTTCTGCGTTAACTGTACAATTAGCTGTTATTTTTTGAGAATATCTGCCTGTAGTTTATATGCTAGTGTCACCGTCTGAGGATTCTGTCTGGACTATAACAAAATATGTTATCATGGACTATAACAAAATGTGTTATGTGATTATCGTATCACTCCCTAACTTCACTTTCTCCACATTGTGCCTGTTAAAGAATTTCATACAAAATACATAATGCTATATCAGTGGTACTGCACTGTTGTTGTGACCACCTCCGAATGTGCACGCCAGCCTGACATCTCCGTTCTGTTTTCAGTATTACTTGTTACAAATTTCTCGATACAGATGTTCCATTGTCAGTTGCCACTTTGTGTCTGGTCCATACAACTCGGGGCTTCTCCGATCTATACAACAGTCACATACTCCGTCTTCTGTCAGGTTTAACTTGAAGACATACATTTTTGTCTAGCAGTGATTTCCCCCTCTGTGTGCCTTCCCTTTCGTCCCACTCCCCTCCTGTCCTCCCCCCCCCCCCTTCCAGTATGCGTGTGTTTTGTACCCTTGAGTTTTGTCATTGTGGATGAATGCTTTGCTGAATGATGAGAGTGGACGCTTTGATTTGATAACTCAAGATAATGTGCCATATACATATCGTTATTATTACTATTATTATCTTATCCACTGTCTGCTCCTGACAAAACTATCATTATTCTTTGAAAACAGAGGCACAAAACTAAAGTTGTTGCCAAAGTAGTGAAGTAATTAACTTTTGGAAAAAAAACATACAACAAAGTTACTTTAACATTTCATGTGCGATATCCATTAGCTAAGGCATCTGTATTCGCAGTTATCCACCGAAAGTGTTTTGGCCTATATTTGGTAAGATTATTCCAAGTACAGTCGAGACACTTCTCTCTTTCTCATGCTATACACACACACACACACCTAGGTTCGATCACAATCAGATTTCCATTCCTTTTTCAATGAGAGATTGAATACAACAATGCTGACACATCTGACAAAATGACTTTCAACTAATAAATATTATCACAAATAAGCAAGACATAGTCCTACTGCCACGGAAAAAAATATGTTCTCTTAAGAAAAGAAAAAAAAAACTACCCACGGCTTACACATATACACATGACAGCGGGGACATAAATGTAACATTACAAGAATTGGTAGGTATTGATTTTTTCTTCGTATTCGCACATATATGCTTTCTGCATATGGTCAATGAACATGAGTAAGCAAAGGAATATTTATCACGTAATATCTAACAGTCAATGGTTAACACATATTTCAATGATGAATCTGTGATGACAAAACAAACATATAGAATATCAACATTATAATCGAGCAAGCAACAAACCATCAGAATCAGTAATTCACTGATGACCGACCACTCAATCAACCTAACCAACCAATCATTCAACAACTAATCACTCACCAACCAATCATTCAAGCAACAACTAATCAACCAACTAACCAACCAACCAACCAACCAATACCTATCACTGACTTAATCTCCCAACACAATATTCAATCAATGAACCTACTTAACGAGTACCAATCAACCAACCAATAAATCAACTAACTAACCAACCAATCCCAAAGAAGTTTTTGCTATAAGCATAATTTGTCTTCAATAACAACAGCAGTGAAACAAATAAATAGTGACAATAATGTAAACAACAAAAATGCCCCTGATTCTATACCAGTTTTTATGAATATTTCGACTCGCACTAAATCGAGGCAAAGGAAACAGAAAACATATATTACGTATCTTGCATTCTGAATTGTTTACATTAAGAAAAACGATTTGCAACCCGCAGTTTTAATTAATCATATAATTGAGGACAGTAATTTATTAAACCACTTCCTCAATTCATTAGTAACATCAACGTCAGTGTTATTATCATAGGTCTCTTTGGTATGAAATTATATAATATCACAATCGAGAACACAATTAATAACACACCCACATTCATACACACTCGCGCACAAATCACATACTATGGAGATGTTCAAGTCTATATACACAAAGTCATAGCTGATATTGTGTCTTGTATAAACAGTGCGTTTTAGTTTGACACAAGCAATGATTGACTGATCGAGAGAGAGACAGAGAGAGAGACAGAGAGAGAGAGAGAGAGATATTATTTTCTCAGTTTTAACTGCATAGTAAAAGACCTGTTCAGAGGATTGACAAAACACACATGACAGTTAATCCTTTGATTCCTGCACCCTGTCCACCAGCATCCTGTATTGTCAACCATGCTTGCAAAGCAGAAACGTAACCCTTTCATTCCCTCCCCCTATCCATCAGCTTCCTGGAAAAAGCTGGTGGATAGGGTGAGGGAGTCAAAGCGTTAAGCTTTTGCAGTTAGTTGGTACTGTGCGGGACTCAAGAGGGTTAATCTCAAAGCAAGCATCAATCGTTTGGAGTGGGGACAAAAACATCGTCTAGAAGGCGAACTGGTTGTATACTCATCACGCAGGAAACAGGAATCTGAGTTGGCTTTTCCCAACAGCAAACTGGCGATGCTGGACACAGACTTGAACTGACACTGTATATAATAGACACTATGCCCCATTTCTAGACTTATGTTTTAATCAGTCAAATTCATTTTATTTGCTGATTGTGCCGACTTGAAGTCTCGAGTGTCAGCGATTTGTCTTTGGCTCCTTTGGCATCAAAGACAGCCTGGACCTTGTGGACATGAACCTTACCATGTGACGTATAGATTCTATCGGCAGATGTCCATTTACCCTGAGCCTGTCATTGGCTTGACCAGTAATGAGTTTCAGAATCTGTCATGTTGCCATCACTCCAAGATCACGTCTGATGGAGATTAATCCCTTGGTCTTGCTCCACAACTATGACGCTGTTTTCCAGAGGGGCTGAGTGAACAGTGAGTTCCATGTGTTAGATCAGGAAATAATACCATCGATACCAAACACTACACACTGACTTAGCGGCTGTCAGTCCAGTATGTAGCTACAGAGAGTTCTTTGTGGAGTCCTGGTGGTAGGATTGCTGTGTAATAAACCGATGATGGCGTCTTGACCAGCCAGAGGATGCTGCTTGGAAGAAAGGCAACGGTGGAGGCACTTATGGCCTGAGAGGCGAAACAAAACAAAACAAAACAAAACAAAACAAAACAAAAAACAAAACGCACACACACACAAGCACACTTTATAAAAAAGAACACCACCACAGTGACCGATCACACGTTAGTTTCAAAGAGGAAAACCGGTGAATGTTTATGATAGACAAGTTCTGACTGACTTGAAAGTGAAAGGTATCAATCATTTCTCTGTACAACATTCGCAACAATTCTGTAGCCTTCATTTTGCGATGTAACATACATGGAATATAACATTTGTGTAAAACAGTCACACGAAATGAAAACACACATCTGCTAGTACCGATACGAGTACCAAAGATTCTCAACAGTCTGCATACCGCAAGAAAGAGATAGCGAGTTGTAAAATAATACTTATCAAAATGAGGAAAACGAAGAGGAGGTGCAACAAACAGCTGCTTTCTCATGAGGTAGATGTCGTTCGCCTTCTAACTCTACACTGCCCTTCCCACATATTTATGCCCTATCGGGGGTATCTTTCATTTCAGAGTCGGTGATAACAAAGCATGCCACTGTCTCTGTTAACACAATGGGTTACACTTTTACAGCAAATCATGATAAACAGAATTAACAAAACAAATCACAGAAAAATAACTCAAAAGTTATTACAGCGTTGGTGTCATCTAGTTGCCTCTTGCCTGGAGGGCTGACTAGTCTCCATCCACTCGTCCTTAGAACACCCAGACATAGTTCCATTAGCAAAGATGGTCTAGTTCTCCGATACTTGGTCACTGTTGTGTTGCCAAAGACGGCCTTCAAGTTCTCCAATGCCCAGTGCCTGTTGTGTTGTCAAAGAGTTTCTTCTAGTTCTCCCATACCCAGTGACTGCTGTACTGACGATGACTGTCGTCTAGTACTCCAATACCCAGCCATTGCTAGCAGTGTTGCCAAAGTCTTGTTTTCTAAAACTCCAATAACCAGTCATTGTTTTGTTGGCTGAGAGTGTCTTCGAGTACTATAATCACTCAATGACTGTTGTGTTGGTGATGATGACTGTACACTGGAAGTCCTAGTCAAAGAGCCGACTTCTGTTCTGCTGACAAATACAGTTTGAGGATGCTTGAGTTCACAAAATCTTACTCCTGAACAATGATGGACTGACTTACTTTCTGATACTGTCCTTTGACTGGGTTGTATTGGTCTGGTCCACTTTCTCGCTTGCAGTAGGTACTCCAAAGTGATTTTTGAAATTGTCTTCAGCACTGATTTAACAGTTAGTCTAACTGATCTTTTATGTTGATTTCAGATTTTTTTCTTCAGCCCACTTTTGTCTTCGAGTTATGGATTTTTAAATATTAACGTTTAGTTTAAATTTTTGTTGAAAATTTCAAATGTTAAATGCCCCATTTTTGACACACATGCCCCTCCTGGAATTTATTGTGAACATTAATAGACATCTCAGTTTTTTTCCCTAGCCATCCGTGACATTCACAAGAACATTTAAGGGAAATTCAGAAACCGAAAATAACCAAACTTTGAGTTTGACCCATTTACGAAACAATCAACAGTAACGTAGCACTGATAAAATGTGAATATGTGTATGTCGTATTTTAATAAGCTTACAGAAAAGCATAATATACCACTGAAATCAACAGAAAGATTAAAATATCTACTTTTAAAATAAATACAATATTGACCAAACATTTTGTCTTCACTGAAGGCCCTTACATACAAGTATGTTCAAAACAGATGACCGAGGAACATAACCTGGGACCATAACTGAGATAGATCATCCTCAGTATTCAGTCAATCATTATAAAGACAATCATCAGTCTTCAGTCAATTACAAATGCACTGCGTGGACAGATCAAGAATTACATGGGTCTGATTGCGTAAATCACCAAGTGGAACACCCAAATCATTTTGGAAATAAAGAACTGAAGACTGCAGGTGTCTCTGAGAACCGTCAAAAGGAACACTATTATTCATCTCTGGAAATAAAACTGTCACAGAGCTGTTCATCTTAATCAGCTGGAACCTTTATTCATATACTCATTGTTCTGGCAGATTTGTGGTCGGTTTGTCATAATTCTCTCTCTCTCTCTCTCTCTCTCTCTCACACACACACACACACACACACACACACACACACACACACACACACACACACACAACACTTTCCTTTTAATTTCAAACTTCTGTCTACTTAGAGAAGCCGTCATCACCATGAGTGATTAATACACCTGTTCTGAAAGTCTTCCAGAGGACTTTCCGATGGCATCCACATTAGCAAATCTCCCGATATTCTGACATCATTACCAACTGGAAGCACATCAAGATCCCGCTGGAAGACAAACTTGTCTCTGGTTGCTTTCTTTAGTGCCCTCAAGGTATTGAACACAGGAGGCTGTGCACTTTTCACATCGATGACCTGGTCATAAAATACTGTCACCCTCTGAACCTGACATGAAAATTCAAATCCACCACGGGATTCTGTGACAGATGAGCAGGGTCATCCTGTGACAGCTTATCCTCGCGGCAGGGTCAGCGTCATGAAGACACGGAAATATGCTGTAAACTGTCAGCTATTGTTCCAGGCTTCCCTCATTTCTCCAAGTAAGCCTGCCAGTTTTAGCTTTTTCCCTTTCTTCTTTGCACGACTAAATGTTGATTGTAAACCCGAAAGGAACTACTGCTCAAACCATGCCGTCATCTGAAACACAAAACGTAAATGAAAATATAGAAACAAAGAAACAAACCAAAAATAAAACTAAAAAAAATGAAGGAAAGGAACGAGAGGGCAACTGCATTATCAAAACACTTTGTGTGTGTGTGTGTGTGTGTGTGTGTGTGTGTGTGTTGTGTTGTGTGTGTGTGTGTGTGTGTGTGTGTGTGTGTGTGTGTGTGTGTGTGTGCATGTGAGTGTTTGTATGCATGTGAGAGAGAGAGAGGGAGGGAGAGAAGGATGAAAATCGAGGGTGAGAAATGTGTTGTTACTGTGTGTGTAATGTGTTTGAGTATAAGTGTGTATGTAGTGATGTCTGGATGAGAGAGAGAGAGAGAGAGAGAGAGAGAGAGAGAGAGGAGACAAGGGGCGAGGAGGAAATGTGTTCACAGTGTATGTGTAATATACAACGTCTTGTGTTTTGTTTTCTTTTTCTGTAATACTGACAATACTGTATACATGTAGCATTGTTAACACATTTTTGTACTAAGCATTTCTATCATATTGGGTTGTATGCCAGTATAAACACACACACACACACACACACACACACACACTAACACACACACTAACACACACACACACACTACACTAACACACACCACACACACACACACACTAACACACACACACACAAACACACACACACACTCACACACACACACACACACACACACACACACACACACACACACACACACACACACACACACACACACAAGGAAAGTTAAACAACTTTGTTACCATAATGTAAATTCCTCTCCCCACGCACACACGCATTTCAAAACTATGTATTAGGATCACTCGGTTTTTGTCAAATAACACAGAAGTGTTTCTTCAGGCTGGATACATATATTTCTTTTGTTTTTGTTTTCAGTAGTTATACTTGTGAATCTGGCCAACTTCACTTTTACACTCGGACACGCATAAAAAGGGCAATAAGAGCAACGCCTGTTCTACACATAGAAAAGCAGCAAGTGAAGTGGTTTGAACCTGTCACACGGATGGTCCCCAACCAACCAGCCAGCCTGCATACAACTGCAGGTATTCTGGTACCAGAGCCTGAGGAAGACCTACGCTATGCTGGAACAACACGGTGGCAAAAACATTGGGTATGTACATGTCGCTTACTGAAACCTTCCCACTTCGCCGCACACAAACTGTATCTCCCGCAACACCTCATGATACAAGTGAAAGGAAAAAGTGAAGTAGAATAAATACACTTATCTGAATTAACATCTCTTCTCGTCTTGTTTCTTGAATCTTCTCCATCACATGGCATCAGTGGCGTCAGTGCATATAGAATTCGTTCCGAGCGCGGAGAAGTCATCTTGAGAAACTGAAATTGAAACCTTCGCCATGGAGGAAGATAACATGCAGAAGCAGCTGATTTGAACACTCCATTTTTGGAGAGATTAGTCGCCTGCCCTTCGGCTTGGCCAGAAGACTCTTTCTCACCTACCTGTAAGTCTCATAAACTGAAAAAAATGTCTCACTGTTTTATCATTCGTCTGTAAATCTTGAGTCAGGATTCAGCATATTTTTCTCAAATACAGTTTGTGAAACTTGTTACATGCAGCAGTCCTATAAGAACACCACTTTGTACAGTCCTATTAGAACACAGTTTGTGTACAAACTACGATCTGTTTTGTGTCGATGGTTTTCTTTCACTTGCATCAAGTCAATATCCAACATCAAAATACTCGGAGAAAAAATTAAACCTGACTTGAATGTAGTAAATTAGTATTCTCCTTTTATCAGATAAAAATAAAAGATTGCTATTATCTTAAGCAGATTGCTGAAAATGAACCAGTTTAGCAACATCAATATTGGTACAACTACAAGTGAAAACGATATTAGCTTGCTTGAGCTCATGTGACTCTGAAATCGTAGTTTTTTTCAGTTTAATGAAGTCAATAAGCCAAGTCAACACTCAGGCTTTCTATCTTAAGTGTATGTTCTTCGATTACAACAATGTACCCGAAGATAGACGGGATACACCCGTGTTAAGAGCTACTAGTCGACAAATTGCAAGAAAACTCATCGCTCTGAGCTAGGTCACACACAATTTGTAAGAAGCAGATACAAGCAGTGATTTTTTTAAATAGCAGTTATAAATATAAAACTTACCAGCAAGTCTTTAGGTTGAACCGAGACGATACACAAACGACAGAATTGCTGACAGTGGTAGACTGCAATGATTGTGGAAGCACGTTCGCGTCGAAAACTGCAATTTTGAAGCCAGCGTTCCGGACACCCTGCTCAGTTGTATTTGAAGACAATCTTTATGGTGCGATTGAAAATAGAGTTAAAATACCCGGATAGTTTTGAAGAAGAAAACTTATCGCTTTTCAAATTTTTCAAATGACTGACCGTTGATTACGAAAAGCAAAACTTTTCAAAAGAAATTTAAACTTAGAAATACTACCAAGGGTTAGAACGACGGTTCCGTCTGTCTGACTAGACGATGCATGTGCCTGGTCGAGGACTCAAATGGATGTGGAACAGCAATGGCTTTAGATAAACAAGCTGATCCTTGAGTGGCAGTCTTTGGCACAACCACTGCACATGAAAGCTGATTGCTGTGACTGGATGGTCGTCGCCCATCTCCCAGTTATGCGTCCCAGGGAAATCACTCTGGTGCTGCTACAAAGCAGCAATTACAAGTTGAACGGGACTGGCACATTATGGGCACTGAGAGTTGTCTCTAATGGTGGGAAAGTTCTCTCATTGATCAGCTACTGTCCGCCTGAATCCTGGCAGCATCTGGACAATAGGGTGCTGATCCAGCATTGTCTGCCTGCTTCAGTGTTTGCTTGGAACTTTGACTTGATCGAAAAAAGGACAATAATAACTGCATCGGGCAAACCACATTCATAAAGAAGAAACTACCAGTCATCCGAATGGCCACTTGGTACATCAGGACCACTTGCCCTGGCCTCTCAGATGGCCTGCAGCAGACCAACGACAGCAAGAAAACAACAAATATCAAACGGCCTGGGGCACTGCAAGAGACCAGGGTTGCTGCAGATGATAAGCTGTTGGAAGACCATATCTTCTCTGGCGATGCAGACCCTTTGAGGAACCTCATCTGCATTGTGTTGGCCTTGCAGTCAAAAGCAGTGTGCTATCCATGTCAGTTCTTCCCAATACCGGTTCTGAAGTTCCCTTTCTTTTAGCTTTTCAAGTCATCCGACAAAGTGAACATCTTGAGTGTTAACACCTCAACGCTGTGTTTACCTCAAGAAACAAAAGATCAGTTCTATGAAAATCTTGATGCTCACCATCAGCAAAATTACAGCATCTGAACACATCATTTTGCTTGATGATTTTAATGGCACAGTCGGATTGGACCAGAGCTCATGGCTCATGGACATCTCAGCATTGTTAAGATGGATGACCACGGCCAGAGACTGCTGAAACTCTACCACAAGCTGTGCATCACCAACATGTTCCTTAAGACAAAACCTCGCCACAAAGTCTCCTGGACAGACGTAAAGTCTGGACATGGTCATCTAGAAGAGCTGCCCTCAACAGTTGCTTCTCTCACACACAACTTCCACAGAGACAACTGCGGTCCAGACCATTTCATGGTGTGCTACAAAGTCCAACTGACACAAAGAGGATCCACCATAGCACACAGAAAGATGCCCATGCATCAGTACCAATAGAGCAGCCAACCCATAGCTTCACACAAAATTCAACAACAACTAAATGGAGCAGGCGTCAAGAGGAAAAGCACCACAACCACTGAGAAGTTGTGGATATTCATTCGTGACACCATCTACAAAACTGCCATGTCATCTCTTGATAAAAAGGAGAGGAAAATCAAAACTTGGTGTGAGGCTCGTCTGCCTAAAATGGAACCTGCCATCAATGTCAAGAGAGAAGCTCTGATCAACTACAAAAGGTACATGTCAGATTAAAACCTCACTGCACTGAGAGCAAGCAAGAGACAACACTCAATGGATGGTAGGCACTGCGCAAATGACTACGTGACCTGAACTCAGCTGATATCAGTGTGGACGCTTGGGAAGAGGCAGCTACATATCGCTGTGCCTAGGGACAGGCTTTACGTGCAGGCGTTGCCACTGCAGAGATGAAATAAACTGGACGTAGTCAGACAGAGGAGAGAAGTAACTCGTATTTGCCCATATGTTGGTGCTGGTTCGTTGGCGCCAGGGCATATGCCATGATGGTGGGCCAAGTATGCTGCATGATCAGGGCGCAGGCCTTCTCCCTTTTTACCCAATTAAATCGCCAGTGCCTCGTCGTGCCATGACTTGGTAAACTGTGTGAGAACGGGGAATACCATGAGGTGTTATTACAAGTACAATTATGTAGAAGAGGCCGTATGCGAGTGACCTTCTACCTTGTAAGTCAGAAAGGGATCCCATGGCGATCACTACACGTGGAAAGGAGTGTTTCTAGTATACGTGTCACTTTCCATTGGATGAGCAAGACTTTATGGCACCAGGCCTCACCACCAGCAGACGACACACCATGTTAAACAAGATCGAGGGTATACATATCCTTTATGGATTGCTGGTAGTTACTGTTAGCATTTTAAAATTGCTTCGTGAAGTCTTGATTTTTTTAAGTTAATAAAAGGGAATGACTGCCAGGAACCACACAGACATATTTATTTGCTCCCGACACATCAGACAGTCATGGCACTCTACCAGTCCTCAGCTATCTGTATATCATTCCATCCTCGGTTGACCAGTCAAAGGTCCTTCTCCTCTGTCTGTCGCAAGCTCATTGTGGACCGACTTCTCTTTTTATGGCCTGCTGGCATCAGTTTAATGGCTAGATGTGCCGATTTTCTGGTGGGCCTGCCTCAAGACAATGCCCCAACCACAGTAGGTTCCGACACAAGAAGCTACTGTGGTATGTCCCTGACCTTTTCATTTGACATAACACCATTCAGTTTGATGCTCAAGATTTCATATTGGCATCTGGTGTCAAAGACATCCAGGTTTCGCAGCTGTACAGCAGCGCTCATATCGCATTCGAATTGTATAACCTCACTTTTGGTATGAAGTGTAAATTTTCTGCTGTTCCAACCTTTGCTTAGCTGGATGAATGTTGCCGCTGCCCTTCCAATCCGATAATGCGGTTTTCGGTCGGTCATTAGCATTGCTGATGAAACTGCCAAGGAAGGTGTGAAGTCCTCTTCCTCCTTAACCTTCTTATGGCTAATGAAGACATCTGTTGGCACCTGATGTCCCCTGCTCAACATGTTCTTTTTCTTTTGGCACTGATGTTAAGGCCAATGTTTCCTGCAAAGCCGCTGCATCAGCCACGAACAACTGAAGGTCTTGTATAATTTGACATAGCAGTGACGTCGTCACCAAAGGTTACATCGGAATGATTCCTTTCTTCAGTCCACATGATTCCCTTCTTTGATTTGCGTGCTTCAGCACCCACCCAGTCAATGGAATGGTGAATAGGAGAGGAGAAGAAATACACCCTCACTTGACGTCAGTGAGGACTACGCGCCAGCCACAGCAGCTATCTTCTGTTCTGATCAGACTGTAGGTGTTGTTATAGATTTGCTCTATGGCTGAAACAACTTTCTCCGCAGTGCCTTGGTCTTTAGGATCTTCTAAGTGATGGTCTGTAGACACTGTGAAAGGCTTTTGTAAAGTCTAAGAAGCTGATAGACAGCGGAATTTTTATCTTCTCCACATTTCTCAATGATCTTACTCAGGGTGAAGATCTGCTCTATGCAGAATTGTCCAAGATGAAAGCCTGTTTGCTCTTCACTTCTCGCAGCTCACTGTCTACCTTGTCAACCAGCCGGTTAAAAGTAACTTGGCAGTAGGCTATACCTGGGATCGACAGCTGAGTAGTTCCTCTCCAGTTGTTCCAATTTGAAAGATTTCCTTTTGTTTGGGGGGGGGGGGGGATGTAGACCATATGGCCATTCTTCCAATCCTCTGGGGAAATGCCAGTGTTCTGCGAATACCTGGTTGCAGAATTTGCAAATCTAAGACTAGTTACTAAGAGACAGTATAGTCCCTTCCACCTTTCAGTATCTCCACTGTTATGCCATCAGATCCAAAGGATTTGTCGTTCTCAGTGTCTTGATAGACTTCCTTATGTCATCAAAGGTAAATCCTCAGAGTTGATAGGGTGCAAACGAAGCAGGTCAGTCACAGCTGGGGCAGGCAATCAGATTTGTTGAGAATCTCAGAAACGTTCAGCTCATTTTACAAGCTCGTCTTCGCCTTGTTTGTCAAGTCCATTCCCCTTTGTCTTCACATCTCTTGTCATTCTCAGTGTTCTCTTAATAGTAGGATGCTTGGTCAGAGCAGCAATTGCCTTTTCTGGTAGAGTTTTGTTTGTTTGTTTGTTTGTTTTTGCTAGCAAATTCCATGTTATCATTGATGCAGGCTTCTCGAAAGCCAAGATCTTTCCCAGTAAACAACATAGCATCTTTCAGATGGTCCCACCACAATGTTATTTCTGACATAAGCTCAGCCAAGGCTGAGAACTTGTTGCTCAGGAAAGCCTGGAATAAACTCTGTATCGGGGTCTTTCAGCATGCTTTCATCATTCAAATCGCACAGCCAAGAGTAGGTATGTTCTCACAGCCCCAAGAGAAGTGAAGCAGGTTTATTTCTCTTGCAATGGTATGAAGAGAAAGAAAGACAAAAACAAGCAGACAAGGCAGACCTTTTACTCGACAAAATAAACTGGCTGGTCTAAAATACAAATTCTGTGAAGTTACCGTGAGATGAGCCACCCGAATGGCTAACAAGCACGCCCCATATCGACGATCGTATGTTTTCAAAACTTAACACGTTTTGATGCGGTTTTGTTTAGTCAATCAGTTGAACATTCATATGTATGGACAGACAAAAGAACAATCTTTTATCACATTAATTTTATTGCACACAATGTCACATGAACAGAACACAGATGAGTTAAAAGTGTTCAAAATCAGGTCAAAATGTATGGGCAGACCTAATAATGACCAACTTTGGAGTACCTACTTGTAGTCTCTGCACTAATTCTAAACAGCGTTATTCACTCCAATGTCAAATAAAGTCTTGAGTATCTCTTGGTTATGTTTTTTGACCTGGCCAGCAGGAATGATAAAGAAACCCGAACATATCAATGATAACCAAAAAAAAAAGGACAAAGACACAACAGCAGTAGCAAATAAGGGACAAAGACACACACAATAACACGAATAATTAGAAAACATACAATTAAGTAGCAACAACAACACACACTTCTCTACGTTCTACCACAGTGTGGCCAACATGGGCCAAAAACTAAAACATGTGATTCTCACATCGGAGTTTATTTGAGCATTGAAACGTAAGGAGGGCTTGTCCCCTGGGCTGTCCTGCGCGAGTTGTTCATTTTCAGAGTGTTCAAGGACTGACACCGTGCTGATCGCTTCATATACACGCTTCACCATTAAACGGTGGTCGATAGGCAATCAGACTCAACACAACTCATGCCCACCACAATTCCTTCTTGTCCATTGTGCAATCCAACTTACCCAAACAAAAACCCGCCCCAATTCCTTCAATCACTTTTCAAGGGCTGTTCAACAGTTGTCCAATCAAGAATTTGCCTAACCGCAAGTCCTTGGAATTTCATCAGAACACAACACTTCCGCACATCCACAAGTCAAATTCTATCATTCAAGCAGAACGCCACTGTGCTGTACACCTAAAAATCCCTGAAATTCCGTCTGCCAGTCGGCAGATAACAGCTGGTCATGTGACCAATGAGGAGTTTTCAGTGTCTGAACTACAATGCCACATCCTTTACGATTCACAAAGGGGGAAAAAAAAAGATCAAGAAATGAATTTCACCAAGGTCGCTGATCTCACTGTTTTATTTGTTCAACAATTATGTTGCTAATGGAAGGTAATCCAGTTACAGTGGTGGGAGGTAATCCAGTTTGAGCAGGGACAGGAAAAAACATCCATGGTGAAAACCGAGGCAAAGGTCTCAGTGCTTTAACTAGCAGACCCAAATAGAAGACAGTCACACCAGAACGGCAGCAGTCGTGAACTCAATTCCTAAGTGGAATGAGTGGGAAACGGAAGAAGAATAAAACCAGAAGTCGGACGATCATGGAGGACACCCGTAGTCCCGACGTCAGTGGTTGTAGGATCCTGTATACACACCTGAATGTATGTGTGTACACTCAGAAACCATCTGTGTAGTTTGACAGACAGACACCCGTAGATTTGGAGTAACAGAGAGAGTTGAGTAAACTGCAGGCAGCCTCTGTGGCCTAGTCTCAGGACCGCCTTGTCACATTCTTTGGGCATCTGTAGATGGAAATCTGAAACAGATTCAACTTTTGTGAAATGACGACTATGATGATAGTGACCACAACAAGAGCAATAATAATGACAGCAACAACCAAAATACTACTACTGCTGCTACTTACACACCACCACCACCACCACCACCACCACCACCACACAACAACAACAACAACACACAACCAACAACAACAACAACAACAACAAAAACAACAACAATAAAATAACTAAAGAGTAATGGATAAAAACAGTATTCATCAATGGCATTTAATTTCTCAAGCGAGATACCCTTTTCCTCCCCAAGCGAACCACACACACACAAAAATCAGTTTCTATGGTGCTGTGGTTATACAACGGACTACCAACTGGAAGGGTGTGGGTTTGAATCTGATCCATCATGTTACAATCACTGTGGAAGTTTTCAGCTCCAGCCGGCTTCAATGCAGAGCTCAGTGTGCTATGAGCTCATGTTTGGCAAGTCTGGGACCACACAGTCGACTCTCGTCCACTTTTTCCGCGTCACTGAGTATTACGAAATCCAAAACAAGTGTGACTGCCCGCGTTCAAGCAAACAGGAACCAGAAAAAAAACGAAAAAAGAATCAGAACGCGTATTTAATACAATAAGACAAGACAGGCGCAAATTTTCTGCCAGCTGGCCTTTGTCAAGCGTGAATGTAAGATCACAAACACCAAATACAAAATTAGGAGAAAAAGACTGAAACTTCCCTGTTGCCTCGTCCAGTGGGAGAAAAGGACTCCCACTGGACGAAGGGAAGTGTCAGTCTTTTTCTCCTAATTTTGTATTTGGTGTTTGTCAGTCTTATCTTGTTATATTACATATATTATGATATACGCGTTCTGATTCTATTTTCGTGTTTTTCTGGTTCGCGTCACTGAGTGTTTCTTAAATTTCCTGACCAACACCACAGATGTCTGTATCACTCACGCCTGGTAGTTGCTGGGACATATTATGATAGTAAGCCATGTACGGCCATGTCACACCTCACAATCTAGATGGAACTCACTGCATTATGATTATCATCTCCATCGTATTCATCACTACAGTAATGTAATAATGTCCCAGCTGTTGCGGCCATTAAAACGGCGTAGGAAGGAGAAAAAAAAATGGGGGAGCACAAACGAAGTGCAATAATCCTTAAAAAAAAAGGTTATCGTCACGTTTCATCATGTTGTAACTCAAACCATCCCCCCCCCCCCCCCTTTGTTAAAGTTGATGAATTAATGATGAAATATCAGGAACCTTATCAAGCCTTCTGTGCCGTTCAAGTGATCTCCCATCCACTTTCAAAGGCCCAACTATGTTCCTCTGCAACGTCTTTGTGTATGCACGCGTGCATGTGTTTGTACAAGCAAGTGGACATGGGGTGTGTGTGTGTGTGTGTGTGTGTGTGTGTGTGTGTGTGTGTGTGTGTGTGTGTGTGTGTGTGTGTGTGAGAAAGAGAGAGGAGAGAGAGAGAATGTGTGTGTGTGTGTGTGTGTGTGTGTGTGTGTGTGTGTGTGTGTGTGTGTGTGTGTGTGTGCGTGTGTGTTTGCGTGCGTGAGTGTGTTTGTGTGTTAATGTTTTATTAGATCAAGAACCACAATAACGGTAATTGCAATTCGCAACCAGATGAAAGTTAGCTTATACAATGCACATTCTGAAGCCAGCGTTCCAATGCATGGAAACCTGAAACACATCAAAATAGACAGATCACTTAGTCAACTGACAGAATAAAACAAGCATTATCGGCCAAAAGGCCTCTGTTAAGTGCACAGAAAGACAACTAACAGGAAAGGTAACCAAGGGCAGAAGAAAACGACAGGACATCCAAGAGCACCTTGATTTGCTGTCAAAATTGTTTTCTTTGTCATCTGTTTGTAAGCTTAACAAAAATCACTTGGCTGAAATTGTACGTCAGTCTGATCTGGGCAATGAGGATCCTTAGCCTCTATGTACCTACCTGTTTGATTTGTCCACGATAACTGTACACGTCATCTACGTCACAAAGGGTGTTGCCAAACATCAACGGCTTGGCTCTTCTGGCCATCACGTAGTCACCTGTACACAATGGATATACTGTACACCCTTGTAACAACACTTACAGAAATCAATGAAGTACACAGCAAATACTCTTTCAACAACACTAACCGAAATCAATAACAGTACACAATGAACAACACTGAGAAATCAATCACAGTACACAATGAACAACATTAACAGAAATCAATAACAGTACACAGTGAACAACATTAACAGAAATCAATAACAATACGCAGTGAACAACATTAACAGAAATCAATAACAATACACAGTGAACAACATTAACAGAAATCAATAACCGTACACAGTGAACAACATTACAGAAATCAATAACAGTACACAATGAACAACATTAACAGAAATCAATAACAATACACAGTGAACAACATTAACAGAAATCAATAACAGTACACAGTGAACAACACAGAAATCAATAACAGTACACATGAACAACACTGACAGAAATCAATAACAGTACACAGTGAACAACACTACAGAAATCAATAACAGTACACAGTGAACAACATTAACAGAAATCAATAACAGTACACAATGAACAACATTAACAGAAATCAATAACAGTACACAGTGAACAACACTGACAGAAATCAATAACATACACAGTGAACAACATTAACAGAAATCAATAACAATACACAATGAACAACATTAACAGAAATCAATAACAGTACACAATGAACAACATTAACAGAAATCAATAACAGTACACAGTGAACAACATTAACAGAAATCAATAACAGTACACAGTGAACAACATTAACAGAAATCAATAACAGTACACAGTGAACAACATTAACAGAAATCAATAACAGTACACAGTGAACAACATTAACAGAAATCAATAACAGTACACAGTGAACAACATTAACAGAAATCAATAACAGTACACAATGAACAACATTAACAGAAATCAATAACAGTACACAGTGAACAACATTAACAGAAATCAATAACAGTACACAGTGAACAACATTAACAGAAATCAATAACAGTACACAGTGAACAACACCGACAGAAATCAATAACAGTACACAATGAACAACACTGACAGAAATCAATAACAGTACACAATGAACAACATGACAGAAATCAATAACAGTACACAGTGAACAACATTAACAGAAATCAATAACAGTACACATGAACAACATTAACAGAAATCAATAACAGTACACAATGAACAACACTGACAGAAATCAATAACAGTACACAGTGAACAACATTAACAGAAATCAATAACAGTACACAGTGAACAACATTAACAGAAATCAATAACAGTACACAGTGAACAACATTAACAGAAATCAATAACATACACAGTGAACAACATTAACAGAAATCAATAACAGTACACAGTGAACAACATTAACAGAAATCAATAACAGTACACAGTGAAAACATTGACAGAAATCAATAACAGTACACAGTGAAACAACAGAACAGAAATCATAACAGTACACAATGAACAACATTAACAGAAATCAATAACAGTACACAATGAAACAACATTAACAGAAATCAATAACAGTACACAATGAACAACATTAACAGAAATCAATAACAGTACACAATGAACAACATTAACAGAAATCAATAACAGTACACAATGAACAACATTAACAGAAATCAATAACAGTACACAATGAACAACATTAACAGAAATCAATAACAGTACACAATGAACAACATAACAGAAATCAATAACAGTACACAATGAACAACATGACAGAAATCAATAACAGTACACAGTGAACAACAACAGAAATCAATAACAGTACACAGTGAACAACACGACAGAAATCAATAACAGTACACAGTGAACAACACTGACAGAAATCAATAACAGTACACAATGAACAACATTAACAGAAATCAATAACAGTACACAATGAACAACATTAACAGAAATCAATAACAGTACACAATGAACAACATTAACAGAAATCAATAACAGTACACAATGAACAACATTAACAGAAATCAATAACAGTACACAATGAACAACATTAACAGAAATCAATAACAGTACACAATGAACAACATTAACAGAAATCAATAACAGTACACAATGAACAACATTAACAGAAATCAATAACAGTACACAATGAACAACATTAACAGAAATCAATAACAGTACACAATGAACAACACCGACAGAAATCAATAACAGTACACAATGAACAACACTGACAGAAATCAATAACAGTACACAGTGAACAACATTAACAGAAATCAATCACAGTACACAGTGAACAACATTAACAGAAATCAATAACAGTACACAGTGAACAACATTAACAGAAATCAATAACAATACACAGTGAACAACATTAACAGAAATCAATAACAGTACACAGTGAACAACATTAACAGAAATCAATAACAGTACACAGTGAACAACACGACAGAAATCAATAACAGTACACAATGAACAACATTAACAGAAATCAATAACAGTACACAATGAACAACATTAACAGAAATCAATAACAGTACACAATGAACAACATTAACAGAAATCAATAACAGTACACAATGAACAACATTAACAGAAATCAATAACAGTACACAATGAACAACATTAACAGAAATCAATAACAGTACACAATGAACAACATTAACAGAAATCAATAACAGTACACAATGAACAACATTAACAGAAATCAATAACAGTACACAGTGAACAACATTAACAGAAATCAATAACAGTACACAATGAACAACATTAACAGAAATCAATAACAGTACACAATGAACAACATTAACAGAAATCAATAACAGTACACAATGAACAACACTGACAGAAATCAATAACAGTACACAATGAACAACACTGACAGAAATCAATAACAGTACACAATGAACAACACTGACAGAAATCAATAACAGTACACAATGAACAACACTGACAGAAATCAATAACAATACACAATGAACAACACCGACAGAAATCAATAACAGTACACAGTGAACAACATTAACAGAAATCAATAACAGTACACAATGAACAACATTAACAGAAATCAATAACCGTACACAGTGAACAACATTAACAGAAATCAATAACAATACACAGTGAACAACATTAACAGAAATCAATAACAATACACAGTGAACAACATTAACAGAAATCAATAACAGTACACAGTGAACAACATTAACAGAAATCAATAACAGTACACAGTGAACAACATTAACAGAAATCAATAACAGTACACAGTGAACAACATTAACAGAAATCAATAACAGTACACAATGAACAACATTAACAGAAATCAATAACAGTACACAATGAACAACATTAACAGAAATCAATAACAGTACACAGTGAACAACATTAACAGAAATCAATAACAATACACAGTGAACAACATTAACAGAAATCAATAACAATACACAGTGAACAACATTAACAGAAATCAATAACAATACACAGTGAACAACATTAACAGAAATCAATAACAATACACAGTGAACAACATTAACAGAAATCAATAACAATACACAGTGAACAACACGACAGAAATCAATAACGTACACAGTGAACACAACATGGAAATCAATACAGTACACAGTGAACAACACTGAAGAAATCAATAACAGTACACAGTGAACAACATTAACAGAAATCAATAACAATACACAGTGAACAACACCGACAGAAATCAATAACAATACACAGTGAACAACATGAAGAATCAATAACAGTACACAGTGAACAACATTAACAGAAATCAATAACAATACACAGTGAACAACACCGACAGAAATCAATAACAATACACAGTGAACAACACCGACAGAAATCAATAACATACGCAGTGAACAACATTAACAGAAATCAATAACAGTACACAGTGAACAACATTAACAGGCAGCAATAACAGTACACAGTGAACAACATTGACAAATCAATAACATAACACGGTGAACAGCTCTAACAGCAGCAATAACATTACATAATGAATACGTTATAACAACGCTAACAGAAATCAATAACATTACATAATGATTACCCTTATAAAAACGCTAACAGAAAGCAATAACAGTACATAATGATTACCTTATAACAACGCTAACAGAAAGCAATAACATTACATAATGATTACCTTATAACAACACTAACAGAAAGCAATAACATACATAATGATTACCTTATAACAACACTAACAGAAAGCAATAACATTACATAATGAATACCTTATAACAACACTAACAGAAAGCAATAACATTACATGATTACCCTTATAACAACACTAACAGAAAGCAATAACATTACATAATGAATTACCTTATAACAACACTAACAGAAATCAATAACATTACATAATGATTACCTTATAACAACACTAACAGAAAGCAATAACATTACATAATGAATACGCTTATAACAACGCTAACAGAAATCAATAACATTACATAATGATTACCCTTATAACAACGCTAACAGAAAGCAATAACATTACATAATGAATACGCTTATAACAACGCTAACAGAAATCAATAACATTACATAATGATTACCCTTATAACAACGCTAACAGAAATCAATAACAGTACATAATGATTACCCCTTATAACAACGCTAACAGAAATCAATAACAGTACATAATGATTACCCTTATAACAACGCTAACAAAATCAATAACAGTACATAATGAATACCCTTATAAAACACTAACAGAAATCAATAACATTACATAATGATTACCCTTATAAAAACACTAACAGAAATCAATAACAGTACATAATGATTACCCTTATAACAACGCTAACAGAAATCAATAACAGTACATAATGATTACCCTTATAACAACGCTAACAGAAATCAATAACAGTACATAATGATTACCTTATAACAACGCTAACAGAAATCATAACAGTACATAATGATTACCCTTATAACAACGCTAACAGAAATCAATAACAGTACATAATGATTACCCTTATAACAACGCTAACAATCAATAACAGTACATAATGAATTACCTTATAAAAACACTAACAGAAATCAATAACAGTACATAATGATTACCCTTATAACAACGCTAACAAAATCAATAACAGTACATAATGATTACCCTTATAAAAACACTAACAGAAATCATAACAGTACATAATGATTACCCTTATAACAACGCTAACAAAATCAGTAACAGTACATAATGATTACCCTTATAAAAACACTAACAGAAATCAATAATAATCATAATAAAATCAGTAACAGTACATAATGAAACAGAAACAGAAATCAGTAACAATCACAAAAAAGCAAAATCGGCGTGAACGAAGAAGAGAAGGGATGAAGAAGAGAGAGAGAACAGAAAGAAAAGTTGATGCAAAAATGCCTTCACCAAATACGATTTTCCCCATGTTCTTCCTGTTCATTTTACCTGTGAGCCTGTCCCTGATATATTTGTGCGTGTGCTTCTGTAAAATCTTGCCATCAAACAAAGCTCACAGTTTAACAGTGTTAGAGTTCAAGCCGAACTTAGTGCAATTAGTGCACAGACTTCATAGAATAAAATCAAACAACAGCAAAGTAGAAAGTACTACATACCACATATCTGTACATGGCATATAAGTAAGAGTGGAAAATATACCACAGTACTACGGACCATGTTTCTTCACACTGGCAAATAAATAACAAAGTGTAAAGTATGCCAGCAGTACTACATGCCATATTCCTGCACACTGACACATAAATAACGAAGTGTAAAAAGTATGTCAGCAGCACTACATGCCATATTCTTTCACACTGGCACACAAATAACAAAGTGTAAATATGCCAGCAGTATTACATGCCATATTCCTGCACACTGGCACACAAATAACAAAGCATAAAGCATGCAAGGAGTACTACATACCATGTCCCTGTACACTGGCAGACCTCTGTCTATTGTTGACCCGCCCCGTCAGTCTCTGGCCGTCAAACACCAACGCCACCCGCTTGGCTATAAAGGGCTACACATATCCAACATACGCAGTGTCATTTTCCGCTCTCCTCGTTAAACAGATCATGGCATGATGGACATAAAACGGGAGTAATAAGTAGTACCAACTGAACTGATTAAACAACAACGCTACTTGTTTGGCTTCGATAATCTGAACTTGCTACATGTCAAACACTCACTGTGACTGTCTCAGCCTAAGTCAGGAAGGCTGAAGAAAATACGTAAGGAATAGGAGCATCAAATGAATGTACAGAAATAACTACCGTAGTGTTAGTGCCTCCAAATGATGACAATGGACATTCTCGACATCAACCATCTCCTACCCAACATGAGCTCAGGTGGGAGAACTGGGATTACGCAGTCGTGTCATCCATTTAATGGGTCTTTAAGCAGGTTTAACCCTTTGACTCCCGTGCACTGTCTACAAGCACCCCCATTATCAACCACGCTAACAAAGCAAAAACGTAACCCTCTGACTCCCTCACCCTATCCGAAGTTGGTGGATAAGGTGCGGGAGTTCAAGGGCTGAACTGATTAACACCGCAGGTGTGTAAGTCTGTAAACTGACCAGCATCATAGGTGTTTAAACTGACCAACACTGCAGGTGTGTAGTCTGTAAACTGACCACATCATAGTATTTAAACTGACCAACACCGCAGTGTGTAAGTCTGTAAACTGACCAGTATCATAGGTGTTTAAACTGACCAACACTGCAGGTGTGTAAGTCTGTAAACTGACCAGCATCATAGGTGTTTAAACTGACCAACACTGCAGGCGTGTAAGTCTGTAAACTGACCAGCATCATAGGTGTTTAAACTGACCAACACTGCAGGTGTGTAAGTCTGTAAACTGACCAGCATCATAGGTGTTTAAACTGACCAACACTGCAGGTGTGTAAGTCTGTAAACTGACCAGCATCATAGGTGTTTAAACTGACCAACACTGCAGGTGTGTAAGTCTGTAAACTGACCAGCATCATAGGTGTTTAAACTGACCAACACTGCAGGTGTGTAAGTCTGTAAACTGACCAGCATCATAGGTGTTTAAACTGACCAACACTGCAGGTGTGTAAGTCTGTAAACTGACCAGCACAACAGGTGTTTAAATTGACCAACATCGCAGGTGTATAAGACTGTAAGGGCTAGTTGACGCAAGGATACTAAGAAGCAAACAGTATGGTTCTATTGGGCAGTTTCAAACCAAATAACACATCCGTACTATTACCACCTTAGTCCTCATCAATCATCGCTGCATTGTTTAAAAAACGTGTCTCAAGTTATAAGGAAAAAAAAAAGCAAAACTAAATCCGGTGAATTCAGTTTTTAAAAAAATCAACATCTCCGGACACTTTCATGATGGGGTACTTTAAGTTAATCTTTGCTGTCAGTGGTTAAATACGACTTTCACTGGTGGGACGTAGTGGTAAACTACGCATCAAGGAACGGTCGTCAAGCAGGCAGTTTCTGTCCTGTATATGACAAGTAAAATGCATCACTGACCACATCCCAGGTGATAGACAGCCTTGCAGAGTTCCTTTGTTAAGTGACTTCATGGCAAATGAAGTCTACCATCTTGTGGACTTCTACTGTAGGGAATGAATCTGGATTTGGTGATGAAATTAAAAGCCATGAGGAGAATCATGACATAAATGCTACTGAAAAAGTGGAATGGTGTAGAAGAATCTTTTCCGTAAAGTGGTAAGACACGCATGTAGGGGCCATGGACTATCCCTATATTCTTTCAGGAAAGATTGAGACGAAGGTGTAGACTTACCGTGTAGGGAACGGCGACTTCCAATACACTCTCCACGGCGTTGAGGGCGTCCCTGAAGCGGTACATGAGTCTGAAGAGAATGAGTCCTAACTCCACGTCCAGTATCACCTCCACTGACGCACCCTGACCGTGCTTACAGTTCGTCAGCAACACCTGGCAATACAAACAACAACAATCGGCAGCTGATAACAGTGATGCTACGTTAGTTTGTCTCAAAGTATCAAATCTAAGATAGATGGGTGATACTATTCCATCCCTGTCTATTACTTTCCACATTTTTCAAACTTTTCCTTCATTAAATTTTATCAATGAGCAAAGGGACGATAACAAACAAAAAACACGTCAACAGGAAGCGCTGCAACAATAGACAGACCAGCTGTACATACAAAAACAGATTATTAGAAAGATTCCACACTATTTAATGAACTACCTGCAGACATGCAATCACATAAAAGTACTTAGACGCATTTTCTCTTAAAGGATTTTGAACATACACAAAATCTTACATGACTTTTTATACAAAAGGAGGACAAGGATTTAGTCTCTCTGTAAAAAACTGAACCCCCAGAATAAGGAATGACTGGCACGTTAAAATGCTTAACGAGTGAGTCAAATTTTACGTTGACAGCTGACAATGAATTCAAGATACTGGATCTCAAGCCCATGTTTTCATCTACGGAATTCAAAACTGAGAGTGACTTATTCCTTTCAACAAATTGTACTTTTTCTCTGAAAACGGTTGATCCATAAATTTTGGGTCGCTTGGAAGCGAACTGGTAGAGACCTCTTGAATAGCATTCTGAAAGTGTGTTCCACCTATCTCGTTCGCTACTTTACCTTTCTGAACACTGAGCAGGGTGAGATACCACTTGACAGTTGGGTTAGTACGAAGGCTAAAGAACAAACATTTAAGCTTACGTAAACCAAACTGGAATCCATGCACTCGCAGCAGATGGCGAGAGCTCTAACTCTGAGCCAAAGAGGTCTATGAATCTTCTCTAGAAATGAAACAAAACAAACAATTTGAAGATGCTTTCTAATTGAAAGACAGGATCATAAAGTCCCAATGGATCTGTTTGCACAGTAGTCCTCAGTATTCTACACACGAATAGGTATAAAACAGAGAATCACGGGGCCAGGCATGCTACCTGATCAACAAACATACACACTACCAAGCAGTCCAGATACCAAACCACTTACCTGTCTGAGCTTGGAGGTACCTTCCAGCATGACAAACTCCACGGTTATGCCAGAGTGGAAGTTGGCGTTGGAGTACATGGGCACAGCCAGGTAAGAGTACCCGTCATAGAAAGCTGACCCGTTGCCCAGGTCAATCACCCCGCGGGGTTCAATGTACACACTGCGAGCACCACTGCCGCTTCCTGTCCCTGCCATTCTAGTGGCCGATAACCCGTCTATATGGATTTCCCGCTGACAATCCGTTGCTGTGGCCAGTAAATATAAAACATGAATAAAGCGCTTTTGATGGCCGAACAGGTCAAGTCTGACAAAAAAAGCACAGGACAAGACAAAAGGATAGAGAAGAGGAAGCAACAGGAGACTGAACACATAACACAAGATATGACAAAGTAGGACAGGGCTAGATAAAACATGGACAGAACAAGACAGCACGACGAGACGGACAGGACAAGACAGCACGACGAGACGGACAGGACAAGACAAGACGGGATAAGACATTGGAAATGATAAAAATGATGATGATGATGATGATGATGAGACGAGACGACGACGACGACGACGACGACGACGATGACGATGATAATGATGGACTCTCCCATCGACCTGACGGATAAACAAGCATACTTGTTTTCAATGCCTGATATGGATAGTCATGGGGGATACAAGACCGATCCTACGTGTTTGTTCACAGGCACTGCATATACAGCAGTCTTGTGGCCTTAGGTCCTGTTTTCGTCTATCCCTCTTCTGTTAAAAGCAGCTGTTGTGCGCTGTTCAAATGCCCTGCATGCACTGCTGTCGCCAGCTTATTCTGCTGCGAGAAATGTCTTCCTTCTTGGTGGTGTTGATGTCACAACTGATGAGGCTGGCCTTCAGAGTAACCTTATACCGCTTAAGTGGTCTTCACTGGTCACAGTGTCGTTTGAGCTCTCCACACAGAAGCATCTTTGGGATACGGCTGTCATCCATATGGACCATATGTCCTGTCCAGCGAAGGTGGCATTTGATGAGTAAACAGTCTTTACTTGGCAAACCACACTTCTTCAGAACTTGAAAGCTGGACACTGGATCTTGCCATTCATTATCCCCGAAAACAAATGACAGCTTTTGAGAGTTTACCAGCTTTTCTGCTTCAGGATACCAGCGGGAGGGATGAACACATATAACATGCATGCAAAAAAGAGCCACCTAAAAAGGAAGTAACCCTGTTCTTTATGCGTGAGAGACCTCACCCAGCTTCAGACTATTGGTTAGTGCTATATGCAGTAGAGACTGGTTGGTGTCAAGGTAGAGTTCTGACTTTTCTGTTTGATTAAACGAAAAAAACAAAACAAAAAAACTTAGTGTGTGCAGCCTCCAGTTTACCCAATTTTGAACGAGTACCTAGCCTTATTTGGTAAAGCAGCGCGGAAGAGGAGATGGACACCGCCCTCGTGCTGCTAACACTGCGAAAAGTTGAGGGCTCTTACTAACTCCCTCCCAATGACCGCAGGGTAAAGGTGTACGATCTTTATCTATAATACTATACAACTGACGGCAGGCATTTTCTAGATTCCAGCATCACAGGGTTCAGAAGAATTATCAGATAATGTCAGACTGTGAAGGCACCCATCAGCGATCCCATACCGCGTTGAAAAGTTGCCACTGAAAGAAAACGAATTTCTTGCTATTCAGTTGTTGTACATTACCAGGGAACGACGTCTGATGTATTCCACAAAGAAACACTATTATAAAATGCGGTTTACTTGTGGCTGCCGCTGCATAAAAATCCTAATACACTTGCTCACGGCCTTTAACATGTGTTTTTAATATCTCTGGAAGAACAAAGGTGAGAGGATTACAGAAAGCTCTGCATCTAAGAGAATATTCAGGCATGTCGGACATAAGACTGTTATATGAATGTATTAACGTGGTTTCAGAGATTCTACGTGTAATGTTATATGAATGTATTCACGTGGTTTCAGAGATTCTACGTATAATGTTATATGAATGTATTCACGTGGTTTCAAAGATTCTACGTATAATGTTATATGAATGTATTCACGTGGTTTCAAAGATTCTACGTGTAATGTTATATAAATGTGTTCACGTGGTTTCAGAGTTCTACGTATAATGTTATATAAATGTATTCACGTGGTTTCAGAGTTCTACGTATAATGTTATATGAATGTATTCACGTGGTTTCAGAGTTCTACGTGTAATGTTATATAAATGTATTCACGTGGTTTCAGAGTTCTACGTATAATGTTATATGAATGTATTCGCGTGGTTTCAAAGATTCTACGTATAATGTTATATGAATGTATTCACGTGGTTTCAAAGTTTCTACGTATAATGTTATATGAATGTATTCACGTGGTTTCAGAGATTCTACGTGTAATGTTATATGAATGTATTCACGTGGTTTCAGAGATTCTACGTGTAATGTTATATGAATGTATTCACGTGGTTTCAGAGATTCTACGTATAATGTTATATGAATGTATTCACGTGGTTTCAGAGTTCTACGTATAATGTTATATGAATGTATTAACGTGGTTTCAGAGATTTTACGTATAATATTATATGAATGTATTCACGTGGTTTCAGAGTTCTACGTATAATGTTATATGAATGTATTCACGTGGTTTCAGAGATTCTACGTATAATATTATATGAATGTATTCACGTGGTTTCAGAGATTTTACGTATAATGTTATATGAATGTATTCACGTGGTTTCAGAGTTCTACGTATAATGTTATATGAATGTATTCACGTGGTTTCAGATTTCTATGTATAATGTTATATGAATGTGTTCACGTGGTTTCAGAGATTTTACGTATAATATTATATGAATGTATTAACGTGGTTTCAGAGATTCTACGTGTAATGTTATATGAATGTGTTCACGTGGTTTCAGAGATTTTACATATAATATTATATGAATGTATTCACGTGGTTTCAGAGTTCTACGTATAATGTTATATGAATGTATTCACGTGGTTTCAAAGATTTTACATATAATATTATATGAATGTATTCACGTGGTTTCAGAGATTTTACGTATAATGTTATATGAATGTATTCACGTGGTTTCAGAGTTCTACGTATAATGTTATATGAATGTATTCACGTGGTTTCAGAGATTCTACGTATAATGTTATATGAATGTATTCACGTGGTTTCAAAGTTTCTACGTATAATGTTATATGAATGTATTCACGTGGTTTCAGAGATTCTACGTATAATGTTATATGAATGTATTCACGTGGTTTCAGAGTTCTACGTATAATGTTATATGAATGTATTCACGTGGTTTCAGAGATTTTACGTATAATATTATATGAATGTATTCACGTGGTTTCAAAGTTTCTACTATAATATTATATGAATGTATTCACGTGGTTTCAGAGATTTTACGTATAATATTATATGAATGTATTCACGTGGTTTCAGAGATTCTACGTGTAATATTATATGAATGTATTCACGTGGTTTCAGAGATTCTACGTATAATATTATATGAATGTATTCACGTGGTTTCAGAGATTCTACGTATAATAATAGTCATAATCATAAAAAGAACCAGATTTTCTTCCAATCATAGACAGGCTGAACTGGTTTTAAATTTGCATCTTTTCGTTGTAGAATTAGTCGGTTTTTCGAAGATGTGTTTTCAGAATATGAAAAGTTTTGTTGTAAAGTTAAATCAAAGATATCCACTGAACTGAGAGTATAACAATATTTTATGACAACATAAAAATAGAAAACAAATATATCTTTTCGCACGCACTACTTAATAACGGAGTTTGCTTTATTTGCTGTCTAACAGCTAATACAGGCAATCTACTCCCTGCTTGCTAACAGCTAATACAGGCAATCTACTCCCTGCTTGCTGTCTAACAGCTAATACAGGCAATCTACTCCCTGCTTGCTGTCTAACAGCTAATACAGGCAATCTACTCCCTGCTTGCTGTCTAACAGCTAATACAGGCAATCTACTCCCTGCTTGCTGTCTAACAGCTAATACAGGCAATCTACTCCCTGCTTGCTAACAGCTAATACAGGCAATCTACTCCCTGCTTGCTGTCTAACAGCTAATACAGGCAATCTACTCCCTGCTTGCTGTCTAACAGCTAATACAGGCAATCTACTCCCTGCTTGCTGTCTAACAGCTAATACAGGCAATCTACTCCCTGCTTGCTGTCTAACAGCTAATACAGGCAATCTACTCCCTGCTTGCTAACAGCTAATACAGGCAATCTACTCCCTGCTTGCTGTCTAACAGCTAATACAGGCAATCTACTCCCTGCTTGCTGTCTAACAGCTAATACAGGCAATCTACTCCCTGCTTGCTGTCTAACAGCTAATACAGGCAATCTACTCCCTGCTTGCTAACAGCTAATACAGGCAATCTACTCCCTGCTTGCTGTCTAACAGCTAATACAGGCAATCTACTCCCTGCTTGCTGTCTAACAGCTAATACAGGCAATCTACTCCCTGCTTGCTGTCTAACAGCTAATACAGGCAATCTACTCCCTGCTTGCTGTCTAACAGCTAATACAGGCAATCTACTCCCTGCTTGCTGTCTAACAGCTAATACAGGCAATCTACTCCCTGCTTGCTGTCTAACAGCTAATACAGGCAATCTACTCCCTGCTTGCTGTCTAACAGCTAATACAGGCAATCTACTCCCTGCTTGCTGTCTAACAGCTAATACAGGCAATCTACTCCCTGCTTGCTGTCTAACAGCTAATACAGGCAATCTACTCCCTGCTTGCTGTCTAACAGCTAATACAGGCAATCTACTCCCTGCTTGCTGTCTAACAGCTAAAACAGGCAACGTACTCATAATCCTTGCTTAAAGACGAAATGTAATGTTACAAACCCACTGTCTTAGTTGATAAATCTTATTGCTATTCAGAAATATGAACTGACTTTCGATGAAACGGTCACTGACTCTGGAAGGCTGTATATGCAAAAAAAATGGGGGGGGGGGGGGGGGGGGGGGGGCAAAACGAACAGGCAAACAAAAACAGCCAACTGGAACTAGAGAACTAGAGATCAGTACATGTTCCAGATTATTTTATGATACCCCCAAAGAAGATAATTCCACTGTTGTACAATGTGGAAACATTCCACCGTTATATCATGTGGGAACAATTTTCAGAGAAGAGATGCACTAGAATCTAAGCTTTGAAAAGATAATCCAAGAAGTGAAGATGTTCGCTTCGCATTCAAGCGAATACTTATGTGATACTGAAAGAACTGGGCATTAGGCAATGTACTAGTGCGATTTATGTGTCAGGCAGACAAACAATACAAAAGTGTATTATGAAACTGCGCTAGACTGTTTTTCTGGACCAATTTTCAAAACTAGATTCATACACACTGATCAATGTAACACACGCCAATCTACAACGAAATGAAAATAATGTCAAGTAAGGGACTGACTTGAATTTTAAAAATGACCGCATACTTGATTTTGCTGTTTACTTGGTTTCAAAATATTATTTGCCCATTTTACGTAACTGAACAAATGTGTTCAAATTCGTTTCACTGATTTCCATGTTATGAGGTGTCATTTTATTTTGAACATGTGCCTGAGTTTATGTTGCATGTCAATGTATTTTTATGTTCCATATGACAGTTATGTGTTTGTGATGTCTTCTTGCAAAAGACCACAACGTCATTTCCGTTTTTAAACTTACAGGATAATAAAAAGGGGGGGGGGGGGAGAGAGAGAGAGAGAGAGAGAGGAGAGAGAGAGAAGACAGACAGACAGACAGACAGAACAGAAGCAGAGACAGAGGAGACAGACGAGAGACAGACAGACAGACAGACAGATGGACAGAGAGAAGAGAGGACAGAGAGAGAGAGAGACAGAGACAGACAGACAGAGACAGATAGAGAGAGACAGAGAGAGAAGGAGAGTTAACATTACTGTATTTTGTAACTATTAGTCACCGCATATGACAATCAGAAAAGAGTCATCATAAAAGTTTCCAACTATTCTCGTTTCCATTCAGAAAATGTCTCTCCTGCAATATTAATATACGTCACCTGCATCGTCCATCAGTCTTTTTATTTTTAGACCAGAACCGACTGTAACTCAGCGCTCTCTCTTCTCTCTCTCCTCTCTCTCTCTCTCTCTCACACACACACACACTCACTCACCACACACACACACACACACACACACACACACACACACACACACACACACACACACACACACACACACACACACACACTGAGATATGTTCACGTTGAGAAGCACGACAAGAATTAATTTACAGGCAATGACATATCCACCAAGGCCTATTGCCACTTCGTATCTCTGATGAAAAGTTAACGTCTTTAAATCCCCCCCCCCCCAACCTGCCCTCTCTCTCTCTCTCTCTCTCTCTCTCTCGCACGGTATCCACATGTCTCCAAACACATACTGAAGCAGCGGTAGAGACAGAGAGACGAATAGACATGTATTTATATGAGGGTGATAAATCT
>JAPXFY010000022.1:57835804-57885804 GCA_030674185.1 Monoplex corrugatus
CAATGGACTTAATTTATTACTACAGGGACAGAGAAGGAAGGGGTTTGGTAAAGAGGGGCGAGAGGGGGGAGAGGGAAGGAAAGACAGCCACAGAGAAAGAAATACAGAAAGAGAAAGACAGACAGACTGACAGAGTGAGACAGATGGACGGATGGTTTATTATGTCACAGACCACAGCCCCTCATGAAGGTGTGTGCGGAACACCACACAGCCTGATACTATCTCAACGATTACAAGCAGTACATTTTGAATGACTGCAAACTGCAAGCATAACATTGAATGATTACAACAGTTCAGAAACAAATTCTTCTTCTGCTGCTACTTCTCATATTTTGATTCTGTCATTGAGAACTCTAGCTTTGAAGGGCGTTTGTCTAAGCCTGGATCTCTGCAAATGCTTCTCTGTCCAAGCCGCAATGTTGCCAGTCCATCCTTTATTCTATCTTACCCTCCGTCACCCTCCCTCAACAATTACCCGAAGGACTGATTTAGCAAGGCCACTAGATCTTGTTATATGACAACAGATCTTCGTATGGTTCCATATGCTGCCTGACTGGGGCCTACGCACTGAGTACGGACCACAGGTTTTTGGCTCAACACTGATCTGTACCTCTGACCATTCCACTCTGCTGCCTGATAATGCTGACATCTTGTTAAGCTGACCACTTACATACTGTTTGAACAGCGAGTCCACAATACGTTAAAACGCCACTGCAGCATTACTCCAAATGCCAGTTAAGGAATCTGTAGAACACCTACTATTCGGTGCCAAGATTATCAAAGCCCTGAAATAACCGACATGAGAAGGCACCATGGCCTGATGGTATTCCAGTAGAGATCTACAGGAATGGGGAACAGATACTCCTGGAAAAGTTGACAACCTTGTACCAGTCTATGACCACCACCGCCGCCACCACACACCACCACCACCACCACAACAACAACAAAAACAACAACAACAATAACAATGACATTGATAAGGCGCCCAGTCTTGATGTAAGAATCAAACCAAAGCGCACGCTCTCATCGTTCACTAAAGCCATCACCCATGAACGACCAAAACTCCTGCTGGGTACAAAGCACACGCAAACTGGAAGGGGAAAAAACGGGAGGGGAGTGGGGGAAAGAGTTGGCATGCATATGGAGAAATCACCGTTGGACAAAAAGGTATGTCTTCAATTAGACTTGAAAGAAGACAAAGTATGTGACTGTTGAATAGACGGAGTGAGATCGTTCCAGTTGTATGTACCAGACACAGTTTCGAAAAGAGCGGCAACTGACTACGGAACATCTGTATCGCGCAAGTTGTAAACAAGTAGTATCAGAAGCAGAACGGAGAGGTCGGGCAGGGATCTACATTCGGAGCTGAGTGAAGAGAAGGTCTACAAGACTTGATGTAGGATCATCTACATTTACAAGAGAATATGATAAGACCTTATGTGATGATCATCGTAGGATATCCCTTTAATGCGTTGCGTAAAGGTCCTTACCAGAATCGTACCCATGTAGACGACCCCATCATTCCTGAGTCTCAGTGTGCTTTCGTGCTGAAAGAGGCATCAGTCGCATGATGTTCTCCATATACTAACTGCAAGAAAGCGTCGCGAACAAAACCAGGCACTCCTCATGGTGTTAGAAGATCTGACCAAATCAATTGGCACTGTTAACCAGAAGGCTAGTCAGAAATACTATGAAAGTTTGGTTGCTCTCAGATGCTTGTCTCGCTGATTGCTTTGTTTCACAATGGCATGCTGGCAAGGGTGCAGGAAAATGGAGAGACATACGAATCTTTCCCAGTACATTTTGGAGTGAAACAGGGTTGCTTCTGGCGCCCATTCTCTTCTCCATCCTCTTTGTGGCAATGCTTATTGGTGTATTCAAAGACTTTGACAGGGGTATGTACACAAGAGTTTCATTCAATGGACAACTCTTCAACTTGTGGAGACTCCAAACCAGGGCCAAAATACTAGAATCTGTTCTGAGGGAATTTCTCTTCACTGATGACCGTGCACTAATTGCACACTCCACGAGGACAGCCAGAGCTAGAGCACCACAGACCATTTTGCTGCGGCTTGCAAACGCCTCAACCTAATAATTAGCCTCAGCAAGACATATATTTTGTTTCAGCCAATACTGTCTTAGGCTTCAGGTCTTCACCACTTCTGATTGCCATAAACAACCAGGAGATCAAAACTGCAGACAAGTTCTACTGCTTGACAGTATACTGAACAGCAATAGATCTCTTCATGCAGAAGGGAGCTGTGCATCTCCAAGGCTAGTTCTGCCCTTAGAATGCTGACTAAGAGGCACCAGGCTCGCAAAAGACTGCTATGTACACAGCTGTAGTCTTGAGGATCTTGCTGTGCTGTCGTGATACCTAGACTACCTACTGACGACTCATTCATCGATTGGACATGTCTGTGCAAGATCTGCTGCATCACGTTCCAAGATCTAGTGTCCAACCTTCAAGTTGTTAGGAAGTGTGGCTCCACAACTACAGACTTTCTATTTGTCAAATGATATCTTTGTTGGGCACATACTGTCTGCATAAAAAAAAACCAAGTACAGCCCAAAGATGCTACTGCGCTGAGAGGTGAAGCGAAGCAGGATACCATGATCAGGGAAGACCACTGAAGTGATACTCTGAAGGCCAATTTCATCAGCTGTGGCGTCTACATTACTAACTGGGAAGGTGATGCCAACGAAAGAGTTAGCTGGCAACAGCATTGCATGGGGGGCACAACAACGTCTGAATACCACAGAACAGCTGCTATTCAACAGAAGATGAACAAGCGGAAACAAAAACCAAGGGGTCGCAAATCTCTTTTCTATGCAATGCCTGTGTAAGAATATGTGCCTCCAGAACTGATTCTGAATCCCACATGAAGAGCCATACCAGGTGTTAAAGGACCAGTATGCCAACTCAGCTGCCTGACTGATGGGAGAGTTCATCATCACCGTAATCCATTTCATATTCATTCAAAAAGACAACTACAGTTGTTACCCAGTTGTTCTTACTACTGTCACCTATTTGATATATTTCCGTGGTATCCCAGATTCTTCCATATGAAACGATTTAAGACAATATCTAATACAGTTGACTAACAAGTTCACATATATAGAGTTTGGTTCACTGTGCGTAAAAACCATAATAATAATAATAATTACAATATTTATATAGCGCAAAATCTCGACAAAATCAAATCTAAGCGCTGAAACAGACACACACGCACGCACGCACGCATGCATGCACACACACGCACGCACGCGCACACACACACACACACACACACACACACACACACACAAACGCATGGCTATAAATCGGGAGAAAGAATAAAAGCAATAAAAGCAAGAATAAAAGCAATGGAAAATTATAGAGAGCATATCATATACAATTATATATTAAAACAAAGTGATTCCTCTCCGAGCGGAGACAGGCTGCAGAGGGGGGTTGAGTGAGGTTAGGATTTTATGCAGAGGAGAAAAGGTGAGTTTTGAGAGCGGACTTGAAGGAGACAAAAGTAGGTTGCTGACGGACTGAGAGAGGAAGTTTGTTCCAGGAGAGTGGACCAGAAACAGAGAAGGCTCGTGGACCATAGGTATTGAGCTTAGTGCGTGGAAAGCGAAAAGTCAGAGGATCGGAGGCAGAGCGGAGGGTACGTGAGGGAACATAGATCTCAAGTAGGCTTGACAGGTAATCGGGGGCTGCGTTATTGAGACTTTTGTAGCACATGGTGTCTAGTTTGTACTGTATGCGCTTTGATACAGGGAGCCAGTGAAGTTGTGCCAGGAGAGGAGATATGTGGTCAGCTTTTTTCTTTTTGAGTACAAGGCGTACAGCATTGTTTTGAATGCGTTGTAGGATGTGAATGGTGGAGGCAGGAAGACCAGACAGGAGTGAATTGCAATAGTCAATGCGAGACATTATGAAGGAGAGAACGAGTTTTGCAGTTGTTTCGACAGAGAGATACTTCCTGATCAGGCTTATACGATGGAGATGATAGTAGCAAGATCTGGCAGTTTGAGAAACAAAGTTGTTCATGGAGAGGGTAGAGTCAATGCAGACACCAAGGTTTTTAGCTGAATCAGAAATTGGGACTGATGTGTTACATAATGGGAGAGAAAGAGGAGGCAGCTGAGAAAGTTTCTGACGGGTGCCAATGAGGATAGCTTCTGTCTTGTCGTCATTAAGCTGAAGTTTGTTGAATGTCATCCAGTTCTTAATGTCCGAGTAACACTCAGTGTTTGCATATCTTCTCCAAAGAAATTTTTCTTGGTAAATACATAAACTAGTTCACAATAACGCACAGATTTATGTGGTCCCTATACTTTCGAGCCATGCTGGTTGTACTTGGGAGTCAAGCAGTTTGGAAATGAAATCCAAAGAATTATTGTTGATAATTAATATGTAATTTTAGTTCAATACATAATAAAGCATTCTTATTCCGTTGGCAAGATTTCTGCACGCAACAATAAAACTCAATGTGTGGTGAAAAATATTTCTGAGCGTTTGTAAACACTGACGACAGGCTTTAGAACACAGCCACACACACCCTTTCGAAACACAATGTTGTTACGAACTCATATTAACCTTTAACTGCAGTAACGCAGGTGTAGCAGCAGCTGTAAACTCTTTAACTGGGTCTGTAACTAGTGTAAGTCCACAACTGTACATGTATATGATAACGATGCAGCATCTTCTGCTAAGAAAATAACAAACAATTCAAATGCATCACGTCACAGGATGGCGCCATGTTTTCTGGTATTACTTGTTACTGATCCTAATTCGTCTATGAATAGTGAAAACAATACCAGACTATATACGTCACCCTGTCTCACTCCCACTGTACAAATGATATAACCAGTCAATTTAGCATTACATCTTACTCAAAAATTAGCAATATTATACATGCCTCTGACACATTTGAATAATTTACCTTTGACATCGTTTTAGGTCATATTGGCCAAAGTAAATTTTCGTTCATAGAATAAGACATCTTTTCAAAACCGACAAAGGCTAAATAAAGTCTGTGATTGTACGAGAATTGTTTATATACAAGAGCTAGCAAAGTAAACATATGATTTACTGTAGAATATCCCTTTTAAAACCCTGCTTGATGATCACCAGTCATCTACTTTTGTGATCTACTGTTGATAATTGTGCTGGAAAGTTTGCGTTTTACGTCACTGAGAGAAATGCCTGCATAATTATTTGGATTACTGATCATCTCCTTTTTTACAAAGTGATCGACACACACCAGTTTTGGGAGAACTCACCGTTTCCCAAACGTGCACTAAATATTTTTTCCACAGAAAAAAACCTGAAGGATCTGATCACTCGAGTTCTTAAGAAGTTCTCAAACAATTCAACCAGGACCAGGTGCTTTTTTGTTTTTATAAAGGCAACTGGCAGACAGACTAGGAGACATACCGTGCCCTAAAGACAGTAACAACAAGCATCCTTCGTCTTCAGCCTATAGGAATGTGCTATTTATTGTGAAAACTGAGAATGAGAGAATACAACGCAAAAGTGCTACATCCAAAACAATGAAATGAATGATAAGATCAAGCAAAGATACACACGCTCAACCAACAAACAAACAAAACCCCACCAAAAAGAAAAGCAACAACAAACACAACTCACCATGTTGTGGAGTAACCATGTCAGAAGAAGCTGCAGAAGAAGATGAAGACGACGAAGAGGGAGGATAGGGCCGAGGACGCGATATGACATCACTATTCACGCCAGACAGCAGCACCGACGGAGGCGACGATGACACCATCGTAGAGGTGGAAGGAAGAGTGGTCACAGTCACACTATCACCAACACCAACACCACCGCTAGCAATATCACCAACGTGTGTACCACTATGACTACTATCCTTGCGAGAGTTCTTGGTTCGTCTGGCGTGTGGAGGGACACAGCCACAGTCGTCCAGGCTGAAGACGTTGTTGTCCTGACAGTGAAACATGGCGCACAAATTGTCAGCGAGGCAGAACCACAGAGCTTGTTCTTTACCCACCACTGCCCGATATGCGCATCCTGTTGGACACACAAAAACCACACCACCAAAAAATCAATCTATATCATTATATGTATATATGTTAAAAAAAAAATCACCCACTGCAATTTTTCAAAAAAACAAGACGACTCACCTCTGATATATATATTATTCATTCCGTATATGTAGTTATACATTGAACATTGATTCATTGTTGCATGTTTTGATATTGTCATGTTTACATTTCAAAGAAAGAACCTTCTGAGCAAGCGTAGAAAAATAATACACATCAAACTTACGACTTGTGAAATTCAGGCTGTTCGCCCGGTGAGACCAAGCCATTATAGTGATGAGCTACTTCCACACTTTTTGTTTTCAGTGTCTGTGTGCATATGAAGTGGGATTTTCCATACAATTTTGCTTGTAATTCGTTTCTTTGTTGCAGTGGGTTCTTTTACATGCGCTAAGTCAGCAAGTGTTCAACACATGAGAGCTCAGTTTAACATCTCATCACAGCGTTACAGTGTTTGGATGATTCCATAGCGTTAATTTAACACATCAACAACAGTGAAAAAAGAAAAGAGAAAGCAAGACAGAAAATACAAGCGTCGTCTGGTAAGGTGTGTTCCTGCCCGAACCCTGACTGAATCCAGAACATGAAGATCTTCAGTTTAACGCTCTCTAATCGGAGCGACTCCGGCTGATAGTACAGTACGATACACTGGTAGCACAGAAGCTGTTATCAGGATTTTGCTGCTCAGCATACTGAGTATGTTCCAAAGACTCTAAGTCAGCGCCTTGGCACTGCTATACTATAGACGTGACATCTACAATTTAGAGAGGAGATTTATAAGCATCTTGGAAACTTCAAAGTTTAGACACCATTTACTTCTTGAAAAACATGACTTTACTATTCACGGGACCAGAAAGACATAAAAGCAGAATCAGATCGCGTGTTTAATACAACCATGACAAGCGCAAATTTTCGGCCAACGTAAGACATCAAAAACGAGAAACAAAACAAAACAAAGCAAAACAAAACAAAACAAAACAAACATAAACAGTGTGAGAAAGAAAATGTACAGTGTTGCTTTGATTATGCTATTTCATACTTCCATTTTCAGGATATTATAAATTGCGCTACGATTTCTGCAATAAACAGACATACGAACACTATCACTGTTAGTATCGTCATCATTATCATCATAATCACTGCTTTCATATAAGTATGGGAAAAACACATTCGTACCATCGTCAGTTTGGTTTCCAAGTTCTACACACACACACACACACACACACACACACACACACACACACACACACACACACACACACACACACACAACACAACCATACACATACGCAAAAAAAACACACACACACACACACACACACACACCACACACACACACACACACACACACACACACACACACATACACACACACACCAAGCTATACATTTATAAATGATTTAAACTAAAGTTTTGTCTTGCAATGTTTCTTTGCCGATATCGGCATGAGTCTGTGCAACTTTTGGGGTATGCCAATGTTTTAATGTTCTTCAAATTATGAGATATATTTTCATCACACCTGAAGAACAGTCTGTTAACTCGGAACGTCGTATGTACTGTATTTTAATGGCTGTTTATTAACATACCATTTTCCAGAACTAAAGATGAACTATGCACATGATAATGAGCATGAACAAGTTCCTTTATGTTTCCAATAATCGGATTCACATGATGAAAGACTAATGTGCAAAACACCAATGCGTTTGTTAAAAGGGCAATGGAGGGTTGTGGGAACATAAAGGCAAGTGAGATGTAGGAGAAAGTCGTGTGGGGACGAAAGCCTGGGTGATCGTGAGTGATGGGAGAAAAACACTACCATCTTCTCTCTCTTAAACGATGTTTCCGGGTTCCAAAGTTCAAAACACTTAGAACAAAGACCCGCTTCCTCCTAAATCCATCCACTTTGCGGATAACTAATCCTCGCTTGTCCATTTCACTTAACTGAGGAACGATAAATTTAATGTAGGTGTCGGGTCGTGGGCCAGTTGATTCGCGTGCGCGCGCGCACGTGCGTGTATGAATGTGTGTGTGTGTATGTGTGTGTGTGTGTGTTGTGTGTGTGTGTGTGTGTGTGTGTGTGTTTTTTTATGCGTATGTGTATGTTGTGTGTATGTGTGTGTGTGTGTGTGTGTGTGTGTGTGGGGTGTGTGTGTGTGTGTGGTGTGTGTGTGTGTGTGTGTGTGTGTGGGGTGTGTGTGTGTGTGTGTGCGGGCGCGCGCGTATATATTTTAGTACGTACTACGCATGTGTGTACGTGAATGTATTTGTATGCGTGCATGTATGTGTTTGCACGTGAGTGCGCTTTGGAAACGGCGCAAACATGGAATAATAATAATAAAAAAAATAAAAAAATAATTATATCAAAAAGCCTGAATCTATACCACATAAGTATTGTTATATGTGTTTTTTCTCCATTGTGCAAACATAACAGAACAGAATCTTTGAAACTTACTTCATATTTTCTCGTTTTGCTTCTCCATAATCGCACACTTCTGTCATTCTTTCTCTTCGTCAGTGTTTCTATCTCTCTTTCTCTTTGTCAGTCAATTTGTCTATGTCTGCCTGTATGTCTGCATATCTGTCTCTGTCTCTGTGTGACTCTGTCTGTCTCTATGAATAAAACAGTGTGCTTGTACTGCTGGACACACTCCACAGGCGTGGACTGGGTGTAAAAAAAGCGTATGTTTTTACCACTACCATTAACAAATAAAAAGGCGTTATTGTTCTTTCTATCGTTCGTATGTACACGTACTCACATAAAAGTACATACATTCTTAATTCTTTAAACTTGATTCTGTAATTTGTTGTTGTTGTCCCTGTTCACAAAGTGTTTAACACGTACAGTACGGAGTGCTCTCCCCGAGAAGAGTATGGCGTTACAGTGCAACCTGTGTATCCTTTATAGGGACAAATGAGACAGCCAGAGGCATTTGAGATGCCACCTGAATTGTTTTTCTTTTTTCGGACGCATGTAGGCCTATACACGCTGTTTTGCCTTCACTATCACTGTGTAGACGGTATCCTGCTGAAGTCTGCTCACTTCCTCCTCGGTGGGCGTGCACGCTAGGTGTATGCATGTTTCCGTAAGCCACCAGACACTGACATTATTTACCGAATCTTTAACGTGCATATTTCATGTTTTGCATGCATATACAAGCGGGGTAGGCACTAGCAGGTTTGCACGCGTGTCAACCTGGAAGATCAGAACAATCTTCATTCTGTACCCAGCAAGTAGGAGATACCCAGGCAGAACAGAACCCAGACCTTCCAACTGCAAATCTGATGTCTTGCCCACTTGACTACTCTACCCGTCAGTTGAATTCAAACCGTTGACGAAGATACACTGGCGGTCTACTGTGAATTATTCAAAGATACATGAAGCTGTCGGGAAATTGCATGGCTCGTATAAGTCACAGAGTATAATCTCTTCCGCTGCTTTCAAGATGTTGTGGACTTTTTACATAAAAAATGTATTTGTGCATTTATTTGGAGGGGGGGGGGGAGTGAGCAGTGCGGGGTGGGGGGGGGGGGGGGCTGAATCGGACGAAATGAGAAGCGGAGCTACGGAATATGAAGAGACCTGACAGATATGTCATCCAAAAATTTTTATTGTTATTTTTGTTAAAAGCCCAACCGACTGCGTAGAGCCATGTCAAGGCTATAACCAGTTCAAAACGTACATGCTACTTCAACAGGGAAAAAAAGGAAAAGAAAATTAAGTACACATATCAATGCTTTCGTGCACATAATCTAAAGAGATGCCCCTGGGGCTGACCACTCCGTCCAATTTATCGCACAAGGGATTTAAAAAAACATACCTGAATACAAATTTGAACATAACTAAGGACACTAAAACATATATAAAAACGGGCCAAAATTAGTTAAAATTGCCTCGGCACATTTAAATATCCCTAGAGCCAAAAATACACTTAATACACGTACCAATGATCATTCCTAAGAGAAAGTGCGTAAGTCTTTATCGAACACTTACAGGTGAATGGATCAGCAAGGCAGAAAATGACAGGAAGAAATGACAGAAAGCAAAGGAGGAAAAAAAACAAAAACAAAGAAGGTGACAGAAAAGAGGAAATTTCAAGCACAGAATTTCCAGGAGGGGACACAATTTATACTGAAAGAGTCCCCGGCATCCCCACGGGGATAAAATAAATAAATAAATAAATAAATAAATAAATAAATAAATAAATAAATAAATAAATAAACAAATAAACAAACAAACAAACAAATAAAATGATAATAAAAATTAACGCACACGCACATCCACATGTATACTCACGTATCGCGATGTCAGATAATAAAACAATGACTAACAAGTAAATAAAACAATGACTAACAAGTAAATAAAACATTGACTAACAAGTAAATAAAACAATGACTAACAAGTAAATAAAACAATGACTAACAAGTAAATAAAACATTGACTAACAAGTAAATAAAACAATGACTAACAAGTAAATAAAACAATGACTAACAAGTAAATAAAACAATGACTAACAAGTAAATAAAACAATGACTAACAAGTAAATAAAACAATGACTAACAAGTAAATAAAACAATGACTAACAAGTAAATAAAACAATGACTAACAAGTAAATAAAACAATGTCTAACAAGTAAATAAAACAATGACTAACAAGTAAATAAAACAATGAAGTCAAATAAAACAATGACTAACAAGTAAATAAAACAAACCATAAAACAAAGCAACTTGTGTTTACGCTACTTACTTCTGAAATCTTTCGGAAGTTCGCGGCTTGCACTAAGCAAAGTTTGGCACGCAAAGTGTGATCTCATTCATCCGTACCAGTTCATTCCAGATTGTTCACGGTTAAGCTCATAATGCACGGACTAACTCCAACACATTAAACATGCGTATTTACATCGTTTCATTATCAAAAGACATCTAGGCCCTCTGATATAAAAAAAAAAAGTGCAAAACAATAGGAAACACGGAACTCTTACTCTTCCTGTACAAGCTCGTATCGAATTCAAACTTGCGATTCTCTGTCATTCATTTTTCTCTGGAACGTCCCCTTGTTACATTTCTGATCTCCTATCCGTCTACTCACCTTCCAGAAATCTTCGCTCCTCTTCTGACTTAAGACTACTGTGCATTCCCAGAGTAAGAACTAAAACCTTCGGTCACTGCACCTTTTCATATTCAGCACCAACTTTTTGGAATTCTCTGCCCCGTGAAATTCGCTACATTGAATCTATTACTTCTTTCAAGACTGCCCTCAAAACTTTCCAATTTAAATCCTATTCTCCCGACTAGGTAGTAACTGTGTGGACACTCTTTGTTCTCGTGCGCACGCGCGCGCGTGTGTGTGTGTGTGTGTGTGTGTGTGTGTGGGTCCGTGTGTGTGTGTGTGTGCGTGTGCGTGTGTGTGTGTGTGTGCGTGTGTGTGTGTGTGTGTGTGTGTGTGTGTGTGTGTGTGTGTGTGTGTGTGTGTGTGTGTGTGTGTATCTGCGTGTCTGTGTGTGTGTGTGATGTTATTAGTGTGCAGCGTCACGAGCTCCGGCCCCGTACTGGAGGTTTGCGCTTATAAATGTTCATTATTATTATTATTATTATTTTAAAACTATCAAGTTCAAAATACTATTTGGAAGTTCTTTTGCTACAGTTCTTTTTTCTCTCAATTTCAATCTTGTTTAGTATCTAATACAGCTAGATCTATAAAAGAAATGTAAATCTTGAATCACGCCACAAATTGTACATTTTCTCGATTTTTTTTTTTTTTTTTAATGTTTGTGTGCCTGCTTCTTTCCCTTTGTAAGTCACATGCACTGACTCCTCACTGATTCATTCCAATGTTTTTCATAAGATAAAGCCAGGGTTTTTCATGCATTAGTTCGAAATATTTCATTACATATGTGTTTAACATTAGACATATTACTTGATTCTAATATGCGTAATCAGAATCTTAATACATGACACATAATTTGTATACTGATATGAAATCGCCCTAGTACAGCTTGCTAATTTATGTACGTACGTGTGTTCGAGTATATTATGTACAGAAATCTCTCTCTCTCTCTCTCTCTCTCTCTCTCTCTCTATCTCTCTCTCTCTCGCTATCTCTCTCGCTATCTCTCTCTCGCTATCTCTCTCTCGCTATCTCTCTCTCTCTCTCTAGCTATCTATCTACCTATCGCGCGTGGGTACGTTAAGTGTGCGTGTTAGTGCATACACATTTATAAATATATCTCAGGAGCGGTCACCGTGAAAACAGACCAAAGACGAAAAGGCCATTCAGCAAATGAACAATAGTCGCCGAAGGGTGTCAGTACACAGCCGTCAGCTATGTCGACTTACTTGTTACTGTTGGTGTCTTGAGATGTCACAGACAGACAGACAGACAGACAGACAGACAGACAGACACACACACACACACACACACACACACACACACACACACACACACACATACCCTGGCCCCCTTCCCCCTCCCCCATTCTGCTTTGATGTGTTGCTGCTATTCTGGGGGTTCGTTTTGTTTATAAATGGATCTAGGTTGCATGCAGAAGCCTTTTTTGTTCGTTCTTTTTGTTTTCTTTTGTTTCGATTACCTTTTTTTTTTTTCTATATTTTTGTTGTTATGGATGATGATACCTCGCCTGGCACTACTTCATCGGTGCTATGTTCGTTTTTGTTTTGTTGTTGTTTTTTGTTTGTTTACTTGTTTGTGTTGTTTTTTTCACTTTTTTTTTTACAAAAGTAAATAAGCTAAGCATCATTGTGTACCTTTCCGTAACCCATGTTTGTACTGCATCATCATGCACTGGCATAGAAATGTTCATGTGCATTGATGTATTTGTCTATGTGTCTGATTATTTTACTGTATAAACATCGCAGTGTCTTTTGTTGTTTGTAAAGCGCAACAAGAAAACTGATGTGAGGGCTATCAGTTAAAAAATCCCCATGTAAAATAACAGCAAATGGCACAACACTGACACCAGCTGATAAGTTTAAATATTTGGGAACAGTCATATCACCAGGCGGCAGATACACATTAGAAATAGCCAGCAGGAGTCGGCCAAGCTAAAACATTCCAGAAAATGAAAAGCGTTCTTACCAACAATTGCCTACCGATTAATACCAGAAGAGAGTTCTTTAGTGTAATATAGATCCGATACTATTGTATGATCCGAAGCGTGGACAATCAACACGCAAAGTCAGAACAACACTGAGGCAGCTGAAGTGTGATTTCTAAGAAGAATGTTAAGAGTTCAAAGGACAGCAAAAGGCGCGCGCACACACACACACACACACACACACACACATACTTACTTCAGTTCAGTTCATACTGCTTATAGCCCAGCCGACTACTAGAGCCATATCAGGGCTAACACCACGTCAAAAAAAAAACAACAACAAACAACAACAACAACAAACCGTTAAGTTAAAAGACAACAGTTAAAAACCATGCTCACCGTTAACCTTGCAAATCTAAAATGCGATTAAAGAAAAACAGACGTAAAATCACATCAAGTGAAATCTATAGATCTCTTGTAAAAACTGGAAAATTGCATCAGGAGGGACGTCTCGGAAGAGGTTCTTAAAAAAAGTCCGCCGTGTAGTGCTTTTATCTCACATCGTACAAGTCCCAGCAATCGAGGAGGAGGTGTCTGATGCTCAACGGCTCATCACACGGAATACACCAGGGTGCTTTTTCATTTTTCAAAAGGTACGAGTGAGTGTAGGATGTGTGACCCGTGCGTAATCTACATAACACTGTCTCTTTCTTACGGTTCCCTGCAGCAGATGGGAGAATTTCTTTCAGGCTAGGGCGGATTTGGAAAATTTGTTATCTGTTTGTTCATTCCAATCCTCCTGCCACACATTTCCCACGTAACTGTGTACTTTCGATTTGACATCTGTGTAAGGGATCAAGGACTTAGACATCTTTTCCATGGTGGCCTTCTTGGCCAGGTAGTCAGCCTTTTCATCGCCTCCAATACCAACATGGCCAGGAATCCAGGCAAAAACAATCACGTAACCTTCATTCGTAAGAGCAGAATACAGTTCGAAGAACTTCACAAGTTCAGGGTGACTAATGTTTCGGCAAGCAATTGCCTGCAAAATGGAAAGGGAGTCAGAAAAAAAGAGAAAATCTTTGTGTTTGGATTTGGACACCATTTTTAGTGTCAAAACCAGAGCAGTCAGTTCAGCAGTATAAACGGAACTTTCAGATGGAGTATGTTTTGAAAATGCTCGATTGGGATTCTCGGAGCAGAAGGCAGCTGCAGCAACATCTTCATCAGACTTGGATCCATCAGTGAAGATTCTGTTGGATGAGGGAGATTTCTCATACAGTTCCGCATATAACGATGTGTACGCCAGTATACTGGTATTGTAATTTACGGAAGGAAGCAAGATCAAAACAAACGTTCGGTGTTTTCAAGGTCCATGGTGGGCTGTCTGGAAACTTCGAGAAGTCATTAACAGCTGCTAAATTTATATCTGCCTTTTCCATATGGGGACGGATACGGAGTCCTAAAGGAGGAGGCACTTTCGAATGTTTTTCGAATTCACTTTGAAATCTGGGGTTGAAGACAGTCGTAAGCTGGGTTTTCTGGTTCAGAGAACAGTTTCAAACAGAAATTTAAACTTAGTTTCAGTCTATGGTTGCTTAAGGAAGGCTTCCCTGCCTCTGCATACAAACTATACACAGAAGTTGTTCTGAATGCACCAAGACATAGGTGCAGCCCTTGATGGTGAATGGGATCCAGAGCCTTTAGGTACGAAGGTCTCGCAGAACCATATTATATTATGCAGCCGTAGTCCAGTTTAGAACGAGTTAAAGCTCTGTACAGGTGTAGTAGCGTTTTCTTGTCGGCACCCCAGTCTGTATGAGCTACAACTCGAAGAATATTCAAAGCTTTCTGGCATGAGGTTTTCATATGTTGAACATGACTGAGAAAGTTCAACTTTTCATCAAAGATCAAGCCCAAAAATTTACCTTCTTTTACAGCTGGAATGACAGACTTTCCCAGACGATTTTCTGGAGCGACAAAGAATTCTCGCAGGTTATGAAAGAGGGTACACTGTGTTTTGGTTGCGGAAAAAGTAAAGCCGTTTGTCTCTGCCCACTGCTGGATCCTATCTATGCAGAGCTGCAGCCGCCGCTGAACGCCTGCATAGAAGCTTCCACTTGCGTAAACTGCAAAATCGTCCACAAACAGGGAACAGTCCGAGCCCTGCTGTACAGACTTGACTATGTTGTTGATCTTCATACTGAACAGCGCAGGAGAGAGAATGCTCCCTTGTGGTACACCCAGCTCTTGCTCGAGGATGTCTGACAGAGTAATACCAACACGCACTTGAAACTGTCGATCGGCCAAAAACGTTTGGATAAACGAAGGTAGGTGACCCCGAAAACCCAATTCGTGTAGATCCATAAAAATTCCTGATTTCCAGGTGGTATATGCTTTCTCCAGATCAAAGAAGCTAGCCACTACATGCTGTTTCTTCTGAAAAACATTACAGACGGTCGTTTCAAGGCAAATTAAATGATCTACTGTGGAATGATGCTTGCAAAAACTGCATTGTTCTTTAGCCAAAATGCTGTCATTCCCAATTTCCACATTAGTCTGTTATTGACCATTTTTTCCATCATTTTGCAAAGATAGCTGGTTAGGGCTATTGGCCGATAATTGGAGGGACTGGGTAAATCTTTTCCAGGTTTAGGTATAGGGACGATCTGGGCTTTCTGCCACAAGGGAGGAAAGAATCCTGTCGTCCATATGTAATTGTACACTTTCACAAAATTTCCAAACCCTTTTCCGGGAGATGCTTCATCAGTTTGTGATGAACTTCATCTAAGCCAGGAGAAGAGTCAGAGCAAGTCACAAGAGCATCTTTTAATTCTCCTAACATCAGTGGAAGATTGTTCTCTTCCGTGTTATCACAGATGCAGTTGCAGGCTTTCTTTTCTTTCAGGGATTTGTGTTTCCGGATAAACGCCGATTTATTGGCTGAGAAAGAGTTATTTTCAATGGTGGATGCCAACATGTTACAAGCGGCTTTTTTTCAGTAATCAGACAATCACACAGTTTCGGATGGTGGACAGAGGGACAGGTGTTTTTTTCCTTTAATTTGTTTGATAATTTTCCAGACTTTCTTTTTTGAGGTTCGGGACGTCAGCTTCGAGCAAAAGTCTCTCCATGATTGTTGTTTATTTCTTTTAAAGACATACCTTGACTTTGCTCGCAGCTTTTGATGAGCCCGAACATTGTCCGCTGATGGACTTTGGAAGACGCGATGTTGAGCTTTCTTGCGCTCTTGTTCTATTTACATTCTAAAGTAAACCATGGCGTTTTAGGCATGTGCGCTTTCTTTGATGATGTGGGAATTGCTTGTTTGGCACAGCTCAGGATGACTTGTGTTAGAGTATCTACCGGGTCATCACTTTGCAGGACCCTTTCTTCCTCCAAATTGCTTAAGACAGTCCTCGCGAACAAATCCCAGTCAGCCTTGCGAAAAACCAAGCACTCCGGTAAAGACTCATGTCCATCGCTTGGATTCTTGAAGACAACTGGAAGACGGTCACTTCCATGCAGATCATCCAGAACCCTCCACTCAACAGTCCAAAACCAGTGAAGCATCACACACTGACAGATCTAAATAGGAAAGTGTATGAATATATGTCGGAGATCCATCGTTTATACAGCATAAGTCTAAATCGGAGAAGACGTTTTCCAGCAAGAGACCACGCGCTGAAGTATCTTCACTACCCCAAAACGGGGAATGGCCATTCAAATCGCCCAACAACAAAAAAAGGTTTTGGAAGTTCCTCGATCAAATCAACCACTCCTTCTGTTGTAACAGCAACAGAGCAAATGGTTATGATTTTGTTTAGAGATACCCTTGCCGCCACTGCTTGCAAACCGGTGTTCAGATTAATACAGCTAAACAAAACGGAGCTGTGTTGAAGAAAACACACTCCACCTGTTACTCCTCCATCTCTAGGTTCTTCTGGTTTTGAAGCAATACTGAAGCTCATTAAGGAAAAACATATCCCTTCACATACTAACGTTTCTTTTAAAGCCACTACAGCAGGCTGCAGGTCACGGCAATGTTACTGGAGCTCCTCTAGATTAGAGATGACACCTCGTATGTTCCAATGGACAATACTCTGCACTGTTAGTGGAACTACCCAAGGCAAATTCAGTCTATATCCGTGTCGTCATCCTCAATTTGTAATGGAACGTATTTATTTTCTTTTTTTTCCCCACTTTTTTCAGGTGGTCAGACCTGACGGCTGACCTGCCTGTAGGAAGTGCTGAATGGGAATTTTTCATCTACACACACACACACAACACACATATACACACACACACACACAGCACGCACGCACGCATGCACGCACACACACACGCACGCACGCACGCACGCACACCACACACACACACACACACACACAAATATTAATGAAGACGATTAGGAAAAGACAAGCAACATCTATAGGACATTTTATGAGGCAAGAGAAATTTTGGCACTTAGTCACAACAGGAAGGCTAGAGGAAAAGAGAGCACCAGGTAGACTTAGGGAGAAAATAGTGGACGGTTTTGGAGTGGGCAAGGACAGAAAGGGTAGCAGATACATTTGCAGCGACTAAAGATAAATTGATACAGCAGGCCATGATCGCCAACGCCATGCGGCAAAGCACATGGTGGTGATGTATAACTATGATCAGATTTTGGCCTATGTCCACTTAAATGCATGCGTTCATGACTTCTTAGCAGATAGGGTCTGTGATTTTGACAAATATTTTTCACAGAACAAGACTAGTGTTTTCCACAGGTTTCATTTCTCAGGGTCTCAAGGACTCTCTGTGGAGATTTCTGGGGGTTCCCTTGCAAATTGTAAACGTGTTTCATTTCCTCATTACCATACACAACAGTCATCGTCGTATTTGCACAAACAAAACACTACGCAATCACTCTGTCTCATTTAGTTACTACGACACACAATAGTCTGCCATATTTGTACAAAGAAACAAACAAACAGAAAAGCCACTCGGAGTTCTGTGCTTTGATTCTTCACCTTCTGTTTTTCATGTAGTTTCTTTCTCTAAGCGATCTTTTAAAGTTTGCCACTGCAGCTACTGTGAAGTCATCAAGCAGTGGGGAGCTGATGTTCTTTTCTTGATTTTTCTGTTACAGCCTACACTCAAACGTAGCCAGCATTTTGTTGTTTAAGTGCTGATCCTCTTGGTGTTCATTATCGAGTTCCGAAGAGAAAAAGCTCTTTCACATGGCACAGGTATCAGACGAACAGAAGAAACATTGGCAAGAATAGAACAGTCAGGAGACTGTTCTGAAAGTAGGCGGCAGACAATATGTACATAATTATGGTCTGAAGGCCGTTCTCTCAGTTATTATTCTGCAGTATCTTAAACAGCCTGCAGTTAGCTAGGGGAAATAACTTGGACACGGCTGCCCGACAGCCAGGATAGCGCAGGGAGAGAAACGTCTGCGTCCCTTAGACGCAAAGACTGAAAATCACTGCGTCACTCGTAGATTTTGATGCGCACTACAGTGTGAAACGGAAAACACTGAAGACCAACATATAAATACGCACAGAAACGTGCAGAAGAGAAACAATTGTCTAAAACACGTGGCTGAACAAAGTTTAAAAGACGTGAAGGGGGAAAAAAAAAATAGAAATAAGCATAACAACAGAGACATGTTTTGCTTAGTGACATGTCGACACGCAGTGAACGTCACCGAGACACGTACAATGATACAACCTTGCTCGGGTTACTCCAAAACAATCTCTTCCTCTTCTTGTTCTTTTTTTAAATTTTTTTTTAATCTTGTTTCTAGGAGAAAGATTGTTTTGGTGTTTCTTTTCGTGTTTCTGTATTCCTTCTTGTGCAGATTTTGATACTACCCTTGGACTGAAATGTGTTTATAAATGACATTACGCATTCTAAAAGAAAATAAAAGTTTAAGAAAAAGAAAGCTGTGCACGCGCGCCTGTATGTATGTACGAATGTACTAGTATGTATGTATGTATGTATGTATGTATGTATGTATGTATGTATGTATGTATGTATGTATGTATGTGTGCGTGTATGCACGCGTACGTGTTGTGTGTATCAATGAGGGTGTGAGTGTCTGTGTGTGTTGTGTGTGTGTGTGTGTGTGTGTGTGTGTGTGTGTGTGTGTGTGTTGTGTGTAAAGTGTGTGTGTGTTTGTGTGTGTGTGTGTGCGTGTGTGTGTGTGTGTGCGTGCGTGCTCGCGCGCGTGTGTATATTACCTCTGTATATAATGGTGATTGCTTGCTGCATCGGCCAGAAGAGTATAGAGGTCACACAGACCAGCAGGAGAGCAGGGGACCCAGCGAGCAGCATTCTTGATTTACGCCAAACATCTGCACACATATATACACTTTTATAGTAAAACTGATTACTGCCCAGCCGGCCGCGCATAGCCATTAAAAACATCATAAATAGGAACAGACAAACAAGACAAGCTTGTTCTGTAACAAATTTATACAGCCTCATGACTCAATGGCAATTGGTACTACTTATCCAGTGGAATCATGTATGCATTTATGTATGTATAATACATTCCACTTGAAGGACCATACGGGTACGTCCATGGTTGAAACTCCGTGTGTGTGTGTGAGTGCGTGTGTGTGTGTGAGAGTGAGTGTGTGTGTGTGTGTGTGTGTTTGTGTGTGTGTGTGTGTGTGTGTGTGTGTGTGTGTGTGTGTGTGTGTGTGTGTGTGTGTGTGTGTGTGTGTGTGTGTGTTCGTGTACGGGGAATGTGTGTGTGTGCATTCTGATATCAGTACCTCTTTATTACACTTTGTGTCTTGTAAATACATAACGTTCAGTGATTCCAAATAATCTCAGAGAACGGTGATAGGCAAAAATGATATACCGTTTTATTGTCATTCTTCTTCTTCCTCTTCTTTAACCACTTATCATCTTTGTAATCAAAATATCAACCCAATCAGTGAAATTACTAACCACAACGAAGCACTTCAGAGAATAAAATAGATCCTGCTAAAGGGGCCGACCCTATTATCATTTCTAGACTATAGCAAAAGGAAAATAATGAAAGCACCCCTAGACTGAACAAATGTTAATCCATTTGTATAACACAAACAGTCCTGTCAAAGCATTCTCGTTGCACTTTACTTAATAACAGGTTATAAAAATATACTAAAATGATTAACACAATATAAACGTAGCTGGATACATAACTTAATGCAGTATAAACACAATCAGTTCATCAAAAATAAGAACATGTACCACTAGTAAACAAAAAACACATAAGGGGAAAAAAAGTATTATAAATCATTTGACAAAAATACATGCGCACACACACCCCCACACACACACCATTCCCACATATCAACTGCAACATGACCGGACATAAAAAATTATAAGCATTAATTTCTGCAGTGTTGTAGATTTTTCTGAAGGCGATATTTTTTTTAGGGTTTGTTGTTGTTGTTGTTGATGTTGTTGTTGTTGATGATGATGATGATGATGATGATGATGATGATGATGATGATGATGATGATGATGAGAAAGTAAACCAGACGTTTGGTCTGTCTTAAAGATACTGTCAGGGGGTTCAGTGTTTTGGGGACAAAATCAGATTTCTTTCCGTGTGTGGTCGGAGAGAACACAGGTACTGTCAAGAAAGAAGCATGTTGAGACCGGAATACTCTTGAAGGTTTACAAATACAAGGCAGGATGAGTTCTGACGTATATCGGCATGATACAGAGTTTGGACAACGTAACAAAGACTGGCAAGTCAGTGGTCAGTGGGAGACGTTTTGTTCCCTCTGAGAAAATAAAGGCTCCTGGTACTGGTGTACAGAAAGAGAGGGAAGACAAGGTGGAAGAACACAGTGAAAGAACGAGAATTCACAAACGGAAGACGGTTTGTAGCATACACCAACCAGAAAACTGGACTGAAATGTTCACCTGAAAAAAATATGCCCCCACCCCTCCGACATTTCAACAACCACAACAGAGAAAAAGACAACAGAGGAGGGGTGGAGTGGAAAGACCTAAAGGACACGCTCGGAAGGGAAATAACCATGAAGAAACGGAAAAACAAACCAGCAACAACAACGAAATCCCAGCAACGAACCATCAAAAACAAAATTAAAGCAAAAGAACATAATCACACAGACACACACAAAGTGTACACAAATAGGAAGGTCAAGCCTTCCTGACAACCTCCCCTTCTCATTACACATCTCTACTGTCAGGACATTTCCAGTCAAAAAAGTACATTTAGAGGACAGGGGAGGGGATAGAGAGAGAGAGAGAGAGAGAGAGAGAGAGAGTGTGTGTGTGTATGTGTGTGAGTATGTGTGTGTGTGTGTGTGTGTGTGTGTGTGTGTGTGTGTGTGTATGTGTGTGAGAGAGAGAAAGTGTGTGTGTGTGTGTGTGTGTGTGTGTGTGTGTGTGTATGCGCGCGCGCGCGCGCAAGCGCGTCTCTCTCTCTCTCACTCTCTCTTGTCTTGAGAGAAGCGCATCGGGGACCTGTCAAATTCGCTGATTTTATGCTTTTTTTTCTGGGGGGGGTAGGGGGTCCGTATGACAATGACCTGATCTTGACCTTGCCACCTATACATTCGTAAATCCTCAGCGGTTCACACCACTGACAAAAATTTGATAAAGATCCTCCAAAAAAGCCGAAAATCTTGCAAACATATGTCGTTAACATCATCAGGCGCGCGCGCGCGCGCGCGCACACACACACACACACACATACACACATACACACACACACACACACACACACACACATACACACACACACACACACACACACACACACACACACACACACACACACATACACCCTCCCGAATGATACAAGATGATCCCCCTTTCATGGAAAAAAAAAAGGGGGGGGGAGGGGGAAGGATTAAAAATAACCAAACACCAGCAGCAAAAACAAAATGACGGAAAGGCCAAATTCATCTTTCCTTTTCCATCACCTTTAGACAGGGGAAGAGTGCCTGTGCACCCTAAAACACACATACCTCTTTCACAAAAATTTACAATGTAAATCTCCTCCATCCCTACCATACACTTTACTACCAGTGTGGAGCTGCACACAGAGAGGACGGGAAAACAGGGGATGACAGATACACAAAACATATGTGTAGCGAAGTGGACATAAACCCCGAGGCCAACAGAGAAATGACTTTTTACCCCTTCAAGTATCTGACAAGAGGTTGAAATCCTAAGCGCCCGACAAGACACTACGGTCAGAACATAAACCGCATTATCTCCAGCACCATATCACCCAAGCTTTAGCAAAATACACACACGTTCCAACACAGACACACACACACATGATAATGACCCTCATCGTCATCATAAACGTTCACAGAATGCAGTTAAGGCATGTAAGCACACACCCAACATGATTATGGCTACCGCAAGGAAATCTCTACTACACAGCACTAAGCCAGTCTACCAGCTCAAACACATTCAAGTATGATATACTGGGAGAATGACGATGTTATGTTAGCCATGAGGAATAATTTAACAACAAAATGTCTTGCCAGCTTATGACACAAATTTTTTAAATAAATATTTTTTTCAAGGAAAAACCCCCAGCAAACTGCAAGAAAAGTGACCAACTTACCAAGCAACGAAACATGTAATAAGAAAGGAAAGAAAGAAAGAAAAAAGAAAGAAAGAAAAACGAAAGAAAGAGGGAAAAAAAGAGAGAATGAAAGCCTCAGATTTTACCTGGTAAATGGACACGCTGTCAGTATTACTTTCCTTGGGGCTTTAGAACCCGCTTACCACGGCCACAGAGGTAGAAAATACACATTAGTGTAAGTCCATGCAGGACACAAGACCACGACACCGTGAACTGGAAGCCAAATCTGTCGCACCGTGCTATTATTGTTAAAGTCAAGTCCAGTGCCCTTTTGTTCTCTCTTTTCGCCGCTAGATAGAGAAGAACTACTATTTCTGCACACATGGGCCACTGCTAGCTTCCACTACTACATATACTGATTGTTTCCTTCTTTCATGTGGTATTCTATGACGCTCCATGTTTCAACTTAGTTACCAAAATGTCCCAAAGAATGTCATTTTCAATCCCTCTTTTCAAATTAGAAAAAAAGAAACTTTTTTCATGTCAACCGAAGGAAGCTATGCGCCTGTGTCTGTCTGTAAATAACTGACCAGCAAAGCCTTCTGAAGTGTCAGTGAACGAAATTTTAACAAGTGCGGGTTAGAGAACTACCCATCGGGAAGTCGCCAAGACAACATTATTGTTATGACCTGTTCGTGACGGTCACTGTGATCTAAAATCAATGTCGAAATATCTAAGCAGTCATTTATCAGCTTTCTATCAATGGATTTTTTTCCCTAAGTTGCGCCATGTCTAGAGCATGTTAAGGTAAGTTAACCATAAAATTTCAAAGGCATCTAGCAATTTTGAAAGTCACAACAGTCGCTGCGGTGTAGTGTTAATTAAGCGCAAGAGACTGACGACTGGAGATGTTATGAACGAAAACCCACCAGTTCAAATTGTTGCAGGATTTTTTGCCCCGTCCGGTTCTTATACCCAGCTGAATGTGCTATGGGTTGAGAGCGAAGATTATAGCCACACTACCATCCACTTCGCTGACATACTACTGAGGGGGTTGCTGGAATTTCCTGACCGATGGTACAGGTGTCTGTATGTCTTAGACCTGATACCACTGAGTGTACTATGGTTTAAAAGCACATGGTACAGCCCTGTCACTGACGCAGTCTCAATCCAAAATGGAACTTAGAACGGCATCATCATGACTCAAATTCTTTAATGAATCATCCCTGCTTTAAACTAAAGTATGCCAGGTTCTTATGATGACATCGGTTTCGGTTTCCTGTGTCTACTCCAAATCTGAGTAACTTCATGTCAAGCTTTTTGGTGCTGACAGTTCATAAAAAGTGTCGTTGAAGAGACACATAATGGCGATTCTTCACCAACAGAGGCACCTACTCAGTCTGACTGAGCGACAGGTAGATAGGTGTATCGTATGTGGTTTTACTCGTACATACGCTGGATCAGAATCATAACTTTGTTGTTGTTGTTGTTGTTGTTGTTGCTGTTTTGCTACAGCTGCTGCTGCTGCGTTGTAGTTGTTGCTGCAGTTGTTGCTGCTGCTGTGCCATCTTCTGCACAGCCTCTTTGACCCCATACCCAGGCCACACATTTCAGCTGGCACAGCCCTTAACCCACCGAAACGTACGTTACCATGAGAGCAGAGCATGAATGGCCAAAGAATCTAGGACAATCTTTACAATGCATAGAAAACAATGATGATGCAACAGCGTTGCACTTCGAATCAAGACTGTGTGACAAGCTTTACTCTGCGTTCCTTGAAATATATCCTGATGTCAACCAGACCTGAGGGATACGGACACACGCGGCGTTGATCCAGAGAAAGCTGAGCAACGCTCCTAAGCTCTCATCCGTAAAGTGGACGAGACTGGACTATGTGGATCCAGTCTTCTCAACGAGAACGGGTATGTACATTCGACTCTGAGCAGAAGATAGTAAGGAAGGCAGTCACACGTCTGAACAAGATAGTAAGGAAGGCAGTCACACGTCTGAACAAGATAGTAAGGAAGGCAGTCACACGTCTGAACAAGATAGTAAGGAAGGCAGTCACACGTCTGAACAAGATAGTAAGGAAGGCAGTCACACGTCTGAACAAGATAGTAAGGAAGGCAGTCACACGTCTGAACAAGATAGTAAGGAAGGCAGTCACACGTCTGAACAAGATAGTAAGGAAGGCAGTCACACGTCTGAACAAGATAGTAAGGAAGGCAGTCACACGTCTGAACAAGATAGTAAGGAAGGCAGTCACACGTCTGAACAAGATAGTAAGGAAGGCAGTCACACGTCTGAACAAGATAGTAAGGAAGGCAGTCACACGTCTGAACAAGATAGTAAGGAAGGCAGTCACACGTCTGAACAAGATAGTAAGGAAGGCAGTCACACGTCTGAACAAGATAGTAAGGAAGGCAGTCACACGTCTGAACAAGATAGTAAGGAAGGCAGTCACACGTCTGAACAAGATAGTAAGGAAGGCAGTCACACGTCTGAACAAGATAGTAAGGAAGGCAGTCACACGTCTGAACAAGATAGTAAGGAAGGCAGTCACACGTCTGAACAAGATAGTAAGGAAGGCAGTCACACGTCTGAACAAGATAGTAAGGAAGGCAGTCACACGTCTGAACAATGCTGATATCACACAGCAGCGGCTCAAAGTCGCACGTGCGCGCGCGCACGTGCGCGCGCACATGTGTGTGTGTGTGTGTGTGTGTGTGTGTTGTGTGTGTGTGTGTGTGTGTGTGTGTGTGTGTGTGTGCGTGTGTGTGTGTCGGCGAGCCGGGTTTGTTTTGTTTTGATTTTTCACTTGGCTTTATGGTGACCGATGTTGATGACTCTTAAAGCTGCACTACTGCAAAGACTACAACAACAACAACAAACACTCGGCCGGCACGCTTTTTCCTTCCAAGGCCCTGCCGCTTAGAACAGCTCCTATTCTCCATTAGATATTCACAATCCTTGCAGTCTTTCATATCACTTTGAAGACTCATTCAATTACCATCATAATGATATCTCTCTGAAGTCCCTACCTGTCTCACTTTCTTTTATAATACACCTTGACAATCTCTCTCTCTCTCTCTCTCTCTCTCTCTCTCTCCTCTCTCTCTCTCCTCTCTCTCTCTCTCTCTCTCTCTCTCTCTCTCTCTCTCAGGGAAGTCAACGGATATTTACACGCGAGGACGTGTGTAGAATCTCTTGTTACCGAGAGATAATTTTGACAGACCGAGAAAAAGTTGTGTCTTAAGATTTGGCAGAGAAAAATATAAGGTGCCATGCCATCCGCTGCAGTGGAAATCTGACTGGTATGTGGCATTTTTGACCCAATATTCAACGCCTTCATGTTGAAAAGAGCCAAAAAGAGCATGGCTTCACGTGCCACCATTTTGAGGCTGGCTCGGCGTGTAGACGGTGTCGCCTTTGGTTTCCTCCTCTCTCACTTATTTTGGGGCAGTTTGCTCCTTCGTTGTGGGATATTGAAAGTAACCCTGGACCCGTCAGCCTTCAAGCAAGGATACGATGAGGCAGACTCGATTGACAAGTTCAGGGGCAGCACGAAGAGTCAGCACTGAAAAGACGGATCAACCCCAGAGTTCTGTGTCCGTTCCACCAGTCACAGAACCAACTCTGACTGATATCTTGGGTATTATGAACACTCAGTTTGCAGAAGTTAAGAAGGAACTGCATGATATACGGAAGAGTAAGAAGATTTACGAACGGAACTGAAGGGATTGAGAGAAGAAGTGTCCGAGCTGCGAAAGGAGAATGCTGACCTGTAGAAGACGAATAAACTAAGACCTGTGTCACAAGCTGAGGGGCTGCGAGATGGAGATCGATGAGTTGGAGTGCCGATCTAAACGCAATAACCTCATCTTCTATGGTCTTCCCAGACACGACAAGGAGACGAGTGCAGACTGCGAGGGCGTCCTTAAAGATCTATTGACGGATAAGCTGGAGTTGACTGACGACGTGGAATTCGATCGTGTTCATCGGCTCAGCGGTAAGCCAGACGCCCCAGTGATTGCCCGCTGTGTCTTCTATAAGCAGAAAGTGGATATTCTTAAAGCAAAACGTAAACTGAAGGGATCCAATGTATTTATAGGGGAGGATTTCTCTAGCCGTGTGAGAGACATCAGACGTGCATTAACACCTCACTTGAAGAAAGCCAGGCAAGACGGCAAGACGGCAAGACGGCAAGACGGCAAGACGGCAAGAAAGCAGCGATGGTGTTTGATCATCTGCTTATAGACAGTAAAAAATACTTTCTAGATGGCGAAGACAAACTGGCTCAGCTGAAACAGGAATTCGGCCTGTCCCATTCCCGATATTTGAGAGAGGAAGCTTTTGACGAGGGCAAAAAAGGTATGAAGACACTGGTGCAATTGCCCACTGACATTGACACTGAGCACACACGTGTTTTTGTTATAAAAGAAGACAGTCCTGGTGTTTGTGCCGAGAACAGCCCGTGTTCTGCCTTAGCTTCTGTTTCTGAGTTTTTTAAAACTCGAAAATGACTTGTTGGAAAAGACCGCTGATGTATATGTATGTGACCATGTTCATAATACTATAAACGATTCTTCAGATGTTAATGTAAAGTTACTGTCCTTTTTACAGTGGAACATTAATGGTTTATACTCACTCTTTTGATTTTGTCTAGTTGAGACATTTGTTGAGGAATTCAAATCAATATTTTTTCTGAATACACAATTTTTTGTATACCCGCAGTAAAGTTTATAAAACAAGGGAGGCGATCGGGTGGATTGCTATGTCTAATCAAACATGACTTTATGCCATACATTGAAATTGTTGATATTAAGTCTGGTAGTTTTGGGGCGTTTGTAATCAACAAAAATGTACTTGGTACTGTTAAAGATGTTTTGTATGTATGTTCCTATATCCCTCCTGAAGGTTCCCCTTTTTATGCACATTTTGATTGTGAAAATGGGATAGCGCTTTTGGTAGATTATTTAACCGATTGTATGTTAGCTTATGGTGATGTTCATATGGTAATGTGTGGTGACATGAACAGCAGAAAAGGTGACTTTTCTCATTGTCTGGGAAACGGTATTGTTTCGAATTTTCCACATGTTAGTCATCCAGCAACTATTGACAGAAAATCACATGACAATGTGGCCTACTGAACAACTATGGAAAATTGTTATTGAATATGTGTACTGCTTTTGATTTATCTATTCTTAACGGTATGTGTCATGGCGACTGTCAAGGTTGCTACATGTACGTGTCAGAAACTGGATGTAGCGTGAATGATTATTTTATGCTGTCTTGTGATCTTTTTGCGCTTGTGTGTGATTCATTGAATTAAGAGTATCAGAAAGAATTGAATCTGATCACATGCCTGCTGAATTCCGTTTCACTTGTCTGACTTATAACCAAACTAAACCTCAAAGTCAAGAATATAATATCATGGAAAAATATATTTAGAATGAAATCTATACTGATGTGTATAATGGTAACATAATACCAAAACATATCCAAGAACGGATAAGCTATGCTGTTACTCTTATCAATGTTGATGTCAGTGAAGCTCTGCAAGTCTTTAACGAGTGTATAAAGGATGCTGCAGAACTTATGACGAAACATACAAATGTCAAGAATAAATCTAAATCTCAAGAATGGTTTGATACGGAATGCTCTAATTGCCAAAGAAATGTCCGTAAATTGTTCAGAAAATTTCGCCGGTCTTTACCGAGAATATAAGAATTTACTTAAAATGAAGAAAAAACGATTCAATGATACGCTGATAAAGGACTTGTTATCGTCTATTAAAAATCAGAAAGAATTCTGGAACACCCCGTACATAAAATTTCAGGGAAGAAAACAGCCAATTCACAACATCAGTGTAGACACAAGGTTTGAGCATTTTAGGTCACTTCTCATAAAAGAGACAAGTACTGACAATACGTCTTTGGCGAAGAAGATGAAGGAGAGGATAACTTCAATCGCCCAATTTCTAAAGAAGATGTACAGTTGGCCATAGGAAAAATAAAAAACCGTAAAGCTGCTGGGCCGGATGGTATAATTGGAGAGCTGATGAAAAATGCTTGTAAAACTGATTCAGTTTTAAACTTCTTGGTAACATTTTTCAACTCGCTTTTTGATAGAGGAATCTTCCCTGAGAATTGGATTGAGTCTATTGTGCTACCTCTCTATCAGAAAGGTGATGTTAATAACCCCAATAATTATAGAGGCATATCGCTTTATGACGTAACTAACAAAGTATACAGTACTATTATATTAATCGTAGATTGCAGGAATGGATAGGAGAATATCAAGCTGGATTCACATGTAACTATTCTACCATAGATCATATGTTTACTTTAATGGCTTTTGTCCAGAAACAATTATCTCTTAATCGTAAATTGTATGTTGCATTTATAGATTTTGTAAAGGCATTTGATTCAATCAACGGAAGCATCCTTTGGCCAATTTCGTTAAAATGTGGTGTGAGAGGGAAGTTGTTCAGATGCATAATGAGTATGTATAACTGTGTGAAAGCAAGAGTCAGGTGCGGAGGAAAACTGACTGATTATATTCAATGCACTTGTGGTGTGAAACAAGGTGATGTATGCAGTCCTATTTTGTTTTCGCTTTTCATTAACGAACTGACTTACGAAGTGGTTTGTAGTGGAAGACATGGTACTCGATTTATTGGAGATACATCGCAGTTGTTTATTCTTCTTTTGGCAGATGATGTAGTTCTATTGTCCGAAACAGTCACCAGTCTACAGACATAATTGAACAGTTTATATCGAGCTGCAACATCTCTTCAACTGCAAGTAAATATATCTAAGAGCAATATCGTTGTATTCAGAAAGGGTGGGTACCTAGCTAGCAATGAACGATGGACTTAGAATAGAAATATCATGCCAGTTGTTAATGTATATAAATATCTAGGAATATATTTTTCAACGTGATTAAGTTTTACTGCAGCATGTAAAGACCTGGCAAGCCGAGCAAAACGGGTATTACTCAGTATCATGCAGAAACTGCCTGTGCTAGGAAATTATTCTGTTGACATATTTATGAAATTATTTGATTCGGAAGTTCAACCTATCACACAGTATGGAGCTGAAATATGGGGTATTGAGAGTTCTACAGTACACTGTGAAAAAGTCAATCTGTTTGCCATGAAAAACATTTCTTGGTGTGTCGATGCAAACTCCTAATGATTTGATTTATGGAGAAACAAACAGACATCCAATTTATCTTAATTCTATTGTCAGATGTATTTGTTATTGGTTAAAATTAACACAGATGCCAGAGAAGAGACTGCCAAGGAAAACATGTAATATATTGTTCGACTTGGATGCTAGAGGAAAAACAAACTGGATGTCAAGGGTGAGAGTTAAGAAGTTTGAACTGGGATATGGATATGTGTGGATGAATCAGAGTGTGGGAGATATAAATGTATTTCTACGTACATTTCGTAAAAGACTGATTCATTGTTGATGGCAGGATTGGAGTGTTCATGTTCAAAACAGTTATAGATTTGAGTTTTATATGGACAGTTTAATCCATCCACTGCATTACCACTTACTTATCGATTAAAATTGATAAGCATCTAAGATACATTAAGACAAGATTTCGATTAGGGGTATCTGAGATCTATGAACATAATCTTAGTTACAGACAACATGATAACCGTGATCTTATATGTCCATTATGTAGAAAAGCAAGAGAAAATGAAATTCATGTCGTGTTTTGTTGTCCAGTACTAAGCAGTCACAGAGATAAATTGATCCCAGAAAATGTTATAAACAACCTTCACTATTTAGACTGAGCTTGCTTATGGCATCCGCCAGGGAACATCATGTTAAACAGCCTGCCATTTATTTGTATAAAGCCTTTAAACTCAGGAGCTCTTGTGCAAATTGAATGTTTCAGTTTCTTTTGCTCTTGAATGTTTCAGTTTCTTTTGCTCTGTATAATATTTATGATCAAACAGTGTTTATTTAAGCGATGTATGTTTATTCCACCCCTTCATGAGGGGACATGGCCTTTATTGAATAAATCATTTGAATCTGAATCTCTCTCTCTCTCTCTCTCTCTCTCTCTCTCTCTCTCTCTCTCTCTCTCTCTCTTCCCCCTAGATTCTCTCACACTCTCGGTGAACGGCCTTTTCTACTGTCTGTCTCATGTTCAAGTTGCATTCTTGATGTGCTGTGGCGGTGTTCTTGTTATACAATTTGCCTGTTGCATGTGCATGTGAAGTGTTGGATTCAGTGTGTTTTTAATTCATGATTCACTGTTGCATAATGGAGTTAATTACTTATGTTTCTTGCATATGTGTGCGAGTTTTGATTTTTTTTGTTTTTGAGCTGGGTTGGAGATGAATGTCATATGACTGCGAGCTATTCTGATTAGGCGTCAATGTTCATTATACCATTAAATGATAATAATGTGGCGACCATTCCCAATCCAACGGATGGCATTTAGACATGGAGGCTATCTGCAAAATGAGCCAGACTTGCAGGACAAATACGACTGTTTCTGTCACGAAGGGGAGAGGCGACACTTTGCAAAGCCATACCTAGGAAATATCTTTTACGTCCTGTGACGGATCAGGGCCATATAAAACCCTAGCCTTCTCACAGGATGCACCCTCAGAAACTGGAGGTTCCTTGTCGCGCCAGGGGACCTGTGAGAAAAACATAACTGTTCTGATCACCCAGATGGCAGGAACTGGAAAAACAAAACACCAAACAGCCACATTCGTCGCCAGATGGGCCTGACCATGCAGACGGCGAACGAAAGAAGAAGTTATCACAAACAGGCCAACGCTATCTCGGACAAAGACCATCTTTATGATCTCGACTATCAGCATGAAATGGGATCACTATCATTGTTGTGTAAAGTCCAGCTGACTGCCCGAGCCATACCATGGTTAAAACCTTATCAACACCTCTTCGAACCTGAAAAAGAAAACCTGGAAAAGAAAATTGGGTACAAGTGTTAACGCATTTGCGTATAATTATAATCTAAGGATATGCTCCTGGGGTTGACCACTCCATCCAATTTATCACTAAGGGGTTTTGAAAAAGAATCTGGATATAAGTATAGAAATATAACTGAGGACACTAAAAACATAAAAACTGGCCTACATTACTTAAAATTTCATTTCTTCTGCACATCACACTTCCTTAGAGGAAAACATGCAGTTACTACATGTGCACACTGATCAATCCTAAGGGAAAGTATGGAAGGCTTTACGGAAAATGTACAGGTGAATGGGCCAGCAAGGCAGAAAATGGTAGGAAAAGGCGACAGAAAGCAAAGGAGCAAGGCAGAAATAGGGTGACAGAAAAGAGAAAATTTCTAGCACAGAATTTCCAAAAGATAGGGATACTATTTATACTGAAAAAGCTCCCGGCATCCCCACGGGAGAAAGATAGAAGCAAAACAGTATATACAATATTAGAAACCTCCCATCCCCAACCGTCCGTCTCCGTTCATATAGGGCCGAATAGGGATGGTGCAACATAAATAGTCAATTCTTGGCAAGACACAGGCTACTAAGGCAACAAAGGAAGCATACACAGCAGCGTTTCGTGACAAATCTGTAACGTGCAAATTTGTACATACCAAACTTGGAGTCACATATTCACATGCCCACACTCCTGTCATCACCTTCACTGTCATATTGTCATCATCATAATACCCACCAACCCACTTCCTCTACCCCCTCACTCCCCCCAAAAAATCCACCACATCTGTCGTACACGTCACTGTGAATACCATTCATCATCATCACGATGTTTTTAGTCAGCACAGAGACGAGATCCTCAAAAGCGTTATTAGACGGACGCCACAGCCAAGTAGGACATCGGACTTCAGTTGGAAGGTCTGACTTCGACCCTGCCTTTGTAGCGCCTGACTGGTAAAAACTAGAGATTTTTATGATCTCACTGATCCTTATATGTGCAGACCTGCTTATGTCTGAACCTCCTTTGTACGTATATTCGCATGGAACATCACATACGCACGTTAAAAATCCTTCTAGCCATCTCAATGTCCGCTGGATTGTGGCAAAACAAACACACACACACACACACACACACACACACACACACACACACACACACACACACACACACACACACACACTATGCATACTCATTGAAGACGGAATATGCCCATGCAGTATGGGCCAGAACGACGTGCACACACACACACACACACACACACACACACACACACACCACACACACACAACACACGCACGTACACACACACACACACACACACACACACACACACACACACACACACGCACACACACACACACACACACACACACACACACACACACACACACACACACAACACTTCACACTTTATTCTCCAATGGTAGTTCGATTTCAATATGTATATACCTGTATCTACCAAAGCACAAAAATTATCTTGGAGTTCGTGAAATTCGAACGAAATGGCTACGTCGACAAGATAATAATAATGCCAATGGCTTATGCTTTTATCCCGGAGCCTGTAAAATACTATTTCAGATTGTTCTGAAGGGACTGGGATAACCGAAAAAGTTTTCCGGACTCTGCCTCATGTCAAACAAACAGATCAATCCACCGCTCCATTAAGCCATGTTTTGAGCGCTCAATCTTCCATTACAGAAACAACAAAATCGCATTTGTTAAAATGATGATAAATGTAATGGCCGATTTTTGTCCCCTTAGGCAAATCAGTTCTGCTAAAGCGAAACTTGTTTTGGAGTCTTGTTTGTTTGTTTATTTATCTGTTTGCTTGCTTGCTTTTCCCCCCCGCAAGTGAGTCTGGGATGTAGCCATCTTATTCTATTCCCGAGCGCCACCAAAAAGTCCGGTGCCGTCATCAGTAACGCGCGGGAATCTAAACAAGTTTGGGGAACACCATTATACGGGGAAGCGATTCATAACAATGTATGTTAAACTATTATACGTCAGTCAGCTCCGCACAAAGTCATCAAGCTTTAGACAAACGACACTTTTCTCTTCCTTCCCCCCCCCCCACCCCCACCCCCAATTTTTCACTCCCTATTTCTTGGCAGAAAATCTTGAGAATCCCTTCAAATATATGAATAGATGCCAGGCCATCGACCAAGCCCCCCCCCCCCCACCCCCCCTTCGCCAAAAGTGCTGTTGTGAGAAGTAAAGGTCTCTCTACATCCCTGTCCCTACAAGCCTAAGTCATGCTTTTAAAAGCTTGTGTTCGCGTGCTCGTACGTACACTGGTATGCTCGTTTAACAGGAAACATAAAGAAGACTTTTGCTTTTTTTCTTCTTCTTAAAGTTGCGTCAAAGTCCCAGCCAATCTCAAAATGAAAAGCATTCCCAGTTTCAAGTTTTGCAACAATTTTACCAATTGAGGCTCATGGATTCACCGTAGCTAAGTGTTCTTCGCATTTTCGAGCAACAACACACACACACACACACACACACACACACACACACACACACACACACACACACACACACACACACACACACACACACACACACACACACACACACACACACACATTATATATATATATATATAGTTCATGGAGGTAAGATCCTACGCAAATGACAACTTTTTGTCGATACCTTTGAACTGAACCAGCACTTTGTAATAATTTGTACTTGTACGTGTATTTGTCCATATAAAAACGTACTTATACATGAACATGCAGAAAAAAATGTTATTGTTGAAACATATTAAAAATGAGCGGGTGACCCGTTATATCAAACAAGAATATATCACAGTCTTATATCAAACAAGAATATATCACAGTCTTGTTCCTGAATTGTCTGGAACTTCCAGACTTTCAAAAACGACAAGTTGTTTTTCATTTTCTCAAGGGGAAAAAACGCACAGCATTCACAGTCCAGAGGATACTCATTCTGATACTAAATTAGAAAGATAGGTCTCATTAGAACGGGATACAAATTTTCTTCGCATCATATCAATGCAACTCAAGGGTAGTGGCACTATGATTTAACAAGTTTGAATTTAAAATTATCAAAACAGAACAAGACAATAACTGCAACTTTGCCATCATATCGTTGATCACTATGGGGGGAAAATATTATTTTGGTAAATGTCTATGGCCCAAAAGATAGCCATTTCTTCTATGGAAAATTAAAACAAAATTTAAAGAAACATGACAGTCAAGATTTAATACTGGAAAGTGACTGGAACATTGTTACTGACCCACGGTTAGAATATGACAACTATGTTAATATCAATAATCCAAAGGCAAAAGAAATTTAGAAAACCGGATACAGGAATTACACTGATAACTGATGGAGATAAAACAATCAACAAGTCAGACGTTCTACTTGGCGAAAGACTTCATATCTAAAACAAAGTAGACTTTTTTCTTTTTGCCAGAAAATTTACTGTTGGATTTCGAAGACGCACATACAATACCAAGGTATAGATCTGATGACTCTATGGTGTTTCTTAAAACATACATTTGGAGAGAAGAAACATTATACTTAGCACACTTTTTAACTGGTCTTTACTGAAGAAAAGCAACACGTGGAAAAAATAAATGAAATGACATAACAGATGATGTTAGAAAACTCTGATGACCATTATCACAGATCTATGCTCGATAATGTTTCTTTGATGGACATAGACCTCTCTGTCCCAGAAACAGTATTCACAGCGGTTTTTACTGATGAAAATCTGGTTAGGAGCTTTTGCCTATGCGGCAATGTCAAGAAAGAAAGCAAAGAAAAAAATTTAGAACAATTGAACGATTACAACCAATGGAAAATAAGACAGATGAAGATGTAAAATTACAAAAAGAAAAAAAATCAGGCATTAGTCCAGTTAAGAGAAAAGGAAATGAAGACATTGAGATCAAGAGCAAAATGGGTAGCCAAAGGGTAAAATAAATGTCAAAATTTGAAAAACAGATTATAGGAGTATGACTAAACTGGCTGACCAGAATGGAAGTATGATGATGAACCTCAGAAAAATTAAAGAAGAGATAAATGCACTTCTACAGAAAAGAAAGTAAACATCAGATTTTGTGAAATAATCCATTTATAACAGATTGTACAAAATTATTAAATGAATAGATAGATAGATTCATTTAGGAGTAATGAAATTGGAAGAAGAATTCGCATTTAAATCGTGAAAAATGAAAAACGTTCTGGAACAAATGGGTTTGGAGCAGAATTTTATACATTCTTTTCGAAAAAGCTCACTATTTTTGTTGTGCGAGTTTAAATGAACTGTTTTGAGATGGCAAACATTCAGCAACTCAACAAGAAAAGACATAATCTGTATCCCCAAACCAAATAAACCAAAAGAGTACACACACTCACATACATACATACACACACACACACACACACACACAACACACACACACACACACACACACACACACACACACACACACACACACACACACACAAACAAACAAACAAACAAACAAAACAAAACGAAAAACTGAAGCTCTATCTCAACTATTCGCCGTACTACATATGATTGGATTTGCGTGAAGTGCTAATAGGATCAATCAGGACAATGCTTCCAAACTTAATTTACGAGGATCAGACAAGCAAACGGGTATCCTGGGCACAAGATAAAGCTAATTTATAGTTTCTTCGGTTATTTGAATAAAAGAAAAAAATTCCTGGACTTTTCACTTTGCCTAGGCTAACAAAAGCATCTGATTCGTTTTGAGTATTGTTGATGTTGTTGTTTAAAGTCTAGCCTAATGTGCAGAGCCATATCAGGGCTACAGCCATCTCAAAACGTACACAACACCCCGCTGACCCTGACAAAAAATCACCTGGAAAAGAAAATTGAATACATATTTCAATGCATTCGCGCACTTAACGTAAGGATATGCCCCTGGCGTTGACCATTCTCCCCAATTTATCTTTTGGGGGTTAGAAAAAAAAAGTTGGATACAAACATAGCAAAGACCGCTAAAACATGTATAAAAACTCGCCTACGTAATAATATTGCTTCTGTGCATCACATTTCCTTAGAGCCAAAAATGCAGTTATTATATTACCCAATGACTAATTCTAACAAAGTATGTAACAAATCCAAAACAAGTGACTACCCGCGTTCAAGCAAACAGGAACCAGAAAAAAAAAGAAAAAAAACAAAAACAAAACACGAAGAAAGAATCAGAACGCGTATTTAACACAACCAGACAAGACAGGAGCAAATTTTCGGCCAACTGGCCTTTGTCAAGCGTAGACGTAAGATCACAAACGGACAAACACCAAATACAAAAATTAGGAAAGAAAAAGACTGAAACTTCCCTGCTGCTTCGTCCACTGTGAGAAAAGGACTAAAATGACTAAAATAACACCATAATGTGTTTGTGAATAAACATGATGTCAGAGCGGAAGTGAGATGAATTCTGCAATTTGCAAAGTGGTCACGCCACATTGATATTGTTTTATCCTGAACAGGGTCCTGGGCTAAAACTAAAACTATGATGCATTAGCTTAGAGTTGTTTTTGGAATGTAAAGTATCTTACTATTAAATAATGCATAAGAGAAAATATGAGAATATGATCAACTGAATGGAAAAATATATCATCAAGACGAATGGCTGATGTAAATGAATCGTGCCTAGTGCAACGAATCCGGTCTGATCTTGGAATAGGAAGAAAAACATCCTAAACCAACAGCCCTGAGGCTGAAGGGAAAACCGGAGTCCCCGAAAAAAAAACAACTTAGTCAGACGCGGCTGGGCCTGTCTTGTGAAACGAGTGTTAAAGCAGATTTAATTTGAGATAAATAAACAAAACAAAATAGAAAAAAGGCATATGTGCAGCCGCAAAGCCAAAACCTCACTGACATCGGAAAATGGTGATAATACGGTCTATTTCGGTAAACCATAATCGAGGTAAAATGTACATGGACTCAACGGCACACGGAAAGAAGATTGTGTGCATAAATTCATCCAAACAGTTTAAACATCAATTACACATGAAGGACAAGGAAGTTAATACATCTGTTAATACATCTAAAGTTAATACATCTACACATCTGAGCGAATACACACGCGCACACATACACACCAAGGGAAAAGTACATGCACAAAGAGCTATGTCCGGATGAAAGCACATGAAGTGCCATGATACTGAATTCTGTTGAGGAAATCTTTATGGTTTGTCATTGAGACCATGTGGCTTGCGTGTTCAAAGTTTATCTATGAGATGGGATTCTCTCTCTCTTTCCTGTCTATGGTGCTGTTACTGTATAGACGCCTCAGACCTTTCACTCGGATGTTGTTGATTGAGTGGTCTGACTGGTTGAAAAGATTTGAGATAGTTTTATCTCTTTGATGTCGGATACCAGCCAAGTGTTCTTTGAAACGTGTATCAAGGGTACGTCGAGTTTCACCAATGTACAGTTAAAAACATTTAGAGCAGCTGATCACGTGGACAATGTTATAGGTTTGACAGTTAAAATGTTTTGTAATTTTCATATGAGATTTGGGGCCTCTGACTGTGGTGGCTGAGTACATGAAAGACATGTCCTGCATTAAGTTTGTTACATGGTGAGGTTCCTGGAGGTTGGCTGGCTGGTGTTCTGAGTCTTTAACGTACCAGGAATTCACGGAGGTTCGTGTCTCTTTCGTTGACAATTAAAGGAAGCTGGTCAAAGATTTCACCTACAGTAGGACTGGATTGTAGGACTGGATTGTAGAATGTACCAAATGGACAAGATGATCTTTTTCACACAGTACATAGATGGGTGATAAACTAAACTGAGAACTGGTCGATCGTCTGTGGCAGCTTTAGGCACAGAATGGAAGGAGTTAGATCCAGAGAACTGATTTTTGTACCGGCTTTGAATTGAATTGAATTGAAAAACTTTATTGTCCATATATGTTAACAAACATGGAAATTTTTCAGCTTCAGTGATAATACTGAGTGGGTAATGTCTACGTAGGAAGAATCTGGTCATTTCGTCTGCTTTGTCATGGAAGTCATCATCATCTGAGCAGAGGCGTCGTAATCGCAAGAGCTGCGAGTAAGGAATGATGTTTTTGGTGTTGGAAGCGTGGGATGATCGATAGTCCAGATAACAATGTGAGTCTGTTGGTTTGTAATGGACTGTAGTAACCAGTCTTTCAGACTGAAGTGAAACGTCGATGTCTAGAAACTCACGGGTGTTTGAAATGTCATACGTGAACTTGATGGACGGATAAAAAATCTGAACATAGTGAATGTATTCAAAGAGTTGGTCGTGACTGAGGGATGTCTACACCAATGCCATCGTCAATATATCTTTTGTATATTTCAGGTTGGTTTCTTGTATTGTTGTATGATTTGTTGTTCTTAGAATTAAACGAACAGACAGGCTTAGCTGGGAACCACTTTTGTACCCACTGCGACTCCGCGATTTGTGAAAATATCTCCTCACCAAACGAAAATGTGTTCATTGTCAGGACCAGTTCTGCAAGTCGGATGTAAGGCTTTATAGAACACATACAGGTCAATGGACCAGTAACACGGAGAATGACAACAAGAGATGACAAAAAAAAACGAGCAAGGTAAAAACAAATACAGTGAAAAAAAAGACGAAATTTTGCACTAATTTTTGAAGGTGAATACTACTTGTAAGGAAAAATTCACTGGCATCCCCAATGGTTCGTTAAATTGGCATTTCTGTTCAAAGTTTTAAAAGCAATTGGGTTTTGAGAAATTTTGTGTAAATAGATTGCGAAACGTTCAAGAACATGAATCAACGGTAATCATGCAGAAAGAGGTCGCAGAAAAAGTTCTTTTCTGTACTTGTTTGTACATGTCGAGATGTTGGCCATTAAGATTAATAAAATAAAACATTTAAGGACTTTGAAATCTCTCAGTTTGTAGATGACACCCAGTTGATCAATACTGGAGATAACTATCCTTCAAAAATCTATTCACCTCCTAAAATGTAGACAATTTTCAGGATTTTCTTTTTTCTTTTTCAATGATGACAAAACTGCTTTGTGGTTGTCTCGGGGTAGACCAAGGCTAAGGGGGTCAAACCTGACAGAAAACCACCATACTGCCTTGTGGATAGTCGTGGGAACGACTAAGGCTAGCGGAGAGTCCGTAATAAAAACCGATCGGATGGCAACGGGAAACCACCATCGTATATTCCCACGAATGTTAAGAATTCCATGGATAGCAAAGAAAACAAAGAGGCAGTTTTGAAAGAGGCAAACACAAAGATGACAGATGAAGACCAGAGTGGGGCGAGAGAGGGGTCTTCCATTCTCTCTTGGTCCGGAGGCTGGGTTGGACCTGGTTGGTGCGGTTGTGTGGTTGGTACCCGGGGTTTGTCATCTCCCCACCTTGCATTTGGTCTGTAAACAAGGTAACTGATGACTGGGTTCGGGTGGGTCATGCGACGCATGGACAGCCCCCTTTGCTTGAGGAAATGGCTGTCAGTTGGCGTTGGGAGCTCGGGTGGTGGGTGTCCCAGGGTTGCAGGCATTGGTGCTCCGGATCCCATCGGCGTCCTCAAGGTGTTTTTTAAGTTAGACAATTTTCAGCTTTTTTTTTTTTTTTTTTTACAAAACTGCCTTATAGTTGTCTCGGGAGAGACCAAGGCTAAGGGAGTAAACCCAAACAGAAAACCGACCACACTGCCTTGTGGGTAGTCATGGGAACGACAAAGGCTAGCGGAGGGATCGCACTCTCTTCTCTCTCTCTCTCATCTATCTTCTCTCTCTCTCTCTATCTCTCTTCTATCTATCTTCTACTATCTTATCTATCTATTTATCTCTCTACTTCTATCTTTTCACTGCTTTTCTGTAACAAAGGCATCTCTAAATATTGGACTTCATGAAAGTTATGCTCTGGCCAATTTCTTTCAACGTATGTCCAATGTATGAAATGTAGCTACGAACCTGAAAATACATTACTAATATTGCCGCTGGTACTCGAAGTGAATGTTAAGAGTTCCATGGACGGCAAAGAAAACAAACCAGGCAGTCTTGAAAAAGGCAAACACAAAAAGAACATTAATGAAGAAGATTAGGAAATATATAAAATAAATGTCAATTTTCTCATTATTACTGGATGTAAACAGTTTACTCAAGCATTCGCACAGAAGACAAAGCTAAACATGCCAAATTTAAGTAAACGTGATACTCCTATAGTAATGAAAGTAATTACTCGGCACCAAAAGGAAAGCAATGTACTCTGTTCCAAAAGGACCAGTTATACTATGAAGTATCAACAACAGATGACGCACTACCAAATTCTTGTTCTAAATGGTCAGAGAAATATACGTACCAACAGATTAGGGACAGATGTACCGAGAAACTGGGAACAGATGCACTATGAAGTATCAACAACAGATGACGCACTACCAAATTCTTGTTCTAAATGGTCAGAGAAAATATACGTACCAACAGATTAGGGACAGATGTACCGAGAAACTGGGAACAGATGCACTGAACAGATGTGTTTATGTTGCTGTGGTCCTGATGATCGCTTATGTTTCATGTTTTGTCGTGCCTATTTTCGCTTGATTCAAGGTTCAATAACATTCTGTTCATATAAACTACAACGGCATGTTTTGGACATGGACTGTTTGCGCCATAAAAGTTATTAAAAAATTTTAAAAAGTTGCATGGGGAAAAAGTATTTATGAAACCCTCAAGATTAAAAACAAATTCAATAGAAATGGCTAAAAATATGCATTATACATAGAATTATCGGAACTAACGTCATACTGAAAGAAATAGGACTTGTAAACAATTTTTATCAGGCTTTTTATTTCGAAATGAAAGATAATATAATATTGATCCTACATTTTGGAAATGTTTGCACATGAAATGGTTCTGGGGAAGAATCGATGGATTCTTAAAATCAGACTGTATCACAAATGTAAGTATTAGACTGACTATCTGATATTTGGTGTTAATGAAAACACGCGTACAAATTTAATTATCCTTCTTGGAAAAATGTATATTTGTAAATGTTAGTATGAAAACATATTACCAAACATAAACTATAAGATGTCTTGTCATGAAATATCACTCAGAAGAATAGAATACAAACCTGAAACGGCTGCCATATTTACCATTAATAACAACCGAAACCTGACACTATTTATTCCAAGTATGATACACATATTGACAATGTATGCAATGGGACATGATAGCAAGCCTGACTTCTTAACAATATAACTTTGTATACTGCCCCCCCCCCCCCCCCCCCCCCACTCCTTTTTTCCTATTTATGTACTGCTTCTTTTCCTAATCATGCTTCATGCAGATCTGTCTATACTTCTATTCTAAACATTACTGTTTTGCATGAACTGAATTTTGTTTTTATGATGTAATTGCAATTATACTTCGATGTTTTGTTTTGTGTTTGTTTATATCATTTGCTTTAAAATATGTATAATCTGAAAGAAAAACAAAATTTAACAAACAATTTGCATAAAAAATAGAAGCAAAATAGTAATTACATGACATACGTTTAACACCAACGTTCACAATTTGTAAGTACTGTATCGAATTAAAGTATTAAAAACACAAAAGAAATAAAATGAAATAAACTAAACTATGATTAAATGAATGAATATATAAATATCACAAACGCTAACTGGTTTCAACTCAAGACCCCTGTGTAACCCCCTCACTCCCCTAAAAAAAAAGTCGGAGTAGCCTGTTTTAAAACATTACTCCTCAACTGCTGTACATATTACTCTTGTACATGTACACACTTTTTCATGTCCAGGAATAGAAACAGTGTGACAGAGACTGTCACCGGAAAACATTGTTCACCACAATGTACATGAGCTGTCACATTGGCGGAAAAAGGCTCCCAGTGGAGGCCAACTAATCTGCAGTAAAACAATTCGCATAATGTACTTATATCAAGCCGGGACTAAATCACAGCAGTATAGACTGACTCGACTCGTTCGTATGAAATATTCACAGCATACTTTGTTTTCTTCTTCAACCTGACAAAGCACTTTTTTCTCCATTTGTTTATTCAACATTTGAAATAAATCTGATGAGTCATTCTTCAGCGTCAAGTAACAGGGTTTTCCATTATCTTGTGTCCGAAGAGACAGGTGGATGATTTAAAAATGACTTTTTTCAAAACTTATAGAACATATATTTCAGAAATATCTCAAGAAGCACAAATTCGACTGTTCATATTTCAACAGTGATACATGAAAGGTAGCATGAATTCTGTTACTTAAATATTGAGAATGACACATGAAAATCTGAAGTGATACAATAGATCTTTGAATTATTTAATAATGCACACCAAAATTTAAACTCTCAATAAAAAATAAACCATTCTAGATTCTCAATTAACACAAGGTCTTGACAACTATTAAGTGACACAAACAGATTATATTACTCTTAAGTAACACAGATTTAATTATTTAGAATAACATTTGAGAATCTGAAGTTACACAACCTAATTCGACGTTTTAGAAGTACTATTTCCATTTTGCTGAAATAAACACAGACAAGCTTTAAATCTTAAAACACTGACATCCAAAAATCTGAAATAACATGAACAGATTCGATTGAAACTTCAAACTCTGAACTAATACAAACAGACTTTTAAAATCCAAATTATCCAAATACACCTTGGAAATACGAGTAACACAAACAGACCTTAGAATTTTTAACACAGATTCGACTATTTGAATACAGTATTTCAAAATATGAAGAAATCTGTAACAAAAATTTTCTTCCCCTGCCCAAAGAAGCAGTAACTGTCGTCATCTGTTTATACCAAAGGCATTAGCGGGTCCTGTGATCTGAGGTCTATTTTAGTTCCAATTCAGCACATTCAGTTTACTTATTACATCCACGATGTGTGCCACTTGAACACACACATGGCCCAACTGCTGAGCGATGGTTGACAAAAATAGAATGTAATTGTTATTGTCGTTTAAGGTCAAGCCGACTGCGCAGAAGCATATCAGAGCTGTAACCATCTCAAAACGTACACCACACCTCACTGGAGAGAAAAAATCACCAAGAAAAGAAAATCAAATAGAGAAATACACATACATGAATGGAGGATCATAAAATCTAAGGAAATGCCCCTGGTCCTGACCACTCTGTTCAATTTACCATCAGGCAGTTTCATAAAAAGAAAACCGAGTACAAATGTAAACATAATTAAGGACACTGATTATAATATATATATATATATATATATATATATATATAATATATATATATATACATACATATATATACATACATATGTATATATATATAACATATATGTATACATATATAATAAATAATATATATATAATAATATATATATAATATATATATAATATATAAAACAGCCTAAAATTGTTCTGCACATTACGTTTCTTTGGAGCCAAAAATGCACTTAATACAATACCTAATACCCAATAATCAACCGTAAGAGAAACTCAAAAGTTAATAAGGTTTGTAGAATACATACAGGTGAATGGACCAGCAAAGCAGAAAATAATAGTAATAAACGACAGAAAGCAAAGGAACAAAGAAGAAACAAAGAGAGTGACGGAAAAGAGGAAATTTCTAGCACAAATTTCGAAAAGGAGGAGATAATATTATACTGAAAGAGCCTCCGACATCCCCACGAGGTAAGAATGTATTCAAACCTAAAAGTAACTCGATAATCTCAGACTGAAGTGGCACACAATACGACCCAGTCACCGGTTTATTATTTATGAGTACTGTGTGAACAAAATGGCTCATTCGACAACGACCTTCTTCGTCTGAGTTCACACACAGGATTTTAAGAACGACCATTTTCTCCCAGACTGATAGAAACACAAGATTTTCTTTTCAGACTAAGGTAGCAGAAACCGCTGCCGATTATTGCCATATTCTTGGCAGAGACGACGGATTTTAACATCTTCCTACTAAGCCTTGAATAGCACTGTACTGCTTGTTTCTATTTGTGAGGCAGATCCGTCAATTTAATAGTGGTTCTGGCATTTACGGAACAGGACTTTCTTCTTGTACAAATCTCTGAGAAGCATGCAAAGAATCCCATGATCACATAGGAGAAATGCAACAGATAATTTACCAACTAAAGATATTGTGACAATTTCAATGTAACGTTACATGAAAATTGTTTCGAATAAATTCATTATTTCATTATTTGTTCATTTATTCATGTATTGATATTATTAAAAAGCAATGAAGTATAAGCCTACTACTTCGTACCGCCCATGCTGTACTGTTAGTTGCACGTGACAGGTGCCCTTCTCTGAAGGAATTTTCTTTCCTTAGGAATGAAAACAATGATATGGAAGTTAATGCCGGCCACTCCTTCATTTTGTAGACGTCTACCGACGATAAACTGGTGTTTTCCTGCCCGTTAAGCCCCGAACTTGACAGCTACAGTAGTCGGGTTCAAAGTTGAAGAAGATGATGAGCATGCAAGTGGAGTGCATGGTCACAATGGCGTAGTTAACAAACGCAAAGACGACGCAGAAACCTCGGGGGGGGGGGGGGGGTCACTCTACGTCCGTGCTAGTCGTCCGCGAACATGGTCAAGCCAGTCGGCTTCTTCTATCACATCTCACACATTTCAAAATAAGTGGACACAATATGCAGGTAGTTCTATGCCTTTGTCAGTTAAAACAAACATGTGAAACATGACTTGGTGGCCTAGCCATTCAAAATGTGTCCGTGAAACAAATCGCACCCCCTAGATTCCAAGAGTATGCCCACTATCACATGACACAGAACGCACACCCTACTTCCAGTACCACATGCATTGCTCCTTCTGGCTAATTAATTACGGCTCTGGGACGAGGTCTAAAGCTTGTACAGCAATGGAAAGCCACGTGGACTTTTGCAATACAACTGATCAAGTTAATACTACAGTCGGGTGGGTGAATGTCGGACTTCCACAAGGGTCGATCCGCCTAGATACCTCCGTTTGGTGGGTAAAGGATGTAGATTTTTTAATTCTCCAAGTCAAACTGTGTGCAGAACTACCAATGCCTAATTCCCCTTCATGTAGAATATGCACTTTAAAATCTTGTAGATCATATCAGTGGCTGGCTTATCGAAAGCACTCAGCATGCACGCCCACTTAAGTTGAGACCGTGCAACAACAGAGTGGAATGCGGTCAGCTCGATTAACAACTTGAATTCTCCGAGTTCCGCAATAAAAATTTTAAAAAAATAAAAAAAAGTCCGATTATGCGCAATGTACAGTGAATCCAAATGAGTTTGAAGAATAGCGCTGTACAAGAACGAATTATCTTACACGTTTAACGTCTACTGTAATAACGATCATGGAAACGAAAAGAGTGTGGAAATTTCATTGGAACTTTTTCCCGAAACAAACAGGGGACACACACACGCTCGCGCGCGCGCGCGCGCACTCTCTCTCTCTCTCTCTCTCTCTCTCTATCTATCTATTTATCTATTTATCTATTTTCCATCTCTCTCACTCTGCTTTTCTGTAACAAAGGCATCTCAAAATATTGGATTTCATGCAAGTTATGCTCCGGCCAATTTCTTTCAACGTATGTCCAATGTATGAAATGTAGCTACGAACCTGAATAATGCATTACTAATATTGCCGCTGGTACTCGAACTTTGTTTTCGAACAACTGCAAAGTTGTTCACGTGCGCAGGAACGGACTATCGATCCTAGAGAAAATAAACTTTGAATCATCTAACTGTCACATTACCATCACGGTCACTACATCCCAGCAAAACACACAATGGTATGAAAAGGATGATAAAACCAAGAAGTTTACACACATATGAAGGGAACTGTAAACCGACTCTTTCACTCCTCTTTTTACGGACTGATATATGTTATCACACTGATTTTTTTTTAACTGATTAGCACAATTTAAAATCATTTATCGCTCACCTTTTTATTGTCCTGATGCCGCCCCCCAGCTGGGAATCTCTGACGGGATATATTTGTTTAGATGCAGCCAGATGTTAGTCAAGCGTTTCTACGCTTCACATCTCATTTAGCATGTGGGTACTATGAGGGGATGTTGTGTGTGTGTGTGTCCGTGCGCGCGTGTGTGCGTGCGGGCGTGTGCGCGCGTTGTGATAATGAATGTGATATTCAGAGTATCAGATACAACTGCATGTGTGATGTTAAGACTATTTTCAAAGTAAAATTACAGGTTTTACTATATCAGAAAATGCTGAGTTTTGTCGTTCTGACTGTATTATGCATGTTTGTCCAAGCGTGTTGGATCGTTCTTGAGTAAACTCAATTTCAACAATGAAACAAAGACAGGTATTGCAGCAAAGACAGTATGAAAACAGAAAAAGATTGCCTTTTCCTTCTTCTAAAATACATCAACAAATCTGCAGATCTTGAAATAAAAGCATGCACGTCCAAACTTACAAATGTAAAGTTTGTTTAAACCCGACGTCAACGAAACAATCTCGAACAATATTGTCCATCAGAAGCCGTGAATCAGACGTCAATTTGGAAAGATTCGTTTTTCTCTCCTTACAACTGATATACACAGATCTCTTCCTCCCCATGCACACAAGCTGAAATACTGAACTTCTACATGTCATATTTTACTGACATACCGCATTTCAACTTACCTACTTCTTCATTACGAAGTGCGCCAAAGCGAACGTAGTAATTATGACCGAGAACAATGGTACTGCTATTAATACTCCAAATTCGTTTCTGCGCGTGCGACATAATTTCGGACGCGAAGATTAATCTGAAAACCTTTGTACGTGACAAACCTACAGCACACTGTACAGTACATGGCCTGAACCAGGTTTTTGGAGTAACGTAAATCCACGAACAAAATTTCACATTAAAACTGTCTCCATGGCAGCTAAGAAACAACACTGCTCCAAGAAAGCTTATTTACGTACACGAACGTCCATTTACGCGCTGAGAAGTAGGTTTAGCTGGTAAGTAGGTTGGTAAGTAAGAGGTAGTCAGGAAATAAGGTAGGTACATGGATCTGTAGGTAGGTAGGTAGGTAGGTGGGTAGGACGGACGGTAGGACGGTTGTGAGGCTGGTTGGTTGTCAGGTCTGATATGTAGGGTGGTAAGTAGGCAGATAGGTAGGTAGAAGGGTACACATGATGAAAAAGTACATCAATTATCATCCTGACGACTCGGAACAAAAGCAGAGAAAAGGGAGGACCAGTAAATGTCTGTAGTGAATCACAGCAGTGACAGTTTATCCCCACTGTTCATTGTTGGACTAAACAGCATGTTAGTCTGTCTGTCCTCTCTGGCAAACTTGACACACCAACTCTTAATGAATAGCAGCAGAAAGACAGACAGACAGACAAACAACAGGGACAGACAGAGAAACACAGACGAAGACAGAAAGAGAGAGAGAGAGAGACTGAAAGCAAAAGAGACACAGAGAGACAGACACTGAAAAGTGCGTGTTTTATATGATTTGGCCAGTGGCTTTTACAAAGCGGTTGAACATAACTATCGTAAGTGCGTGCAATGAAATACACACATCCACTTTCCTTTGAAAACGGGAAACAGTCCATGCGAACGAAAAGAACAGTATGGCAGGTCATGGCTGTATTTCTTGTTACCTGGATGTTTATGGTCAATCACTTCAGCAACAAACGATCATCTCTACTTTTGATCCCCAAACAGATCAAAGCAGTGAAGTTTTTAATTTTTCTCTCTTTGACGCCATAAGCATGGCCTGCTTGAAAGCATCTGGCTGTCTGTGGAATTCAATATGTATTGATTTTGGGTGGGGATCATTCAGTGCTCGACAACGTAAGGTAAAGTGTAATTCGTTTCCCCCAGAACACAACCCGTAAAGGACATGAAAAATCAACACAACAGTACATCCTATATCTCAATGGATATGCAGTAATACATGTATTACATATACCAAATCTAAAGGTAACAAAGAGTATTTCTCATGTAATTAATCACACCAGTAGAAAGTATGTTTCCTGTCTGGAGTAGCTTTTAAATATTCGTGTGTGCGTTTCCAGAAAACTAGACAGAATCAATCATTTAACCACTGCAGACAAAAAATCCACATTACCCATTACTGACTTTCAGAAAGCAATTTGATCTTGCATTTAGAAAGCTGTTCAGACCTATTTTATAGAACAATGGAATTTGTGGTAAGTTGCTTACGGTATAAGAAGTAAGAATAACAGTGTTTAAAATTCGTGCAAGAGACAGCCGAACTCTCCAATTACTTCAACTATTTTTGTGGGCTGAAACAGGCAGATATTTTCCTTTTTAAAATATTATGACGTGCTTCGTATGTCCTTCGCTGCTCTTTTAAAAAAAAAAGAATGTTAAGACAATGTACACAATCTGCTCTTGTCCTTTCTACAAAATGGGCATATACATAGAATCATTTTTAACGTTTAGGATGATGTCTGTGCTACTACATGAGCATATATACATACACATATGTCTCTCAGAAATAAACTGCCACAGATTTATGTATTCTCCAATTCACGACAAAAGATGTTCATTTTGTTTATCTGAACAAAAAAGACGATATCCACATCATATGTCTCTGTCCTCAGTATTCTGACCTGACAACTGAATATGTTACACAAAACCGTTTCCAATTCAGACAGCTGAACTGTTTACAAGTGGAAATGAAGATGTAATTTTTAACTACAGTAAATTCGCTCGTTTCATGTTACATAAACGGCGCAAGTTACTGGGTGACTTAACTGGCTAAAATGCTGTGTTGTTTCCTAATGCAGCTGGGAAAAGAATGAATGCATGTGTGAGAATAAATGTGACAGTTAAATACGATACGAGTGTGTTGTGTTCTTATGTGTGTTTACTCATCATGAGAGTTCCATGGACAGCAAAGAAAACAAACGAGACAGTCTTGATGGAGGCAGACACAAGTAGATCACTCATAAGGAAGATTAGGAAAAGACAGGCAACATTTATAGGCCATTTTATGAGGAAGGGGGATTTGGAGCACCTGGTCACAACGGGAAAGCTGGAGGAAAAGAGAGCACCAGGTAGACCTAGGGAGAAAATGCTAGAAGGACTTGCGGAGTGGCTGAAGACGAGGAGGGTGGAAGAGATGCTTGGGGCAACAAGAGATAGAGACAGATGGAAGTCCATGATCGCCAACGCCATGCGGCAGGGCACCTGATGATGATGATGACTCATCATGGATTGATAAGGTATGATCCCATTCTTTAACGATGTAGGCTTCAGTGCAATTGCCCATATATGTTTAATATTTTGCTATATCGTAGTTAGCAAATTTTTGTGCGTTTGTTACACTGCTGTAACTCCCATTGTAAAGGGCTGCTGGCCTGAAACAATAAATTTCGTGTTCGTATT
>JAPXFY010000022.1:57895804-57923304 GCA_030674185.1 Monoplex corrugatus
ATGCCGGGGGCTTTTCTAGCATAAACAGTATCTCACTTTCTGGAAATTCTATGCTAGAAATCTCTTTTATCTGTCACTCTCATTGTTTCTGCCTTGCTCCTTTGCTTCTTATCATTTTCTACATTGCTGGTCCATTTACCTGTATGTGTTGTATAGCCGTACATACTTTCTCTTAGGACTGATCACTGGATTATTAAGAGCATTTCTGGCTCCAAGGAAATGTGACGTGCAGGAGCAGTTTCAGGTAATTTAGGCCCGTTTGTATATGTTTTAGTGTCCAAAGTCATGTTTATATTTGTATTCAGTTTGATTTTTCTATATCCTCTGGGGATAAACTCGACGGAGTGGTCAATGTGTACGTGTGTGTGTTTGCGCACACGCGTGACGCGGAGAACGAAGGACAATGGGTGTGGAAAGCATCCGTGTAATTTGACCAGGCTTATTTTCTTCTTTTAGCAAGTGAACATCAAACACGCACGGAAAAAAAAGATGAAGAATAAAGTAAATGCCCTTGAGGTATAATATAACGCACGGACAAAAGGAATTCTTACTTACTGTTGCTTAAAGCCCAGCCGACTGTGTACACCCATATCAGGGCTATAACCGATTCAATACACACACAGTACTTCAACCAAGCAAACAAACAAACAAAAAAAGGAACACAAAATTAAGTACACATATCAATGCATTCGCACAAATAATCTAAGGAGATTCCCCTGGCGTTGACAACTTCGTCCAATTTATCACACAGATGATTTAAAAAAACATACTTGAATACAAATTTAAACATAACTAAGGATACTGAAATATAAATTACCTAAAACTGCTTCCGTTTATCTCATTTCCCTAAAGCCAAAATGTACTTAATACATGTGATCAATTATCAATCCTAAGAGAAAGTACGTAGGACTTTATCGTAGAAGAAACTCTAGGGAGAGCTAGACAACAGAAGGTCTTCAGAGAGTAACCCCTTTAGACAAGTGTTTCGGCCCTGAATTCCTTACACATATACCGGTGAACGAACCAGCAAGGCAGAAAATGGTAGGAAGAAATGATAGAAAGCAAAGGAACAGTGCAAAAACAAAGACAGTGACAGAAAAGAGGAAATTTCTAGCACAGAATTTCCAAAAGCTGAGGATACTATTTATACTGAAAGAGCCCCCGGAATCCCCATGGGGGAGGGGGGCACAGAAGGAAACAAAAAAAACAAACACGCAAACACAGACATACTGAACGAGAGGAAGACTTCAGACCAAAATTATTCAAAACAGGCCATAATCCCTTACTGAGAACGTGCTCTACACTGTACGTTACGAAAAAAAAAATCAAATAGCATTTATAAATGGGAAAATAACAATTAACAACAACAAAAACTACAAAACAGGACAAAGCAGTTTCCCTTGTTTTGGATACTTAAAGAAGGATCAAACAGAAATACTTAGCATGATAAAAACGAGCTGACCTAAAGATATTTTTACAGCGAGCTGAACTTAATAACAATCACAATTAAACATATTTGGACGTCTATAATACTTATGTAGGATAAACTTCGATCATTATTAAAAGCTCCACAACACAGGACAAAACGTCTTCTTTACCTTGCAAACAGAAGGGACAAATTATATTAGACTATGTTGCTTAAATCTCAACTGATGGACTTTCAACGTGGATACCCCAAGCTGAGAGGCAAAGAGAAGGACAGAAAGAGAGAGACAGACAGACAGACAGACAGAGACGGACAGAGACAGACAGACAGAGACAGAAAGAGAGAGAGACAGAGAGAGAAAGACAGGCACAAAGAGAGGAGGGAGGGAGGGAAGGAGAGAGGGGGAGAGAGAGAGGTCTGGACAGGTGATGGGGGTGGTACAGCCACGTAAGTCTGAAAAATGTGAAATAATCGTGAGCAATTTACAAAACGCATTCCCTGTCAGGCCTAGCCAGCACTCCAGAGATGGCAGACTTAACGACACACTCAGCAAAGACATCAGTGCTGGGTTTTTTTTGTTTGTTTTTTTGTTTGTTTTTGTTTTGTTTTGTTTTTTTGTTTTTTTTATCAGCCCACTCTTGCAATTCATATCATAACCTGGGCAGACCCAAACGATTATTTGTGTCAGACAAGAGATGAGCCTCGAAGAATTGGCGTGCAGTTAGTTTCCCGGATGTTGTGTCAGTAACGGGTTCCTGTGGCAAGATACACGTCATTTTCATGTAACCAAGATTATTCCAGTGACAGGCTGATACAATATCAGTATAAAATATTGACTAGGTAAAACAGATGCTAGGTAGGGCCTCAGGACCTGGCCAGCTCATGGGTTTATGTGCAGGCTTAAGGCTAGTGCCATGATCACCATACACATGGCACCTGTGACGTTAGTGCATACGGAATTCCTTCCGAGCGCGGAGACGTCGTCTTGAGAAGCTGAAACTGAAACTGTTGCACACGGGTAACCGAAACGCGCGTAAAGAAATAACGAGTGATCTCTAATGGCGCGAATTGAAGCGTGGTGGTACGTTGTGTAAGAATCCCATCAAGTGTCGGAGCTAAAGCGCATTGCGGTGCCTGGAGTGCAGTGGTCTTGTCTCCCGATAAAACTAGGGAGTGTTCATTTTATGTTGGAAGTCTCGACTGAGCTTTTGATTCGGAAACTGTAGCTATTTGTGCCTATTTTGTGGCGTTGACACCAATTTTAATGTAGAAAAGGACATGCCACTAACTTCTAAAATAATTGCTAATTAATCTGACCTCAGATTTACGCAGTTAACGTTTTGTCCCCTTTAGTGACGGTGGTTCCCGTTAACGACACAACACCCGTCTTTATCGTATCAGCCAAAGCGCGCGAACTAGCAAAGTTACACTTAGTTTTTTTGATTGATTTGGTTCAGATTTTACGTCGGCACTCACCTCAGGTGATATGGCCGACGGGGATAACCATCCCAGGGAAGTGGGGGAAGAGGGACTTATCTAATCTATCAGAACAACTGTGATGTTAAGATGGGACAGTGAGAAGGCCAGTTTTAATATAGCGCACCCTAGCATGTGGATCCGACGCTCAAATCAACTGAGCTATTGGGGCCCGCATTACACTTAGTGACACGGACATCGTTATATATAGGGCAAAGTGATTTGCTTGCCAATCAGAACGGGGTTCACCGTTTATCACATTCAGGCCACTATCATATGACGCAACGAACAGGAACTCAGATCAAAGCCTGTGTTTGCGTTGTCCCCCCCACCCCACCCCACCCCCCCCAAAAAAAAAATTGACGAGACACTTTTTTACGTGTCAAGATCTGGTCAGTTTTTTTAGTTCAGGGGCTGCATGCGGTCCTCAGCCACTTTGAGGAGATCCTGACAGAAAATTGGTGCAACCTTGGCACAGCAAGGAAGGGGATGGGTTGATGGAGAAAGCAGATGTAGAAATTCAACTATTCATAGAGCAACTAAGCGGCAACCCCAAAGATGTAATCATATACACAGATGGCTCAACCTCCAATAACAAATCTGGATGGGGCTTCACTGTCAAACAGAATGGAAACACCGTACATGAAGAATACCCTACATATGATATCATAACCTCCAGTCTAACAAATCCAACGGTTAATTTCAATGGGTGAAGAACTGAAACAAAGTCGAACCTGCATCTAGACTGACTCGATGAATCTAGTTCAAAAAGTGCAAAATGGAGTAAGAACTCCACGTTGGCACAAAGCAGTCTCACCTGTTCAGTGTTGACCGCTGCATCCTTTGACACCACTAGTCTCTTCCAAACGGCTCTGTCTAGACTTTTGTGGACATTTTCTTGAATATTTAGGCCACCGATGTTGGTAAGGTTCCTGATGTATGAGACTAGAGGTCGCCTTTCTTCCTTTTTGCCTCTGTCTTTCCTTGAAAAATGGTTGCCACGAGGTCCGTGTTCTTTCAACGTGACACATGGCCAAAGTATTGTATTTTAATCTTCTGTTGTTGCTGTCTGGTAGTAATTTTCTGGTGGTATCAATTTCTTCCAGGACATTTTCATTTGTTCTTCTGCTGCCTCTATTCTTTTGCAATCAGATTCCAGTCTTCGCAGCCATAAATCATGATTGGCCAGACCAAACATTTTAAAAGTTTAATTTTCAGGCCATTTGGTATGTGTCTCTGTCCTTCCAGATATTGTTGAGTTGGACCCTTCTTTCTTTTTCTTTTTTCTTTGCCATTCCAATTCTTATTTTGATGTCTTTGGAGCAGGTTCCATCATCAATTTTTATACAACCAAGATATTTAAAATCTTTAACATTTTCTGAAGGAACTTTATTAATTAAGATGCCTTGACTGGTTTGTGTCTTTACCTTTAATATGTAGCACTTTTGTCTTCTTGGCGTATCGACCTAAAAAAAATCTCATTGATCTACTGCCCCGGACACGCTGATATTAAGGGAACGCGCCGGGAAACTTGCAGGTAATGCCACAACAATAAATATTGTCCAACTTGGAAAGTACTGTGCCCTGCCCGTATCGTATATTGGTACTGCATCAGCCTATTACGGGAATAATCTTTGTTACATGTAAATGCCATGTGGATCTGTGTATCTTATCTTCAGGAAAAGGAACATATACATAAAGTAAATAAATAAGTAATTAAAGGTCTGAATCATAACACAACTACGTATTTTTTAAAAACTAAACTCGTCTCACATTACAGAAAGACACCCCCCCCCCCCCCCCCCCCCCCCGAAAGCCTCAGCTGTCTATCAACTAGATGAAGATAATATTTTCTTAGTCAAAGGCCCACCAGTCTGTCGTTCGCTTCCGAGGAAAGAAAAGAGGAAATAGATAGGTAGGTATGTATGCATGTATGTATGTAAGTAAGCAAGCAAGCAAGCAAGCAAGCAAGCAAGTACATACATAAATAGGTGAATAAGTAAATACAAATAAAGGAGAAAGTAAGAGATGAAAAAAACAAATAACAGTAAATTCATGCGTATACCCGCATGCCCGCACACAGACATACACACACATACATTCATAATACATACCCATATCCACATGGCCGACAACAACAGCAAGAACAACAACAGCGGCACCAGCAACAGCAACGAAAACAACAACAGCAAAGAGGAAACACACATATATACATATCGTGACAAACGTACAGATATACCTGGACAACAATCAATAAATAGCCCACAAACGCACACAGACCGTTTGGCAAACTTGCTTGTTCTCCAGCTGTATGTATGTTCCTTTTCTTCATCAGCATCATCAGGTGCCTTGCCGCATGGCGTTGGCGATCATGGACTTCCATCTGTCTCTATCTCTTGTTGCCCCAAGCATCTCCTCCACCCTCCTCGTCTTCAGCCACCCCGCAAGTCCTCCTTTTCTTCACTTTTCCTTTATCTCTGTTTCAGGAAAAGCCCAAACACTTTCCATTCCACACTGTACAAGTCTGTGCAGTGTTACTTTTGAGATGATACCAATGTTGGTCTCATTAATGATAGTTCTTGTTTTTCCTTCAAGATCACACTTTTCGGGATCTGATATAAGCGTAACAGTGAGCCCTGTTATGCGGTCTCAATCCCAGATGGAATTCTGTAACATCATGATTATCACCTTCATCGCCATCATCATCATCACATTGTAAAAACTGTGCTAGCTTCTGCGGCCATTCAGATGGCGCAGAAAATTGGGAGAGGGGTGGAAGTGAGCACAACTGAAATCTCCCGAAGTGCTATGGTCCTTTAAAAAAAAAAAAAAACCACTAATCTGTATGTACCTGGTTTCTGACAGGTGAATGATAAGTACACCTTCCACGACGACTTTGGACACCACGGCAGTCCTTATCCCATCAACGAATGGAAGTGGACGACGAGTGAGGAATAACAGACGTTCTTTCGACGAACGTGAGGCTACAGGGGACTCACCGAAATAAATTATACATCATTGTTTGGCCACTGGATGCGTCGAGGGTAGGCGTGAACACTTTATTAAGTCATCGTACAAAAACTAATGATAACAATAAAATAAAAAGGAAAGAAAACGGTAGATTAATCCTTAGCATTTGGGGGGTGTTGTGTGTGTGTGTGTGTGTGTGTGTGTGTGCGTGCGTGCGTGCGTGCGTGCGTGCGTGGTGTGGTGTGTGTGTGTGTGTGTGTGTGTGTGTGTGTGTGTGTGTGTGTGTGTGTGTGTGTGTGTGTGTTTTCTTTCTCCAAATGTGGGCGAACGGTCTTTGCTAATGAGCAGAAGCAAATGTACGTTTATACTTAGTTGCCTGGATTTAACTGCCCAAACGTTAATAAAAAAAAAAAATATAATAATAATAAAGCTGTCTCTCCCACCTATGGATGGATTTATCGGTCGAATTACCTGTTTACGAACTTTACTACAAAATATAACTCTACAGTGCAGACAGTTGCTTGCTTGTTTTACTCCAGATAAAAACTGACCTCCCAAAATTTCCAAAGCACATCGCCACCATCGCAAACAATTGAAAAACTTTAAATGAATGAATGAATGAAATGAATGAATGAATGAATGAATGAATGAATGAATGAATGAAAATCTCTTATTTCAAAGTGCAAAATATTTTCAATATTTCGTTATGTAACTTTCGGTTATAAAACTTCGTGACATCGTCTTGTATAGGTCTTCAACAAAAAGTTAATGGAAAGTTCATCACCGAATTCTACAGTGTGTGTGATCAGAATGTTCTGGAGATCAAACATCTACGCTGATGCGGAAAACGTTTTCACATTTTGTTCCTAATAACTAAAATTTTCCATAATATTTAGGTCTGGGATCTGTTGTTGCCTAAACAAAACGATTAGGAAAGAGGGAGTATCATTCATTTGTTTCAAGTTTTCAGTTGCAAGAATATCCGAACTATGGCTTGGCCTTGTTGTGAATAATGCAGTCTCGTCAGGAGGTAAATGGTTTCAGATGACCCAGCCTGACAACATTCATTCCAGAAAGTCCGTAACTGCCACACCTGTGATGTATACAGCCGTCATTGTACGTTGTACTGACAGGGAAAGTCGTTTATCTTAATTCAGTTTTGCCCTCAACATTATTTTGGTCCTACATTCCTTTCCTGTTTTCCTCCCCCCCCCCCCCCCCCCTCTCCCCCCATTGCTAATTTTTCACACCCTTCTTCCGCGTCTGCGTGTTTTTCAAACTTGGGACTCTTTCAAGTTCACTTTTGAAAACACAACAAAAATAAACAAAAATAAAAACAAAGCGATCCAGACTGATAGAAGCGGTGAAATCTGTATGAGTGTATCAGTGGGCACAGGCGCAGATAATAAGTGATAATGATGATGAAAATGATAATTATAAAAATAGTAATGATAAGAACAATAATAGTACTATGATGATGATGATGATGATGATGATGATGATGATGATGATGATGATGATGATATGTCAACAAGGATTTCTAGACTAGTTATAGTTGGATCTTGGTGAAACTTGACCAACAAGTCCACCGAGTTGGAAGTACATGTAGTCAATGAGCAACTGAGCAAGACACACTCATCATGTCATAATGACCAAAAAGGTGAAAATATCTCAGAAAGGATTTCTCGGCTAGTCATGTCTTATGACATTTGAACCTTTTTAAAATGCGTTTCAAGCCCAACAGGCTGCTCAAAGCAATATCATGGTTATAACCACCTAAAGCAAAACACGTATCTAAACACATCGATGACCATTTAAAAAGAAAAAATGGAACAAAACTAAAATTACACATTACTGCATTCACACAAAATAATCCGAGGCTATGCCACTGGCAATGGCCATTCCATCGAATTCATCACCGGGGGTTAAAAAACAAACTTGAATACAAATACGCAAATATAAACAAGTAAACAAAACCACAAAAAAATGGCCTGTAGTGCACAACATTGCCACAAGATTGTTCACATTTCCTTGGAGCCAAAAATGCAATACATTAAAGGCTTCGTGGAAAACATCAAGGTGAATGAACCAGCAAAGCAGGAAATGAGAATGGAAGAATTGACCGAAAGCAAATAAGCAAGGCAGAAACAAAGATAAGAGATTTCTACTTATAGCACAAAATTTCCAGAAGGCGTGGGATACTATGTAAACTGAGAGAGCCCCTGGCATCTCCACGGGGAGAGAAGGGGGTGGGGAACATTTGGACTGTCTATGAACCAGTAAACAATGAAAGGTTAACAAAAACGAGAGACAAACAGACATACGTGCATACAGACAGACAGACAGACAGACATAGAGCAGTGGTATGGGAGTTTTAAAAGTTCGTCAACAATATGAGGACTCAACTCGAGTTTTGGCTGGATTAATATTCTGTTTTCTTCTTATGGACACTGCCAGTATGACAGGGGTCCATCTGTTATGTAAAGAAAGCCGTATTGTTGATGATGGGTTATTTCTCATGTCAGCTTTCGCACCTGCATACATTCATCACAGTAGCGGTAAGTAAAACCAACAATACAGTACTGAAGAACACAATACCTAATTCTCAACTTTCAGCAAAGTCACGTACGTACATTTACTAAAAACAAGCGCTAAGACCAACAAATGTCTCGTAGTATCATAACAAGCTGCTCTTTAATTCTCATTTTCAAATGTGTCATGCATGAACGTTATATGTATATATATATATACATATACATATACATATACATATATACATATGTATATACATATATATATACACCCATATACATATACATATGTATATACATATACATATATATACATATGTATATGTATGTATGTATATGTATGTATTACTGTGACAACTTTGTATATGTGTGTATATATATATATACATATATATATCTGTGTATGTGTGTGTGCGTGTGTGTGTGTGTGTGTGTGTGTGTGTGTGTGTGTGTGTGTGTGTGTGTGTGTGTGTGTGTGTGTGTGTGTGTGAGTGTGTGTATTACTGTGACAACTTTATATATATTATCTATTCAGGTCCTTGACGTCTCTACGTCTTTCAATCTCCCTTTAAAAGAAAGAAAAACAACACAAGAAAAACCACAGAAAGGAAGAAATGAAGAGCGGAAAAAATAACGAGAGAAAGAAACTTCAAACTTCAAAACATTTTTCACTCAAGAATAATAGCATTAGATCCCACTGGACCTGCGTTAGCTAGTTCTTGCCACGCAGAAAAAGACTAGTGAAATGCATTACTTTAATCAAATGAAGTATAGGATGAATTGCAAAAACATACGTTACATACAATGGAGAGAGTTCATGGAGTGGGAGTGGCTATACAGGTTAAGACAATGGCAATGCAACGATACACCCTTTCTAAACGGTATGAGTTTTTAAATGAAAGTCATTTTTCAAACTTGCCGCTGCAAATGCACGTACCAGCCAGAACTAAAAAAAAAATACCGAAAAAGAAATATAACAACAGCAACAAATATGATAAAAGACACAAAGCAATTAAAGAGTAACACCGTTTATTGTTGTTTGAGAGAGAGAACGAGAGACGTAGACTGAAAATAGTAATTAGTGTACGTTGTGTGGTTGTGTGTGTGTGTGTGTGTGTGTGTGTGTGTGTGTGTGTGTGTGTGTGTGTGTGTGTGTTTGTATGAGTGTGTGTGTTTGTATGAGTGTGTTTGTGCGTGCGCGCGCGCCTGTCTGAGTCTGTCTATCTGTCTGTCTGTCTGTGATGTCAATACATAAATTCAGTATCAACACAGTCGAACATATATATTAATGTAGTATACACACAGTCGGTTCAAAAATACTCACAGCTTACAGCAATTTGCGACAATGACGTTTGAAATGAGTTTGTTCATCTTGAAGGAAAGCAAAGCAAATTAAAAAAAGAAATAAAGAAAAAAAAAAACCATGCCACAGAAAAAGAGAAGCCCATTTTGAGCAGCAACAGGAATAACAAACAAAGTAACTGAGCCTAAATATTTGCCTGAACGGATCACGAATGTGTGTTTGTGTTTGTGTGTGCGTGTGTGTGTGTGTGCGTGTGTATGTGTGTGTGTGTGTGTGTGTGTGTGTGCGTGTGTGTGTGTTGCGCGCGCGCACGTATGTTGTGTGCGTGTGTTTGCGTGTTTGTGTTTGCGTGCGTGTGTGTGTTTGCATGCGTGCGTGCTTGGTTTCATTGTGCAAAACTATGCAGCCAAAGCACTCGTGCTGGACAGTGAAACAACCGAAAGTTTAACGCGCCGTCTCTATATAGTATATCCTCGACGATCTTAAAAGCCTCTCACGTAACCATCGTGAATTTATCCTAGCCGGGGAAGCGTTTGTAACATTAAATGGCAAATAAATCAGTAAGGAAATGTGTGCACAGCTTTTACTGTCACTAAGACTTGCTCTGCTGCCCACGACAGGTGTAGAACGAGAGCTTCAAAGGGAAATCATCCTGCACTGGAAACAAGTCAAAAAAGATAGCCTACTGTAGATGGGGAAAATGTCAGTAACAGTATGTATTAAATAGGGAAAGAGTGGGCTTATGTCTCTGTGTATGTGTATGCGTGTGTGTGTGTGTGTGCACGTGCGTGTTATATGTACGTTCTTAGTCACAGATACAGACGCGCGAGACACAGAGAGACAGAGAGAGACATGGGTGAGAGAGACGCTGAGAAAGAACGAAGGCAGACAACTGAGAGAGACTGATACAAATAGACAGATGCTGGCACACAGAGAGACCGTAGACTATTGTCGTGTTTTACTTGTGCAGATGTTTTTGTTTGACTTGTGCACATATGCTTATTGGTATCGATGGGGGTGGGGGGGGGGAACAGAACACCTAGTTCATATGTCAATTTGATGCATTCGCGCACTGCACATAATCTAAAGATATGCCTCTGGCATTGACTGCTCCGTCCGATTTACCACCAGGCGGTTTAAAAAAAACAACTCAATACAAATCTAAACAAGGAGTAATCAAAACACATGTACGTGCACGTCTCCCCCCTCCCCCCCTCAAAAAAACAATCTTAATGCCCCGTTTACACGACGTGCAACTAGCGTGCAACTAATCGGTTGCACTACCATGCAACCTATTCACAACCCCAGACGACTCAGGCAATCGGTTGTCTGAGATTGTCTGGAGTTGTCAGTTTTTCGGTAAAATCCCATTTTTAGTTGTACGTGTAGTTGCACGGCCGAAAATATTATTGTCCTAGAGCGATAATGTTTTCGTAGTTGCATCAGTTGCACGGCCCCAAACGGTTGTGTGGAGTTGGGAACACTTTTACACGAGTTGCCTGGAGTTGGCTGGGGTTGTAGGCAGGAAGTAGTTTCGCGCCACGCGTGCCTCCGTGACACACGCAGCGCGAGCCTCAAGAAACGGCCGGAACAGGGGAGGAGCCTAACGGTTGCACGTTTCCTTTTACACGAATGCAACTCCACACAACTTTGCGGTTGCACGGCTCCTCGTGCAACTGGTAAAACCCAGTGGTTGCACGTTAGTTGCATCCCGTGTAAACGTAGCATTACACACACATCAAGTAGGAGCAAGATCTCAAAAAGTAACGAAATTTTGTCAAGCACAAGCACTGGTCGAAACCTGTGTCTGTTAACAACGCAATGCCAAACAGGCACACAGACACGCTCAGACTGGAGAACAGTGAAAAAGAAACCCCATTGAATTAACATGATGAACGTATTGTATCAGTGACACACATACAGACACAGACACAGATAAAGACACACATACACACAAAGACACACAAAGACACACACACACACACACACACACACACACACACACACACACACACACACACATTCATACAGGGGAGAGAGAGAGAGATTTTGGGGAGGGCTTGATTTTTTTTTCAAGTAGAGCCAAACGATAAATTGCACGCCCGCCTTCACAACAACCGCTGTAGCTGACATGTTACATCTTGTTGCACTTGTAGTACTTGGGGAAAGGCGTTATCAGGTCGGCAGTTCAGTGAACTCTGCTCTGACTCTAAGCTCCATTTCTTTCCCCACCCCACCCCTCTCTCTTCTTCTGTCTCTCTCTCTCCCCTTCCCCCGAGGGATCAAGAGGGAAAAAATCTTTCCTGTCTACTTTTCTGTCACCTTCGTTAATAAATATCTTCGCATTTTCCCATGCCTGTTTGTCTGCCACTCTGCTTTATTTTCCTTTAAATTTCCTTTTATACATTAAACATCTCACTTACTCAGTCCTTCTGCGAGCGTGCATACATGCGGGTCAGTAAATAATGCGTGTGACAGTGTGCAGACACGTGTGTGTGTGTGTGTGTGGTGTGTGTGTGTTGGTGTGTGTGTGTGTGTGCGTGCGTGTGTGTGTTTGTGTGTGTGTGTGTGTGTGTTTGTAGTGTATAAAGTAGCCAAGGGACTTGGAGTGTTTTGTAATCTGTGCGCAAGAAATGATTATGTATGTTAAGTCGCCATTTTGTTCATGGTTTCAACATTTACTCGGACATACAGTGTACAACAGTCACTAAAAGTTAAATACAAAAATTGTGTGACACATCACTAAAAATGTTTTACACGTATATGATATGAGCCAGACTTTTGGCTTAAAAACAAAAATATATTTATTGCTCGAATTCTTCTGACACCTGAAAGATTAGCTATCTTTAATGACAATGGGCCAGCTAATTTTGCAATGAACCCTTTCACAGACATACGTAAAATCCATGTTCAGAGTATCACATTTCAGGTAACATCAGGTAAAAATAGAGAGAAAAAAAAAGAAAAAAATACACAAAACAAAAAAACAACAGTTATACCCAACTGAATTGTGTTTTGCTGATTTTGCGTTTGTCGGATATAAGCTCCTAATCTGGTGGCGGAAAAAAAAGTGTACAGGCCACGAACAGCTGATAAATCTTTGGTGACACACGTTGCTCATGTGGAAAAGAAACTGAAGACAAACAAAGCTGCAGACGGAGTGACAGATCAGAGACTGAAATGAGCCAAGCCATAATAACAACCACTTTTCTGGCACTTCATGCTATTTTCAATCTCACTTTAAAAGAAAATGAAAGCCGGGAAGAAAGGGGGAGGGGGCTACAGATTTTCTTCATATCGACTGGAGTGTGTATGTGTGTGCGCACACGCGCGTATATGCATGGAAATGTGATGAAAATGCGCCAGCAATATTTTCCCAGGTGTTTCTACGTGGCTTTTACCAAATTTGGGTCAAAGTACCGTTGAGGGGTGAAGAACGCATAAGACTGAATGTCATAAGCAGCAAGGGATCAGGAATACATAAGTTTTGAAATCATGGCGCCGAGGCAAGAATATACGGACCAAAAAACTGCCAAACGTCACTACTTTTTTCAGAAAGGCGTGAGAAAGAACTTTCTCTGGAACTTCTGACTGTTACTGAAATGTTGTTTTCAATGTTGTGACAGTCTGCCATTGTCTCCTCTTCACATCAAGAGAGACAGACCTTTGTTGTTGTTGTTGTTTTTTTTTTTTCCTTTTTTAACTGCGACTAACCAATCTCATTTAAACTGATACAGCTGCCACTTTCTGTCGAGCTAAATAGTTTACCAGAATATTTTGTTTGGTTAGTCCTTTCATATTCTTCTCGAAAATATTTCACGTTTCCGGTTGCTATGGCACAAACAGTAACTGCGTTCCCTGCAACTTCAATGCATTCTTATTTATTTACAACCTGTGGTACCCAAACTGTAAATGGATTCACAACGAAACTGCCAAAAATCGATCCAAACCATGTCCTCTCCACACTTCCCCCATTCTTCCCCCCCCCCCCCCCCCCTTTTTTTTTTAATTTTTTTTTTTTTTTTTTTTTACGAGAATGTGAAAAGGCTGTTTGGTGTCAAGAAAACTTTCCTCTGGCCATCAAGCCCAGTTTACCACACTTTTCCGTCCCTGTCACCCTGTCCCTGTTAGTGCCGCTGCCTACCTACAAAGCTCCTCTTTCACTTGCTGGACTGACTAGCCGGAAGTGGGAGTGGCAGCCGATGACATTGAGTTAATTATAAGCCGGTTTGGTTCCTTGGCAGGGGCATGGAAGACTATTATACTCCTTAGAGACAGAGACATGAACAGAGAGACCGGAACCCGCACTGTTTCTCGCCAACAATCACTCTTACTTCCCAGAGGCGAATCGCCAGTCTTGCGCTTGCGCGATACATCTAACAGCCACAAGCCCGTTCCCTGCCCGCTGCAACAAGAAAGACATACATACTGTTTCGCAGAATAAGTTATTTATCTGTCTTACCTCTCTCTGTGCACTTTTAATCAAATATCAATCTCCATTATGAAAAAAAAAAAAAAAATTCAGAAAAGCAAAAGAAAAAAGAATACGATGGTATGGGAGAATGTTTCATATTGACTGAGGACTGAGTGGGGGAGGGGTGGGGATTGTGTCATATCTTTGTGATTTTTTTTTCAATATGCCCTCTAGAAGAATTGGGAGGGGGGGGGGGTCTTTTCCATTGTATTTCTTCTGCAATGCTGTGAGCCTTGGAGCCCGTGCTAATGCAACGAAAACGACTGTGTGTCGCAAAGTCTGTCACATATCTCTTTTTGTGTCTCTGTGAGACTTAAGTGGATGAATAGCGTATATATATACAATGAAGCTGACTTATAGCAGTCACGTTCGAGAGACTGGAAAAGCAGGTTTTGTTTGTGTGTGTGTGTGTGTGTGTGTGTGTGTGTGTGTGTGTGTGTGTGTGTGTGTGTGTGTGTGTGTGTGTGGTGAGAGAGAGAGAGAGAGAGAGAGCGTGTGTGTGCGCGCGAGCACGCATGCGCGTCTGTGTTGCATTCGCTTAGTGTATGTGAGTGTGTGCGTTGTGGTGTGTGTGTGTGTGTGTATGTGTGTGTGTGTGTGTGTGTGTGTGTGTGTGTGTGTGTGTTGTGTGTCTGTGTGTCTGTGTGTGTATGCGAATGTGTGTGCTACATTCTGTTTGGTGTGTGTGTGTGGTGCGTGTGTGTTGTGTGTGTTGTGTGTGTTGTGTGTGTTGTGTGTGTATGTGTCTGTGTGTGTGTCTGTGTGTGTATGTCCGCGCGCGCACTTTATTTTGTTTTGCATCCTATTTGGAGTAGACTTCAGATCGTCACAGCTGTGTTTCCGCGCGAGCGCGTGCGTGCGTGTGTGTGTGTGTGTGTGTGTGTGTGTGTGTGTGTGTGTGTGTGTGTGTGTGTGTGTGTGTGTGTGTGTGTGTGTGTGTGTGTGTGTGTGTGTGTGTGGGTGGGTGAGTGGGTGGTGGGTGTCACTGTGCGTGAGTGTGTGCGTTTCTGTGTGTATGTGAGTGTGCACACGTGCATCTGAGAGTGTGCGCACGCTTGTGCATATGTGTGTGTGTGTGTGTGTGTGTGTGTGTGTGTGTGTGTGTGTGTGTGTGTGTGTGTGTGTGCTTGCTGTGTGTGTGTATGTGTGGAAATGCTGCATGATCTATCACAATATGCTTGTGATCTGTAGCTCTTACATGAGCACGTGCAGGTGCTTACACATACGATACACATACTACAGATCACTTTCATAACAGTTTAAGACTTAAACCAAAAGGCTGGTTTAAAAAAAATGTGTTGTATTAATGTGAGAATAAGATAACTATATACACTAAGTCAGAAACAAATCATGAAAGATTCATTGCAGCTGCTGAAAAAAATTGCGTTGGTTTTAATTAAACCAGTCAAGCAATCAAGTACCAAGGATACTTACAAAGATAATAAAAAAAAAAGAGTGATCAATATGAAGCGTACTTAACACATTCTTATTCTCTTGTCAAGCACACACACACAAACACAAACCACACACACACACAAACCCCCCCCCCCCCCCACACACACACACACACACACATACAAAGAGAGAGAGAGGCATGACGCATATCAATGAACTTACAACTTAAAGGTTAAACCTGTTGTATGGGACGTGATACATGCAGTTCCCGACATTTCTTCAGTTATGCCATTCGTGGTTACTTGGCAAATGAGTTCATCAAGCTGCTTCTATTGCCAGCATAATTAAGAATCCAAGTGATAACAAAAGCGTAGACGAAATTTCATTGAATTTATGCAGTGTTAGATAATCAACTTAACTTAATTGTTAGTTTTGTCTACTGCATTTTTGAGCCCCCGTTCCTCTCCCCTCCACCCTGTCTACACACACTCAACACCAAAAGCATGCCCCCTCTCCCTCTCCCCAGCCTCTATACATGAAACATACCTCCCTCTCCTCTCCACTCAACATACACAAACACACCACCAAAATTAAGACGAAAGAAGAAAGAAAGAAAGAAAAAGAGGACACACAGAGTATAACTTTAAACCCCATTTTGTTCGAACTATATTATACACCTCGAAGACACACACTTGTCCCAAACAAGACAATCCTTTCTTTGTCTGTTTTGTTAACACACAAACATAAATGATAAATAAAAAGAAACAAATGAATAAATTCACCAGCATTTCTTGGATCAAGCGTTCATTCCAACTGGCTCAACTTTCCTACTTATTAGATGAGAAATTATTAATAGCCCATATTCTATTTTCTCAACAACTTCGACCCAAACTTAAGCTAAACTCCTTCTGAACATGCATACATTATGATGAATTCTTCCAGTACCTAGCCTATGATACAGATATTGGTCAACATTTTCGTATACACAGGTTGGTCCAAGTTAAAAGATTGGTCAAAATGAGTCTCGAAATAAGCGAGAAACGTTTCCGTAAAACGTTTTACTAAATATATCTGGTTACTGGAAAACAACATTTAAAAACAGAAAAAAAAAATACTGATTAAAAAAAACGACATGGGGCTACGTCCAATCAACCGCTCGTCAATGAAACCGAATTAGACTTCGACATATACAATCTTATTTATGTACTGCAGAAACACCCTTGATGACACATTCAAGTGAGCAAACATGAGTTTAACAGGAACAGATGTAAATGCGTTGGATTCAGTAGGTCTCCGCTTTTGTCGTTGAAGAAAGATAATACTCAAAAGGACGACGTCCTTTTCTCTTCCATGGATATTTGCAGATATCATTACATTTCATTTGCTCGCTGAAATCGACGTGCAAAATTAAACCACAATACAGATTAAAAATAATCCCACAGACCATATCATTTCCTTTCTTGTTTTAAGCCCTTGCGATCCTCGTACCATTCAATCACTGAACACACGTAAAGTCAAAGCTTCTTCCTCTTTCGTCTGTTTGTATCATCTGTCTGTATTATCATAAGCATGATACGAACATAAATTTGATACATATTGTTTTCAGTGTCTATAACTGAATGCTATGTTAATATGCGGAATACTAACACGTCCAATAATGATCACGTGTCAAAAAGTTTAGTATAACTGAATATCTCACTGATAAAATGTTGTATGTTTTTGTCATGAGTAATGTGGTGTTTGCTATTAATGTATGTGATGAGGAAGTTAAGTTTCGATGAGAGACAACCTCCGTCTTGTTTTGATTGGGATTTTCAATACCCATGAAACAGTCGCAGATGTCCGTTTGGGTATAATAAAAGTGATATGACGTTCAACATACACAAGAAGTTGACTACTGTTTCTACACTACCGTAGAGTCCTGACCACTTACTCAATCACCACACTGGCGCTGCATTGATTCACGGTGAAACGGTCTTACATGACGGTGTTTTTGACTGGTCAAGCCCTAGCTCCGAGATGTCCTATGACTTATCATTACAAAGATGAGATAGCTGTTCGAGAAAAAAATGGAGGGAAAAAAGAAGCTGATGATTTGCATGTGTTTAAAATATTTTTTATGCAACAGATTCTACTTTGTTGATAATCATTATTGTTATTAGTCATTATAAGTTATTACAATTAATAGAAAACAGCTTAAGGAAAACAAGAAACAAACAATCATAAAGCTTATGTCGTTCCATAAGATCTGGTCTTTTTTTTTTTTTTCAAAGCTTTCTTCTGGAGTCTGGACTTTGTTCACGGCGGATTCATTGCACTCGGATAATACTATACGCAATATGAGCTCGATCCAAATCTACCATCTGTTGTCTGGCAGACTTCCGGAGCCTGCGCAAAACCTTGCGTGCTGGCAAGGTCTTGAAATGGGGAAAGACACGGAACCAATGAAACAGTGACATCACCAGAATGACTGGAGCATTAAAAGGGCAGTAATCAAGCTAACATCTGTGTTACAGGGTGGGACTGAACTCGGAACATGAGATCTTGAGCCCACGGGTTTATCAAAAGAGCTAACCAGTCTGCATTAACACACACACACACACACACACACACACCACACACACACACACACACACACACACACACACACACACACACACCACACACACACACACACACACACACAATTGTGGCCTGTCTGAGGGTCAAACCCTACATCCCTGCTTTATTAGCATGGCGTTCTAACGGGGCTATTAAAAAAAACTGATTAAAAACTGTGGTCCGCCTGAAGATAGAACTCCTCAAAAAATTGTACCCTGCACCATCACTGGTGCTCTAAGCTCAGACCACTAAAAGGAACCAGAAAAAAAACACGAAAACAGAACCAGAACGCGTATTTAATACAAACAGAGAAGACGGGCGAACATTTTCGTCCAGGCCTTTGTCAAGCGTAAACGTAAGATCACAAACGAATAAACACCAAATACAAAAATTAGGAGAAAAGGACTAAAACTTCCTTGCTGCTTCGTCCAGTGGGAGAAAAAGGACTCATTTTGGCGTATTCTGGGTCACACACTGTGCCCCAAGTTATGTGAATTCTTTGATATGCTATATTGTGCTGCTGACTAGCTTATCAAGATTTGTTTAGAAATGTCTGTGACATTGATAATGATGCATTTTCAATTTAGAAAGGATGGTGAGCCATACGCCCACTTCAAAATGCGCTCGCAATTCCTTAACAGATCAAATTTTCTGACTGGCAATGTGACACAAATTTGACACAAATTTTGGGAAAAAAGAAAAAGAACATCCATAAACGACTGAGAACTCTTTGCTGACGAATTTTGGGTCCAGTCTTCACAACACACACACACACACACCCCACACACACACACACACACACACACACATACACACACAACACACACACACACACACACACACACACACACACACACACACACACACACACACACACACACACAACACACACTACACACACACACACACACACACACACACACACACACACACACACACAACACACACACACACATGCAGAGAGAGAGAAAGAGAGAAGAGAGAGAGGTAACCCTCTAGTCGATATAAAATAATACATTTTTTCTTTTAAAGATTAGTACAAAGAAATAAAAAGCTAGAGAAATCGGGGTGGAGGGGAAGAAGAGTTGAACGTCGTTTCCTAGACGAGAGATGACAATCACAAAACAGAACAACAAAATTAAAATAAAGGTTTTTACATCATGTTCCTAAGTTGATGTTTCCTCGTTGAAATAAACTACTTCGGAGACAAATGTTTAAAAGCTTTTAAGCCGCTTTCTCTTTAAGAGAAAAAGACATTTTTTTCAGCTTAATTGTGAGCCAAAAAAATTAGCCCTTCATCGGTCTCGTTCAAAATTACAAGTTGGCGACACCGTTTCTAACCAGACCTTTTTATTTTTTTAACAAAACAGCAAAACTTAATTTGCAAACGATTGACTAATGACTGATGAAACATTATCACCGATTCCATTTTGCATCCTAACACTGGGACATGTAGATCTATACACAATCAACCAATGATACTGTAATGTTACGTGCGATTAAAAAATATCTTTAATGAAAAAATTAACATCAATGCAGGACACAAATGTTTTTTGATCCAAGTAAATGTTCGCCTACACAGGCAAGTCAAGTTTTTTTTTGTTTTTTTTTTTCTTGTTTTTTTTTTTACCTTTTAGATTTACTTTTTTTCTTCACACTCATCAGAGTGACAGAATGAGCACTTTTGTAAGCTTCGGTTTGTTCGTGGAGGCTTTACAACGTACTGTTGATACCGTAACTGCGAGATCACAAATGCCATGCGACGGGATGCATGAATACTAAGCAGCATCAACATGACAGACGCCGTCACCCTGCGCATAAACCCTAAGCACTGGCGAGGTCGTGACATTCTGCCTAACCTGCTGGCTTGTGTAACATACTAACAATGTCAAATTCTATCTTTACTTGTACTGGTTGTAGGTAAAACTTCACATGCCTTTAGAAGGTATCTTTGTAAGTGGCTCAAATTACTGCAAGACTGAAACCATTGCAAATCCCGGTCAACGACTGCTCAACCCTACACCCGTTTCCCCTTTAATTAAAAGGAGCAACGCACCAGCACATCGCCTCTAAAATACGTAAATCAAATGTGCACGGCGTCTACAAATAACAAACAACAGAGAAAACAGCAACAACTCTAGTCCTGAACTGACCTAAAATGAAAGACTGATTTAGGACCAAGGTCGAGTTGTGATGTGTGTCCGTGCATGTCTTAACTAGCATTTTGGGCATTTTGAGATATACGTATCACTGGAAAGTGTACATTTTGCTGATTATTTTGGTACTTGAATAAAGCTTGTACTCAAAAGAATGTAGAAGTTATGTATGTTTAAAGTCATTAAGTTGTATAACGGCCATTTTGAGAAACGGCCTCTAAAGTTTTTGTGTGCTCTCCTACACATTTTCCTTAAATTTCGTTACTTGGTGGCTTTGACCCAGTTTGTTTCTAATTTTCGTTGTCATTATCTGGAAGGTGCACTAAAGAGCTCTCCATCAGTATATTACATGTGCGGGTACTGTACAGGTTACGGGTCATAACAAGAGACAAAAATAGGTACTTTTGATAGGAAATTGCGTTCTTTCTACTGTGATCAGTGCATTAAAATACCGATCTAAATTGATTAATAATATTTTTTCAAGAAAAAAAAATTCAGTGTGGGATAGATTATAGTCTATACAAATCAGTTTTGAGAAAAAGTCAAAACACCCCAGACAAACCCTTAGTCACCTTTTCAGCTCCTAGTGCTGTTCGACTGACTGCGAGTGAAGACTGATTTCGTGGTGGGGGGTCACATATACATACATATATGTGTGTATGTGTGTGTGTGTGTGTGTGTGTGTGTGTGTGTGTGTGTGTGTTATGTGTGTGTGTGTGTGTGTGTGTGTGTGTGTGTGTGTGTGTGTGTGTGTGTGTGTGTGTGTGTGTGTGTGTGTGTGTGTGTGTGTGTGTGTGGTGAATGAGCGCTTGTACGTGTAAAGATCAAAAATAACTTTTCCGCCTCTAGTTCTACCCTTATACCCTATATTCTTAATGAAAATTTCTCCAAGGTTATAAACAGGCATAACGTACAACAAGTTAACAAATGAAAGAAAAGAGTTAAGAAAATGCACCGATCACTCCCTGTGCTCCTCACCCTCTCCAACACCCCACCCCCACATCCTAACTGGCCCCAGTGACAGAGCAGTAAAATTAATGGGCAGGCCACAGGTGGGAGGCTGTAAACAGTTGTGCCCACACGACAGCTTACACCTTCCGACACACGTCGTCCCCTGCAAGGATGGCCCCGAACAATGAGCAAACGTCATGTGATTTCTCTTCACAAGGAAACGTTCGTTCCGCAGTCTCTGAATGGGAATGTTAAAGGGTATACAGAGCAAAAAATCTCCCTTTCCTTTTACATTCCTTTTTCTGTCCGCTTGTACCGGGTAGTGTCGCCGTGCGATGAAGCTTCCGATCTGTGTAGATAGCTAGACGGGGAACGTGGAGTAGAGTCGTGTCACAGATGTGATCAGAATTGGTGGCACTCCATCCATTAACTCTGAAGTCCCAAGCATCTGATACTGTGCGCTTGGAAGACTGACTGGTTGACTGGCGTGCTAGTCTTGTGGCCAAATCACTTGATCCGCTGTTGTATGAATGCATCGTGATTGACAGGTTTTGTTCAACTCATCCCTCGGATCTTTTTGTTTCCAGTCATGTCTCTGAGGTCTTGCCTGCAGGTCCTCACAGACATCTCAACTGACAGGTTGTAATCTTTCATTCAGGATTGTGTTTAAAGCTTTGGCCTGGCACTGTTAGTCAGTGTGGGTGCAAAGACTTAATTGATAAACCTGGCCTTTGTCTCGATAGGAATGCCTGGATATTTTATACAGATGAAAGTTGACAGCCCAAAGCATTTGCCTTCTGGACTCCATTTTGCCGACTTCGGTGAATAAGCTTCCCAAGTGCTAAAGTTCTATGCTTTGGTGAAAATTTTATTGCTCATTGATTCTGATTCTGATGTCCAATTTGTCAGATATTACTATTATTAGTCCTACTGCCTTTGTCTTGCTGGGGTTGGGAGAATAAAACTAAAAGACACTCCACAATAATATTTAGTGTCTCAATTAACCAAACAATTTCAGATAATGCTAAATGGAAGAGGGGCGGGGGCCAACAGAGTTTTCTTGTACACCACAAGGAATAAGTTTTACGGATCCATTCTTCAGATATCGTGGGTTGGTGTAAGATTTTGCAGTATCTGCCAAGACTCTATCATGTGGAATTTGTTGTTCGACGTATAATTACGGAACCGTGCGAATGCTCTGATATTTTTTTCAGGATACTGATCAACAAGAACTATAGCCGACTTCTGTCTGAAAACATATCAAACAAAAGCGAAAGTGAGGTTAAAAACGGCAAAAAACTGGTCGGGAATTTCGTTTTAAATCTAAAGATCTGAACTATCATAAATACACAATTACAAATATGTGAACTGCATTAAAATAGATGTGGTATTATACATCAATCGTCCAGACGAGAACTTGATATTTGGGCAGAGTTAAATTACAGTTACAATGCACTTCAAAATTGCTGAAGAAAAACAATCAACCAGCTCCAGCAGTTGTTTTCTTTCTTTTCCAAATAAGAATAACTGACCACTTACACACAGCTAATAAGATTCAGACATTTTGATCGCAGACTACTACATACACACATTAGGGATAGCGGTGACTGAAATGTATATTTGTGAAAATTACGATAATGAGAACTCTTTTTTAACTATGGGAGAGAAAAATTGAGGGATTTTTTTTTTCTGTAAGGTCAAGGTTATCTGGGAATTAAAAACCGGCAGTTTTCTTTTGATGTGGACTTGGAGGAAAGGAAGTGTCAGATACAGCCAGGTCATTAGGTACAACCAAGTCAAAAATAATGGAATGGTTACTATCATGGTATCAAGCAGAATAAATTCATTGTACATTGTTTTCTCTGTCCTGTTCCTGCTCTCTCTCTCTCTCTCTCTCACTCTCTCTCTCTCTCTCTCTCTCTCTCTCTCTCTCTCTTTGTGTTTGTGGGAGCGTGCGCGTGTGTGTTTGTATGGGTGCGTGCATAAGCGTCTGTTTGCACTTGTGCGAACTGTGCGCGCATGTTTGCATGCAATTTCGGTGTGTGTCAAAGGAAATGAACAGCCATTTACCGACAACTCAGCATATATGACAGAATGAAAAATTACTTGGAATGAAAACCAAGAAATTGATAACAGTATTAACAATAATAATAATAATAATATACACAGTCATGTCTATCCTATTCCTCCGTGAATGTAAGCATGTACGCGTTTTTGGCGCGTGCTTACGTACGAATGTAGATGTTACTGTGTGTGGACGCTCGCACCCATCTCACTGCCTGAGCAAGTGATCATTAAGGATATGCCCTTGTCGCTAACCATTCCACCAAATTTATCACAGGGAGATTAAAAAGAAACTCAACACAAACGCCTGAACATAACAAAGTACACCAAAACATACAGAAAACTGGGCAACAATACCTCAAATTGCCACTTAGCAGTTCATTTAACAAACCTGAATACAAACGCCTGAACATAACTAAGTACACCAAACCATACAGAAAACTACGATTGGCAGAAAATATATACATAATGCTTTATGGAAAACATGGAGGTGAATGGATCAAGGCAGAAAATATATACATAATGCTTTATGGAAAACATAGAGGTGAATGGATCAAGGCAGAAAATATATACATAATGCTTTATGGAAAACACAGAGGTGAATGGATCAAGGCAGAAAATATATACATAATGCTTTATGGAAAACATAGAGGTGAATGGATCAAGGCAGAAAATATATACATAATGCTTTATGGAAACATAGAGGTGAATGGATCAAGGCAGAAAATATATACATAATGCTTTATGGAAAACATAGAGGTGAATGGATCAAGGCAGAACATATATACATAATGCTTTATGGAAAACATAGAGGTGAATGGATCAAGGCAGAACATATATACATAATGCTTTATGGAAAACATAGAGGTGAATGGATCAAGGCAGAACATATATACATAATGCTTTATGGAAAACATAGAGGTGAATGGATCAAGGCAGAAAATGAGAAAGGAAGAGCTGTAAGAGAGCAAAGGGAGCATGGCAGAATCGAAGAGAGCGACAGAAAAGAGGAAACTTCTGGCACAGTTTCCAGATGATGACAATAGTCCCTGACATCTCTACAGGAAGGAGGTGGAGGGGGAGGGGCGCTAAATATGAGTTTACAATGAATTGATCTAGAACAGGACATGAGTAATATAGATCCAGAACTTTTTTTTTCGTAGTTGCGTCAATAAACGTTTTGGTCAGCATCTAACGATTAAGCCTATCCGTTGTAACAAATTTCAATGAAGTTTCAATAATATAGTCAAAAGGCAGAATACAGCAAAACGCAGATTTTGCATACTGTCAAACGTTCTTGAGAAGATACTGTTCACACTTTCCTCGAGAAGCGCTGATTTTAGGCACTTTCTGGGTCCATGTGATCTAGAACTTGGTGCCCTACTTTCTAAGCTGATCCTTTCGCAACTCATGCACGCTCCATACCTTTGACCAACATACGTTAAAGATTTATGTATAACGTACTGGGAAACTCGTGTCCGCATATTTTTGTCACACACACGCGCGTGCGCAATGATTTCCCGTTTTAAAAAAAAAAGGCATTTGAAAAGTTACAGTAAACCACAACTTTAGACCTAACAACAATAAGATTCCTACATGAAACTGCTCCACATTCTCTATCGGGACGAGTGCAACCCAACAGAAGATGATGCCCATTCAAAATCTCTGAGCATTCCAAGCTATTCTACCAACTAAAATGCCCCCCCCCCCCTTTTTTTTTTTTCCCCCTGGACGCGTATAAGCATGTTGTTTTGCCCACATTGTGTTGGCGGTATGTTGTCATCCACGTAACCTAACTCAGATGAAGGCTAGCGTCCACACTCTAAAATTAATTAGTCTTATTTGAATGGAAACCGAATTACTCTCGTTTGTACTTGTAGGAACCAGAAGAAAAAAAACCCCACACACACACAAAACACACACACACAAAACACACACACACACACACACACACACACACACACACATACACACACACACACACACACACACACACACACACACACACACACGTTTATCCAGTCTCACTCTCCAGGCTGAAAATAGATCAACACAATTGACATAGTAGTCCCAAACCAACTTACACTAAAAATGTAAATATTGAAAATCAGACTATATATTCATTTATCTGAGAAAATCATGGCCAACGAATGCAGATCTAGATTATACATTATGATTATTACTAATACAGTAATAGTATTAGGCTATTTATAGCTTATTTATTTGTACAATCATAAGGACTAAAGGAGTTTCGTTTTGTTTTGTTTTTGTAAAAGGATAAAATAGCAAATCTAAATGACTACATTACATACCTTGGGTCGTCATTACTTTTGAGCTAAGATCCAGAATCTGATAAATTATTTCTATGTTTTCCATCAATCACTGATTATTGATTCTGTGCAAATCGGGCTTTCAACTGACGATGACGATGCAAATTTGCAGATCTAAATCTTGATCTACCTCCATGCAGTGACCGACACGAGTAACCAGGGACATACTATTTGCAGTGAGAAACAAGTTCAACAAGAAGTTCTAAAACACAACGAAGTGCAGAATACTTCCAACATCACGTCAAAATTCTGCAGAAACACAGATTAAGATTTGCACATCACCAGCAAAACTGATCGGCTGGGACTAACAGACGACACTATTCCTTCTATCTTTTACTTTTTTTTTTTAATCCGGGCTGGGAGGGCGAGACGTGGAAGTGGGCCCGGGAAGCGTGTGTCTGTGTGTTGTGTTTGATGTAAGACAACATGTGACAAGTAATTTTTCATTTAAATCAATGTTGTTGTTGTTGTTGCTGCTGCTGCTGCTGCTGCTGCTGTTTAATCGTCGTCGTAGCTGGAAAGGACTAACCGTTAGGTAGAGATCAGCAGTGACCGACACAAACTTTGCTTGGGTGTATGTGTGTAGGTAAGGGAGGGGGAAGGAAGCGGGAAGGAGTGTGCTTGCCGAAGAAAGTACGTAAACGCGAATGAGTTCAGGACCTGGCTATCTCATGGGTTTATGTGCTGTGATCATTCTGGATCTTCTCCATCACATGGCACTTGTGACGTTAGTGCATATGGAATTCGTTCCGAGCACGGAGACGTCATCTTGAGAAATTGAAACAGAATGAGTTCACATGCATGCGCATGCATTTTATTATCATATATGTGATGTGTGCCAAGGAATATTTTTTCCTACCGAAATAGCTTTTTTTTTTTTTTTTTTTACTTGAACAAAGCTTTCAGGCAGCCTCAAAACTATTACACTGGGCCCATAAAACACAGGGCCCGTCATGGCCTAGCCGCTTCAACAACAAAGCAGACATGCCTGACCCACTTCGGACTCAGAAGAGCTGGGTTGTAGGGTTGCAACGGAAGTGGACCAAGTAGTGCAGAAAGAAACCGGAAACACACAAAAATAGAAAAGACAACGTATATTTGACGCACAAAACAAGACAGGCGTTAATTTTAAGCCATCTGGACTTCAACCAGAAAAAAAAAAAAAAAAAAAAAAAACACGATAAAAAAAATAATCAGAACGCATATTTAATACAGCCAGACAAGACAGGCGCAAATTTTCGGCCAACTCAAGAGTTTCACAAACTCTTGACAAAGACCAGTTGGCCGAAAATTCACAAAGTCTTGACAAAGGCCATTTGGCCGAAAATTTGCGCCTGTCTTGTCTGGTTGTATTAAATATGCGTTCTGATTCTTTTTGTGTGTGTGTGTGGGTTTTTTTTTCTTTTCTTGTGTTAATACATTGTACACAAGCCTGTATATGAGCTCGCACTGATAATGTGGTGTGTGTGTGTGTGTGTGTGTGTGTGTGTGTGTGTGTGTGTGTGTGTGTGTGTGTAAGTGATGTTTTTATTTGATTAATTGATTGATTTGGTCAATCTTTTACGTCGGCACCCACCTCAGGTGATATGGCCGACGGGGATAACCATCCCAGGGAAGTGGGGGAAGGGGGACCTATCTAATCCTATACTGACGCCACCAGAACAACGATGATGTTTAGATGGGACAGTGAGAAGGCCAGTTTTAATGTAGCGCACCCCAGGATTCGAACCCACAACCATTAGGATCTGAACCCGACGCTCAACCAACTGAGCTACTGGGGCCCGCTCATCTAGTAAATACAGGGCAGTAGCTGAGTATTTTAA
>JAPXFY010000022.1:57928304-57953304 GCA_030674185.1 Monoplex corrugatus
ACTTAACTCTTTGACTCTCTCACCCTATCGACCAGCTTCCTGCAGGAAGTTGGTGGACAGGGTGAAGGAGTCAAAGGGTTAAGTTTTTGATTTGCTAGCACAGTTGACAATGCAGGATGCTCGTGGTCAGGGTGCGAGAGTCAAAGGGTTAATGTTTCGTAGGTTCCTTCTCCGTACCACAACCACCCTCCTCCCTTTTTTCTCCATTTCAATACCCTGACAGTGCATAGAGTGTTTGCAGAAGGTTCAGGGAGGTTGACAGGTAATTGCTGGCAGATTTGAGGGGATCAAATATGGAATTGTCCAAGTGCCTTCATTCCCTCTCGATCAAACTCCCACTTCCAAACCCTGTGATTGTCAAATTTTATTTTAACTGAAGTTTATTCAAGATTACATCATCATCATGTGCCCTGCCGCATGGCGTTGGCGATCATGGCCCTCCACACCAAATCTATCCCCTGTCACTGCAAGTACATCTTCCACCCTCTCTGTCTTCAGCCTCCCTGCAAGCCCGTCCAATATTTTTTCCCTGGGTCTACCTGGTGTTCACTTTCCCTCCAGCTTTCTTGTTCAATGTTACAGTGACCTTGAAATGTGCAAAATCTGGATTTTCAGGGATAACGGTTTTTTTTTTTTTTTTTTTTTTTTTTTATAAAAAATGGAACTTGTTAAAATGGCTAGATTGTTTTTTAAATTTTTAGCGTGATTCGCATTCTGCCCGAAAAGTGAGACTGGGATATAATAGGGTCTCTCTACCTTAACAAGCAGACCCCTGAACATGGACAAAAGATGACAATTATTACATTGTGGTCCCATGACACTCTAGGTTTCTCCTTTTCCCTTACTTTGCGAGAGAGTACAAAAAAGGACGGGGGGGGGGGGGGGGGGGTAAGGGAGAAAGGTGGGAGCGAGAGGACGACGAAGAGAACCCGGAGGAAAAGGAGGAAGACTAAGAAGAAGAGGGGCAAGAAGAAAAGCAACAACGAAAACAGCAACAAAAACAACTTACTACAAAGGACAAACACATGCACGTAAACACACACACATGCATATACATGTATATAACACACACACACACGCACGCACGCACACATACACATACACATACATACATATACACATAAACGCAAAAGGCATACACATACACATACACATACACACACTCACACGAACACTCACACGAACACACACACACACACACACCACACACACACACACACACACACACACACACACCACCACCACACACACACAGATATATGTATACATATTAATATATAATATATATATATGGATGTATAATGTATATCTAATATATAGACACACATACACGAGTACACACACACACAACACACACACACACACACACACACACACACAACCACATCACACACACACATACACATACACACAAACGGCGCACACTACACACGAGCACGCACACACACGCTCATAAACACACACACATACACATGTACACACGCGCACGCATACATAAGCCCACACCTCCACGATGTGTGCTTTCTCAGAGGACCTGTTATTACTGAGCTAATGGGCCCACTGAGAGAACCTGGCAAGGAAACAATAGCAGCCGTGTAAACATAAGCCAGGTCTCGTGTGTGTGTGTGTGTGTGTGTGTGTGTGTGTGGTGGTGTGGGTGGAGTTGTGTTGTGTGTGGTTGTGTGTGTGTGTGTGTTGTGTGGTGTGTGTGTTGTGTGTGTGTGTGTGTGTGTGTGTGTGTGTGGTGTGTTGTGTGTTGTTGTGTTGTGTGTGTGGTGTTGTGTGAGTGTTGTGTGTGTGTGTGTGTGTTGTGTGTGTGTGTGTGGGTGTGTGTTTGTTTTGTGTGTGTGTGTGTGGTGTGTGTGTGTGTTGTGTGTGGTGTGTGTGTGTGTGTGTGTGTGTGTGTTGGGTGTGTGTTTGGTGTGGTGTGTGTGTGGTGTGTTGTGTGTGTGTGGGTGTGTGTGTTGTGTGTGTGTGTGTGTGTGTGTGTGTGTGTTGTGTGTGTGTGTGTGTGTTGTGTGTGTGTGTGTTGTGTGTGTTGTGTGAGTGTGTGTGTGTGTGTGTGTGTGTGTGGTGTGTGTGTTGTGTGTGTGTGTGTGTGTGTGTTTGTGTGTGTGTTAGTGTGTGTGTGTGTTTATGTGCATATGTCTGTCTCTTTAGTAAGTTGTTTATATTGCTGTTTTTTGTTTTGTTTTTTGTTGCTCTTGTTCTTGTTCATGGCTTTAAAAAAAAGAGAAAAATCGCAACATACGTCTATAAGCCTCTGAAGAGAAGAAAGTTTGCCTTATCCTAAAGTGAAAGTATTGATGTGAGAACATAGTTTGCTTTATCACAAAGTTGAACTCTAGTGATGTTGTCTCTTCTCAAACCTATTCATATGTTCCCTTTGAATATTGAAGGATGAGTGTGGGACCCATATTGTATTTAGTCCAAAATATTTGAAGTATGCATTGTCCAAGAAGACATTGTATTATATTTTGTGTTTGTATTATGTTTATAACGTATTCACACCCATTTGAATGGGGCTTTGGCCTTATTAAATAAATTTCTGGTTAAATGCTGACAAGACAGCAAGTGTACAATGGTTAGAATGAAGTGTTACTATTATCGATCTGCAAGTTGCATGTGTTGTGAACAATTTTGTTGATTTAATTGTCGTGTTTCTTGTTTTTCATTCTGTTTTTTATGTGACTGGGAGCAATTTGTGTTCGAGTGTTTCTTTATTGAGATAACAAATTATTCTTAGTCTGATTTTCAATGAAAGAAAGAAGAGAAGAGGAAGGAGAGAGAGAGAGAGAGAGAGAGAGAGAGAGAGAGAGAGAGAGAAGAGAAGAAGAAGAAAGAACAGAACAAGAAGAACAAGAACAAGAAGAATAAAAGAAGAAAATGGCCATTCTTACAATCTGCCACTTCATTTTTTATTCTTTATTTTTTCAATTTTTTTTTTTAGGATCATTGCAGTCAGGGAGGTTACTTTTGTGCTCACCTTTTTTTTTTAACCCCGTCTCATTTTCTACGCCACTTTAATGGCCACAGAAGCTGAAACAGTTTTTATTATGCGATGATGATGATGTTGATGTGGATGATAATCATGATGCTATGGAGTTCCATCTAGGATTGAGACTGCGTGACAGGGTTGCACTCTACGCTTACTATCATAATATATCCTGGAGTCAACCAGGCCCGAGAGATACAGACACATCTGCCACTTCATATAAAAATTATCTCGGAAAATTCACATTTTGCGCTTCTCGAGGTCACGGTGACTTTAAAAAAAAGCTTCAGTTGAAATAAAACTCCATACCCACCCAGGTCCATGGCAGGCTGTCACTACAAGTAAAACAGATTTTAACTATATTTCAGAAGTTCTTGAGAACTTAAATATTCTTTCACGCACCTTCCTAAAAAAAACGTGCTGATTCTAGGCTTTTTTTATCTCGGCAATTTTCGTGATCCATGTCATTTTTTGACCTTGACACTTTATCCTCCGAACTTACGCATTCGCAACTCTTTAAAGATTGTCAGTTTTAATCCAGATTCGACACAATGTCCGTCCAGAAACAACCGAGAAAAACGTGCTGAAACATATTTTTGTCACAGACACACAAAACACACACACCTCTGTTCGGTCGATGTGAAACGATGAACAGCTTCAAATGAACTGGCTTTCGTTTTGTTGTTGTTGTTGTTATTGCTGTTATTGTTTGATTGTCTGTCTGTGTCTGTCTGTCTGTTGTCTGTTTATCTGCCTGCCTGCCTGCCTATTTATCTGTCTGTCTGACTGTTTCCGTCTATCTGTCTGTTTATTTGTTTGTTGCTTGTCTGTCTGTCTGTCTGTTTCTGTCCGTCCGTATGTTTGTTTGTCTGTTCGTCCGTCCGTCTGTTTGTTTATCTGTTCGTCCGTCTGTTTGTTTGTCTGTCTGCCTGCCCTTCCTGCCTGTTCTTGTCTGTCTGTTTGTTTGTTTGTTTGTTATCCCATTCACTCTGCCACTCGCTCTAAGTTTTTTCGTTCATATACATCCCAGTTGTCAGTCTTGGCTGAAAGGTTGTACATGTAAGTCTAGTTGGCATAGGGACAGAGCTCCTACCTTCCTGTCTGGCTGTAGGGGTACGGTATGCCTAGAAAATATGTGCACGTGCTGCCTCTAGTCCACCCGGCTGTGAACGGGTACCTGAACTTGTTAATGGTTAGGGAAGATGAAGCACTGAGGGACAGCAGATGAATACAACCTTCATCGTGCCGGACCCGAAAAAAAAGTGGAGATGTCTACCACCTCACTCTCCCACGACCTCAAAGTCATGAGACAACCTTTTTTTTTTTTTTGAACAGCAAGAGTAGAGATGATAAACACGGAAGACTCCATTCCACAGATGACATCAAGGTCATTGGACAACCTTTACCTTTTTTACAGCAAGAACACAATTGGAAAACATGACAGACTACACTCTACAGATTGTGCGGGAACTCTTATTATTTCTTTTCTTTTCCTTTCTTTTCTTTTTCTCTACAGAGTTACGTTGACAGCTGTGCCCTCCATAAATCCAATGAGGAACATTTTTATATTCCACAGATTCGAAGACGAACAGTTTTACAGCCACAGAACTCTTTGTCATTTCTTTTTTTTTTTTTTGGTTTTTTTTTTTGTCTTTTTCTTTTTCTTCGTCAACTTTTCTCCCTTCCTTGTTTCCCACCTACGCATATATCATCCATCCCTATCCACTCCACCCCTACACACACACACGCACACGCACGCACCCCGCCACACACATACACACACATCATCCAGCATATCCTCAGACACAACACAAACACACATCACCACACACCCCCCGAAACACACACACACACACACATCACTCACCATCCCATGTACACACACACACACACACACACACACACACACAACACACACACACACACACACATACACACACACACACACACACACACACACACAACCACAACACACACACACACACACACACACACACACACACACACACAAACAACACACACACACACACACACACACAACATCACACATACACACACACACACACCACAACACACACACACACACACACATACACACACACACACACACACACACACACACATACACACACACACAACACACACACACCCCACACACACACACATACACACACAACACACACAACACAACACACACACACACACACACACATACACACACACACACACAAACACCACACACCACACACACACACAACCACACACACCACACACAACACACAAACATACACACAACACACACACACACATAACTACACACACACACACACAAAAACATACACACACACACACACACACAACACACAAACACACACACACTACACACACACACACACACACACACACACACATCACACACCACACAACACACACACACACACAACACACACACACACACATACACACATACACACACACAACACAACACACACACACCACAAACATACACATACACACACACACACAACACACACCACACACACACACACACACACACACACACACACACATGCACACACCACACACTCCAACCCATTTTCCCTTGTGGTTGTTCATGGTCAAGCTGTCATTGATGATTCAGTCCGTTCTTTATTTTGTCTCCATAACTGATTGCCTGTTGTATCACTGTCGTATAGGGAATGGCAACGATCTGCATGAGTTAAGGACATAGCTACACGAAGGAACGTGTGTTTCCCCCTCATCTATCAACCTGCCACAGCACTTGCGGTAAATGGAAACAAAACCAGAAAAAAAAAGATTTGTTTACAACAGTGGGGATTCGCTGATGAGCCAACATTCACAGTTACATGTTTATCAGTCATATCAACAGTTTAACTTAAGTTTCAGTTTCTCAAGATGACGTCTCCGCGCTCGGAATGAATTCCATACGCACTAACGTCACATGTGCCATGGAGAAGTGGAGAAGATACAGAATGATCACGGCACAAGCCTTAAGCCTGCGCATAAACCGACGAGTTGGCCAGGTCGGTCCTACCTAGATAGTTCCATAACCCTGGGGTTCGTAGGGGGAGTGAGGTGGCAGAGACCTCAACTTGTCCGGGGCCAGCACCACGAGGGTGGCGCAAAACTGTAGCCCATCTGAGGATCGAACCACGTCCTCTGCGTCATCAGTATGGTGCAGAAAGTTATATTTCAGAAGGGTACATACAAGAGAACAAGAACTGTATTTTGCAAGTATATCGGTAATGTAAACGTTTCCTAATGAACCAGGAAAAAAAACCCGGTGTCTCCAAACCACAAACACATTCATAACTCAAAAACCATACGCAGTATATCAAGTTTGCACAACTCAGGGACATGGAGCGGTTGACCTTTTCCAACAGGAAAAAGCAAAGCAGGAAACACACTGTTTTACACTTCAACGGCAACACTACCAACAAACCACTCCTCTCCTCTCTGACAGCCAAGAAGTCCAGTTCTGACCTAAACATCAACAGAAACATAAAACAATTGACCTTCAAGAAATGCATTTTAACCAACCACTAAGTGCATTACAGTAAAGCGACAATTTATAACAAGTGTCCAAATCGTGTTAGTCATCAATGTGCTAAGAGATAAAGTGAAAAGAGGATATAGAAGACAATAACATGTATCACTTAAACATACGAAAAAAAAAAAGGAAAAAAAAACGAGAAAGAAAACAAAAAACAACAACAACAACAAAAGAAGAAAACATTTGTTTAAACAACAGAAGCACACGACCAGAGAGCGCTTATGTAACACACAGCAAAAAGATGTAATAGCTGGGAAAGGGAGGAGGACGCGGGGAGGGGGGAAGGGGGAGGGAGGGGGCGATAGAAAAAGGGGGGGGGTGAGAAAAGGCGAGTAACACAACACTTTCCTATGTTACTGTTGACAACAGAAGCCCAATGGCTACTCACCGGTTCAGAGACATGTACCAAATCCAACACTTCCTGTCTTCTCTGTTGTTGTTCCACACACAAAAAAGCTCAACAAACAAATAGAGAACAAACCTAAAAACTCAGTCCCATGGGGGGATCCCCTGTCTGCAGTGTGGTGGCCATAGGGACCACCGGGGTCACCATGGTGGATGTGTGTTCAGCTGGCCTGCAGCAGGTCTGATAGCTTCTCCAATACCACAGTAGTCCTCGGCAAGTATAACAGACTTCCAGAGTTACACAGACAGACGCACGGCAGCTCCCTACATACGGCACTGCTTTGGGCGAGGACACAGTAAAAAGTCACTTCAGATTAGGTCCCCTGAACACAGTCGGCTGTCGTGCTGATGGTGTCAAAGCGAGAACACAATAAAACAGGTAACGCTAGGTGCCGAGACTACACTGTATTTGTCATAGTACGTTCTCATGGGACACAGGGGAAAAAAGACGACGAAGAAGAAGAAACAGCGGCTAGTTCACAGGACACGATGAGTTCTGGTTCTGATACTCTCTGAAGGAGAACCCAGAAAAGGAACTAAGTGCTGGTGCCCTGAATGAAAACAGGAACGTTCACGAACACGAAACAGCTACTTTCAGGTCACCAGTACACGCTGCCTCGTCTTTCTAATACTTTCTGAAGCAGAGCACACATAGACGAGTCACGGTCGGTCCGCAGAATGCTCTAATGTTGTTGTCCTTCTTTTACTTTCTGGGAGAGAACACAAAAAGAAATAACTACATGTGACCACACTGCAGTCTACTGTTGTTTTAGCGCATTCTGCGAACACAGAAGTAAGTGAAGCTCACCATAAAAACGGTATAACGTCGTCCTTATATGTTTCTGCAGGATAACACCGAAAAAGAAGTAATCACAAATCACCAAAACGCAGTACGCTGACGCTCTAGTGTAGTCTGCGACAGGCACAGCGAAGACGCCACTTCCAATCACCAAAAAACATACAACAAGGAATCGTTCTAAAAGAGAACACATGGAAAACCACGATGCTGACTTTACGGTTTGGTCATAACAGCAACTTGGCGATGTTGAGAGATTTTTCCCCTTTTTTCAAACCAGAATAAATACTTCCCCCTTTTTATAGACATAAAATGAACTAATCTCCTTTCTTTCTTGTTTTATGGGGAGGAGGGGGGTATTACAAAAAAAAAAAAAAGCATCTGGTATTTTAGTCAGGCATGAGAGGAAGCCTGAGAAAGAATGTGGGGGGAACTGAAACCCACTTCTCAAGTGCTGACATGTGTTCTGCCCAAGAGGACACGTTTCTGTCCTATCTCTGGGCACTTGGACTATCTCCCCCTCCCTTCCATCCTTCTTTCTACTCTCCCATCCACCCCCAACCCCTCTCTCCCTCCCTCCCTCTCTCTCTCTCTCTCTCCCTAGCGCCGTCTCGTTCATCATGACTTGTCTGTCATTTCTCCAGTAGCTTCCCTTTGCCGCGCCATGTCAGTGGCGACACGCTGTCAGCTCTGACAACAGTTAACCCCCCTTTTCTTCTTCTTCTTCTTCGTTCCCTTGTTCCTTTTCTGTGTGAGCTTTGACTAATTCTCTTTTCTTTTTTTTTCTCCTTCACTCTCGTTTTTGATCAACTGTCTCTCACATACACACACTTTCCAATCTCTCATCAGCTTTCTCTGTTTCCCTAGATTTTTTCTTTTACGCTCTTTAACTGGAAACACACACACAACACACACACACACACAACACAACACACACACACACACACACACACACACACACACACACACACACGCACACACACCACCACACACACACACACAACACACACACACGCACACACACACACACATATACACACACATGCACACACATACACACACAGATTGCGTGACACGCACGTACGTGCACACGCATACACACACGTACACAAACAAAACAAACATTCTTTGCAAAAAAAAACCAAAAAAAACCCTCAGGATTCGGGCTAACCTGGATTCCCTGTTCGTCAGTGTCAGTGATGGCATTGCCATGATCCAAAGTCAAAATTTGAGAAGTTGTGTGGTGTGTGTGTGTGTGTGTGTGTGTGTGTGTGTGTGTGTGTGTGTGTGTGTGTGTGTGTGTGTGTTGTATGTGTGTGTGTGTGTGTGTGTGTGTGTGTGTCTGTGTCTGTGTGTGTCTGTGTCTGTGTCTGTGTGTGTGCGTGTGTGTGTGTGTGTGTGTGCGTGCGTGTGTGTGTGCGTGTGTGTGTGTGTGTGTGTGTATGTGTACATGTGTGTGTGTACGTATGTGTGCGTGTGTGTGTGTGTGTGTGTGCGTGTGTGTGTGTGTGCGTGTGTGTGTGTGTGTATGTGTACATGTGTGTGTGTACGTGTGTGTGTGTGTTGGAGAGGGGGTGTTTTGTCTTTTGCTGACCCTTTTTCTTCACCTACGTCTGTGTTATTTCTGTGGCATGAAGGACCACAGAATCTGGGACATTTTGTCACAATACTGTGATGATAAGAACATAATGTTGTCATAGGGTCAAGTTCTTTTCATGTAACCCAACCCTGCGAACATGAACGGCCACAGAATCTGGGAAATTTTTCTTTTAATTTCATAATGTTAATATGTTGAAAGGCTCAATATTGATGGAAAAGATCCAAGAATATTCAGAAATATGTACTGGGAGCAAACAGCAGCAGTGAGAATAGAAAACGATATAAGCTCTTTCCAAAATATCCAAAGATGAGTTAGGCAGGGTTGTGTTCTGTCACCAGATTTGTTTTCATTTTACAGCGAAACCATCAGGAGAAACCTAGAAGAATGCCCTGGGATAAAGGTTGGAGGAAAAATGATAAACAACATTCGTTACGCAGATGACACCGAGCTAATTGCAGAAAATGAAAGGGACCTACAAAACCTTATGAACACAACAGAAATAGGAAGCAAAAATGAAGGGCTGGAGTTAAATAGCAAAAAGACTGAAGTCATGGTAATCAGTAAAAAACTTGGAATCCCCTCATGCAAATTATCAGCAAATGGCACAACTCTGAGACAGGTTGATAAGTTTAAATATCTGGGAACTGTCATCTCACCAGACGGCAGATGCACATCAGAAATAGCCAGCAGAATCGGCCAAGCCAAAACAGCATTCAAGAAGATGAAAAGCGTTCTTACCAACAAATGCCTATCAATTAACATCAGGAAGATAGTTCTTGATTGTTGTATAGAACCGATACTGTTACACGGTTGTGAGGCGTGAACACTCAACGCTCAAAGCCAGAACAAGATTGAGGCAGCCGAAAGTGGTTTCTAAGAAGACTGTTGAGAGTTCCATGAACAGCAAGGAAAACAAACGAGATAGCCTTAAAGGAGGCAGACACAAGAAGATCATTAATAAAAAATAAAAAAAAAAATAAATAAAAGTAAAACAGATTAGGGAAAGACAAGCAGTATTTATAGGACATTTTATGAGGAGATAGAGATTAGAAATTCCATTCGCAGCACATGAAAGCTGGAGGGTGTAACATCAGGCACAGCAGTTTGATAAAGAGCCGACTTGGGGAAGGTGCTTGGGACAGACGAGTGAGCAGATGAGCTGACGTCATGTGGGTGGAGATCAGTGGCCAAGTGGATGAGATGGATGTAATGGATGAGATGTGATGATGGATGCGTGATGCTGATGGAGATGTGGTGGAGTGAGGATGGAATGTCGATGGATGGAGATGGGTGGTGGTAGAGTATGCTGGATCGCATGCAGATGCAATGGTGATCAGATGTGATGGATGGATGAGATGGAGGATGTGGCATGATGAGATGCGGTAGTGGCAGATATGGTGGATGGAGTGATGGATGATGATGATGATGGATGAGATGGCGAGAGGAGGCAGATGAGGATGGGATGTATCAATGCAGAGATGCAGTGATGATGCTAGTGATGGATGGATGGCAATGGCAGATGATGGTACAGACAGATAGGTGTGATGGCAGATGTGAGAGCTTGATGATTAGCGTGGCAGATGTGGATGGCAGATGAGGTAGTTGGTCAATGTTGTGTGGCCATGTGATGCGTTGTTGGTGCCCATGATATGGCAATGCATGAGATGGCATGATAGGATGGCATGTGGTCATGAGGATGGCAGATGTGGATGGCAGTGGATGGCTGGATGTGGTATGGTAGGATGATGGATGGATGGCAGATGTGATGAGATGAGTGTGATGAGATGGGATGGCAGATGGAGGATGTGATGGATGGAATGGCAGATGTGATGGCATGAGATGGAAGTGGATGAGATGGTGGATGGCAGATGGATGGATGGAGATGGTGGATGGAATGGTGGATGGCAGATGGGATGTAGATGGTGGATGGCAGATGGTGGATGGCAGATGGTGGATGGCAGATGGTGGATGGAGATGGTGGATGGCAGTGGGGATGGAGATGGTGATGGCAGATGGTGGATGGCAGATGGTGGATGGAGATGGTGGATGGCAGATGTGGATGGTAGATGGTGGATGGCAGATGGTGGATGGTAGATGGTGGATGGCAGATGTGGATGGCAGATGGATGAGGGATGGAGATGGTGGATGGAGATGGTGGATGGGATGGTGGATGAGATGGTGGATGGCAGATGGTGGATGGAGATGGTGGATGGCAGATGGGTGGATGGCAGATGATGGATGGCAGATGTGGATGGCAGGTGGATGGCAGATGTGGATGGCAGATGGTGGATGGATGGTATGGATAGATGGTGGATGGATATGGGATGGCAGATGGTGGATGGTAATGGGGATGGCAGATGGTGGATGGTGGATGGCAGATGATGGATGGCAGATGTGGATGGCAATGGATGGATGTGGATGGCAGATGGATGCGATGGCAGATGTGGATGGCAGATGATGGATGGCAGATGGTGGATGGCAATGTGCGATGAGATGGATGGCAATGGTGATGGAGATGATGGATGGCAGATGTGGATGGCAGATGTGGATGGCAGATGTGGATGGCAGATGATGGATGGCAGATGATGGATGGCAGATGGGATGAGATGGATGGAGGGATGGCAGAGGGTGGATGGCAGATGGTGGATGGAGATGATGGATGGCAGGATGGCAGATGGTGGATGGAGATGTGGATGGCAGATGTGGATGAGGATGGCAGATGATGGATGGAATGGATGGTAGATGGTGATGGAATGATGATGGCAGATGGTGGATGGCAGATGAGGATGGCAGATGGATGGATGGAGATGTGGATGGCAGATGATGGATGGCAGATGGAGCAGATGGTGGATGGAGATGTGGATGGCAGATGATGGATGGAGATGTGGATGGCAGATGTGGATGGAGATGTGGATGGCAGATGATGGATGGCAGATGGAGAGATGGTGGATGGCAGATGTGGAGAGATGGCAGATGATGGATGGCAGATGGTGGATGGAATGTGGATGGCAGATGATGGATGGCAGATGGTGGATGGCAGATGAGGATGGCAGATGTGGATTGGAAGATGTGGATGGAGATGATGGATGGCAGATGGTGGATGGAGATGGTGGATGATGGATGGCAGTGGTGTGATGGCAGATGGTGGATGGCAGATGGTGGATGGCAGATGATGGATGGCAGATGGTGGATGGCAGATGGTGGATGGCAGATGTGGATGGTAGATGGTGGATGGCAGATGGTGGATGGCAGATGGTGGATGGCAGATGGATGGATGCAGATGGTGGATGGCGGATGATGGATGGCAGATGGTGGATGGCAGATGGATGGATGGCAGATGGATGGCAGATGATGGATGGCAGATGTGGATGGCAGATGGTGGATGGCAGATGGTGGTGATGGTGAGATGGTGGATGGCAGATGGTGGATGGCAGATGGTGGATGTCAGATGGTGGATGGCAGATGGTGGATGGCAGATGGTGGATGGCAGATGGTGGATGGCAGATGGTGGATGGCGATGGAGATGTGGATGGCAGATGGAGATGGCAGATGGTGGATGGCAGATGATGGATGGCAGATGGTGGAGGCAGATGGTGGATGGTAGATGGTGGATGGCAATGGTGGATGGCAGATGATGGATGGCAGATGGTGGATGGCAGATGGATGGATGGAGATGGTGGATGGTAGATGGTGGATGGAGATGTGGATGGCAGATGGTGGATGGAGATGGTGGATGGCAGATGGTGGATGGCAGATGTGGATGGCAGATGGTGGATGGCAGATGATGGATGGCAGATGATGGATGGCAGATGGTGGATGGCAGATGGTGGATGGCGATGTAGATGGTGGATGGTAGATGGTGTATGGTAGATGGTGCATGGCAGATGATGGATGGCAGATGGTGGCAGATGGTGGATGGAGATGGTGGATGGCAGATGGTGGATGGCAGATGATGGATGGCAGATGGTGGATGGCAGAGTGGATGATGGATGGCAGATGGGGATGGCAGATGTGGATGGCAGATGGTGGATGGCAGATGGTGGATGGCAGATGGTGGATGGAGATGTGGATGGAATGTGGCAGATGGGATGGTCAGATGGTGGATGGCAGATGGTGGATGTAGATGGTGGATGGTAGATGGTGGATGGCAGATGGATGGCAAGATGGTGTGATGGAATGGTGGATGGTGGATGGCAGATGATGGATGGCAGATGTGGATGGCAGATGGATGGCTGATGGATGGCAGATGGTGGATGGTAGATGTGGATGGCAGATGGTGGATGGATGCAGATGATGGATGGTAGATGGTAGATGGAATGGCAGATGAGGATGGCAGATGTGGATGGCAGATGGTGGATGTAGATGGTGGATGGTAGATGTGGATGGCAGATGATGGATGGCAGATGGTGGATGGATGGTGGAAGATGGTGGATGGCAGATGATGGATGGCAGATGGTGGATGGCAGATGGTGGATGGCAGATGATGGATGGCAGATGGTGGATGGCAGATGGTGGATGGCAGATGGTAGATGGCGGATGGCGGATGGCGGACGGTTGGTGGCAGATGATGGATGGAAGATAGTGGATGGCAGATGGTGGATGGCAGATGATGGATGGAAGATGGCAAATGATGGATGGCAGAATGTGGATGGCAGATGGTGGATGGTATATGGCGGATGGCGGATGGTGGGTGGCAGATGGTGGATGGCAAGTGATGGATGGCAGATAGCAGATGGTGGATGGCAGATGATGGATGGCAGATAGTGGATGGCAGATGGTGGATGGAGGATGGCGGATAGCAGATGGCAGAAGGCAGATGGTGGATAGCAGATGATGGATTGCACATGACCGGTGCGGGTGGTGGGTGGCAGATGGCGGATGGCAGATGGCAAATGGTGGATGGTGGATAGCAGATGGCGGGTGGCAGATGGCGGATTGCAGAAGGCAGATAGCGGATGGTAGATGGCAGATAGCAGATAGCAGATAGCAGATGATGGATGGCAGATGGCAGATGGCAAATGGTGGATGGTGGATGGCAGATGGCGGTGGCAGATGGCGGATGGCAGATGGCGGATGGCAGATGGCAGATAGCAGATGGTGGATGGCACATAACCGGTGGCGGTGGTGGGTGGCAGATGGTGGATGGCAGATGATGGATGGCAGATGGCAAATGGTGGATGGTGGATGGCAGATGGTGGGTGGCAGATGGCGGATGGCAGATGGCGAAGTGCAGATGGCGGATTGCAGATGGCAGATAGCAGATAGTGGATGGCAGATGGCAGATGGCAAATGGCGGATGGCAGTCGGTGAATGGCAGATGGCGATGGCGATGGCGGATGGCGGATGGTGGATGGCGGATGGTGGATGGTGGATGGCGGATGGCAGATGGCAGATGGCGGATGGCAGATGGCAGATGGTGGAATGGCGGATAGTGGATGGCAGTTGGCAGATGGTGGATGGTGGATGGCAGATGGCAGATGGCGATGGCAGATGGCAGATTGCGATGGCAGATGGTGGATGGCGGATGACGGATGACGGATGGCAGATGGTGGATGGTGGATGATGGATGATGGATGGTAGATGCAGATGGCAGATGGTGGATGGTGGAAGGTGGAAGGTGGATGGCAGATGGTGGATGGCGGATGGTGGATGGTGGATGGTGGATGGTGGATGGTGGAAGGTGGAAGGTGGAAGGTGGATGGTGGATGGTGGATGGTGGATGACAGAATGCAGTTGGTGGGTAGCAGATGGCGGATGGCAGATGTCGGACGGTGGATGGCAGATGGTGGATGGCGGATGGTGGATGGTGGATGATGGATGGTGGATGATGGATGGTGGATGATGGATGGTGGATGACAGAATGCAGTTGGTGGGTAGCAGATGGCGGATGGCAGATGTCGGACGGTGGATGGCAGATGGCTGGTGGCGGATGGTGGATGGCAGATAGAGGATGGTGGGTAGCAGATGGCAGTTGGTGGGGAGCAGATGGCGGATAGCAGATGGCAGATAGTGGATGGCTGATGGTGGATGAGGCTTGGACCCCTTAGAGTGTGAGGAGTTTAGGGCCAAAACACTTGATTGACGGGGGTAACACTTGATTGACGGGGGTAACACTTGATTGACGGGGGTAACACTTGATTGACCTGGAAGGGGGGGGGGCTTCTCCTGTGATGACCTGCTGTCCAGCTCTCCTCAAAGTGTCTGCTTTTTTCTTTTCTTTTCTTTGCTTGTTTGTTTCTGTGTTTTTGTTTTTGTTTGTTTTGTTTTTGTTATTACCAATGTCATACTTCAAAACAGAGAGAGTACGCTCGTGTTGGATGGCGTGTGTGTCTGTACGTTGGTCCGGTGGGTTAACTTACACTATGCAGATGGCATAATGTGGTTGCACATAACCCCATTCGGGTGGAGTTTCCTGTGTTTATGAACCAGTCTGATTCAAGGTTCGTATGATAACCTGGCTTTCTTCTTCCTTCCTTTGCGTGTTAAAATCCTTCTATGTTACCGTGCATACGAGGACTAGCATGTGAAAAGTTCTGTACTGAGAAACCTTGAGGGATTTCAGTTTCAGTTTCTCAAGACGACGTCCATATGCACTAGCGTCACAGGCGCCATGTGTATGGTGACTGTGGCACACGCCTTACATAAACCTATGAGCTGGCCAGGTCTTGAGACCCTACCTAGACTATGTTTTACCTAGTCTATATTTCATACTGAAACCTTGAAATAGTACAGGGTCATCTCCGCTAACAGCCGCCTGAGCCCCAAAAGATGAGAGGTAATCATTGAATGATATGGTTTGAAGTTTGGAGTTTGTTCTAAAAGATTCTTCGAGCTCGGACAATTCCGTATGCGCTCCACCAAAATCTGCTAGCAATGAGGCCTATTTGGCAAGACTCCCTGAACCTGTACAAAACTCTGTGCCCTGGCAAGTCTTGAAATGGAGAAGGGGGAGGGGAGGGGGAGGCTAGAGGGACCTATGGGAATTAAGCTGACACCACCACCAGAATGATGGAAACGTGGTTTGAAGATTGTGCAGCGGCGAACAGGCCGGTGAAGGAGAAGGAGCGTCAGTTATAAAACGCGGGGATCTTTGCAGAGATAAACTCCGCCTCCGCAAGCTGGAGCCTTGACAGCCACTCGCGCCACACACGGCCTTGCGAGTGACAAGACCACGTGACCGCTGCCTCGTGTGGTCTTCTTCCGCATTCCGCTGCCAGTTGAGTAATTTGCCGCCTCGTTTGTACTGCCGCCATCACCGCTGTGTGCCGCTCTTGCTGTTTCTTTCACTCCTACCCTCTCCCCCAAACCCTCCCCTTCTCAGCTTTTCCCCACCTTCCCCCTCCTATCTCACAGGAACGGTTCACTACCCTCCTACCATCCCCCCCCTGCCTCCTCCGCCCCTCTCTTAAGTTTCCCTCCTCATTGGCCGTGTCCGTGGACCCAGGAGGATGGTCGGTGTTGTGATTTATTGGCGGTGTGACACACACTGTATAAACAACGACCGTGACCAACTGCAAGAACTATACCCTATCACTACCAACCAGTTAACGTGGCCAACTGGTTAGCGACACACAGTATTGATTGCGTGATCGTCGGTTCAAATCTCTGTCCGTCAAAAAATTTAAAAAATTAAAAAAAGAAAGAAAAAAAAAAAAAGAAAAGAAGATGAAATAATAAATAAATTCAGAAGGAAGACTGGGACCACACGGTCGAGTCTCATCCACTTCACGGATGCGTCATTGAAGGTATTGCTCAAATCTTTGACCAACACCGCAGGTGTCTGTATATCTCGGGCCTGGTTGATGCCAGGATATTTTATAACAGTAAGCATGGAGTACAGCCCTGTCACGCAGTCTCAATCCTAGATTGAATTCCGTAGCATCATGATTATCATCCTCATCGACATCATTATCATGGTATTGTAAAAATTGTTTTAGCTTCTGTGGCCATTAAGGTGGCGTAGAAATTGGGACGGAAAAAAACAGGTGAGGACAAAGGTAACCTCTTTGAGTGCAATGATCCTAATATATATATATATATATATGTGTGTGTGTGTGTGTGTGTGTGTGTGTGTGTGTGTGTGTGTGTGTGTGTGTGTGTGTGTGTGTGTGTGTGTGTGTGTGTGTGTTGGTGGTCTTTCATCTTAATGTCTATTCACTAAAGTGATTTTAGACAACAAACAACAACAACAACAACAAAAAGGATTCATGAGGAGTGAGGAGTAAAACTTGGAAATGGTTGGTCTTCAGGAAAAAGAAATGAACCAAAAAACAACTGTGCCGAAGACGAGAAGGAAAAAAAATCACAAATGACGTTATCATAATTAACAATTGAAACAGTAAAATTGGCTAACCATAACATTGAACATGTGAAATAACAGTGTGTTAAAGATAATTCGCTGTAGGACTTTTTGACAGGCTAACAAAAAGTTCATATGTTAAGGATAGTGAGGCAAATATGTCAGAAACTGTCTTCGTAGATAGTGTAGGAATATGTCGTTTCACCCGAACGCATGAAAGAATATGACTATGTGTTATCTTTTTTCCACACAGACATACGATATTCCTGGTGTATTTTGTTTTGAATGCATCAAGTTTCCACCTATACTTAAGGGATTGTATACTTCTGCTGGCAGGAAACTGCTTAAGTGTTTTGCTAATTTCAAAGTTCATGTAACATTTTTCATACTTTTTCTGTTTATCTTCAAACTGCTTCCATACATAGGAGTCCACTAAGGTATAACACTCATGCAATGTGTGTGTGTGTGCGTGTGTGTTTGTGTGTGTGTGTGTGTGTTTGTGTGTGTGTGTTTGTGTGTGTGTGTGTGTGTGTGAGTGTGTGTGTATATTGTGTGTGTATATATACATAAATAATATAATATATTGTGTGTGTGTGTGTGTGTGTGTGTGTGTGTGTGTGTGTGTGTGATGTGTGGTGTGTGTGTGTGTGTGTGTGTGTGAGTGTATATTGTGTGTGTGTGTGTGTGTGTGTGTGTGTGTGTGTATATATATGTACAGGGGGGTGCAAAAGTAGGTATACAGTTATGAAAAAAGAAAACACGTACTATTCTCATTGCATTTATTATACAAACAAATGAATATTGCACATACATGTACTAACAAGCACAGCCTTAATCCCTCAGATACTCAAAACTGCTTGCCCGTCGGTATTCACACACTCCTCTAATCGAGAGCGGAATTAAGCATTATACTAATGATGTGATACTTACTGTATACCTACTTTTGCACCCCCCTGTATATATATATATATATATATATATATTTTATATATATATATAGTGTGTGTGTGTTGTATATGTGTGTGTGATTATGAGTGTGTGTGTGTGTGTGTGTGTGTGTGTGTGTGTGTGTGTGTGTGTGTGTGTGTGTGTGTGTGTGTGTGTGTGTGTGTGTGTGTGTGTGTGTGTGTGTGTGTGTGTGTGTGTAGTGAGCGTTCTGTGGGCTTGTGGGGAGACTGGGATTACACAGTCGGGTCTCATCCAGTCTACGCACTCGTCATTAAGGCTGTTGCGTAAGTTTCCGGACTACGCATCATTGAGAGTATTGTATAAATTTCCGGACTAACACAGCAGGTGTCTGTATCTCTCAGGCCTGGTTGATGTCAGGATAAATACACACAACCACCACCACACACACACACCACACCACACAATATATATATATATATATATATATAATATATATAAATATATATATATAAATATAGATATATAGATAGATAGATAGATAGATATAGAGAGATATATACAGAAAGTAGGTGAAGAGCACAACCCTGTCACGCAGTCTCAGTCCCAAATGGAACACATCACTCATCATCATCATCATGTGCCCTGCTGCATGGCGTTGGCGATCATGGCCCTCCATACGAATCTATCCCTTATCGCTGCAATACATCCCCTACTCTCCCTGTCCTCAGCCACCCTGCAAGTCCGTCCAACTCATTACTATCATCGGCATTCTCATCAACTGACACTGTGAAAAAAAACAAATGTTCCAGATTCTCTGGCCATCGTGACCTACTTTCATGCTGATTTCAGTTCTGATGGGTTTGGAGGTGTGTTGGAGAACCGAAATGACGGGGGTGGGGAAGTGACATAAGAGCGGTGAAGAAGAAAAATCAGCAGGAGAGAAAAAGATTTCTCGGGTTTTCTGTCAAATTTTGGATCTCATATCCAGTAGAGTATGGAGTTTGTCCAAAGAGAGATCCATTACGCTCGGACAATTCCATATTCGCTCCTCCCAAATCTGGCAGCAGTTCACCGTGAGTCTGTGCAAAACCTATGTACTGTCAATGTCTTGATAGAGGGAAGGGGGAAGGGGGACCTAAGATACACAAAGCTTTTTTTTCCTTTTATTGTTGTTTAAAGCCCAGCCGACTGCGCAGAGCCATATCAGGGCTTATAACTGCTTCAAAACACACAAAACTTCAACAGGAACAAAAAAAAAGAAAAGAAAATTAAGTACACATATCAATGCATTCGCGCACATAATCTAAGGACATGACCCCGGCGTAGGACCATTCCGTCCGATTTATCGCACAGGGGAGATTTAATAAACACACCTGAATACAAATATAAGCATACATAAGGACACCAAAACATATAAAAACAGGTATAAATTACCTAAAATTGCTTCCGCATATCTCATCTCCTTAGAGCTAAAAATGCACCCAATTATCAATCCGAAGAAAAAGTACATAAGACTTTATCGAAAAAATACAGGTGAATGGTCCATTAAGGCAGAAAATAAGTAGAAATGACAGAAAGCAAGGCGACAAGGCAGAAACAAAGAGAGTGACAGAAAAGAGGAAATTTCTAGCACAGAATTTCCAGAAGGTGGGGATACTATTTATACTGAAAGAGCCCCCGGCAACCCAACGGGGAAAACACAAAGCTGACACTACCAAAATGACACAAAACAGCAACACGGGCAGCAAACAGGCCAGTTTTTAATGTTGCGGGCCGGACTCGAACTCGAGATGACATTCTCCCATCCCAGTTTGCGTGTGCTGTGTGCCCTGGAGAATTGGTCTGTGGTGATTGCTTGGTGAACGATGAGAGTCTTGCATCAAGATCTGGCTCCATATAAATCTCATTATTACCTTTTTTTTTTAAAAAAGGATCATCGCACTCAGGTAGGTCACCTTTGTGCTCATTTTGTTCCCCTGTCCCATTTTCTGCGCCACCTTAATGTCCACAGAAACTGGCACAGTTTTTACAATGCATGATGATGATGTCGATGAGGATGATAATCATGATGCTACGGAGTTCCATCTAGGATTGAGACTGCGTGAGAGGCCTGTAATCTACGCTTACTATCATAATATATCCTGGCGTCAATCAGGTTCGAGAGACGCAGACACCTGCGGTGCTGGTCAGAAGATTTTGAGCAACATCCTCAATGACGCGTCCGTGACGTGGATGAGACTCGACTGTGTGGTCCTAGTCTTCCCAATGAGCCCACAGCACGCCCAATTTTGTGTGGGAGACGGTTAGAGCCCGAAAAGTCCTTCAACAATTTACCCTTTAACTCCCGCACCCTGTCCACTAGCACCCCTCGTTGTAAACCATGCTAGCAAAGCAAAAACTTAACCCTCTGACTGGAGGGAAGCAGGTGGATAGGGTGAGGGAGTCAGAGGGTTAAGTTTTTGCGGTAAGTGGATAGGCTGCGGGAGTCAAAGGGTAAGTCCACCATGTATGTATGTATGTATGTATGTATGTATGTATGTATGTATGTATGTATGATGATGTATGTATGTATGTATGAATGCATGCATGCATGCATGTATGTATGTATGTATGTATGTATGTATGCATGCATGTATGTATGTATGTATGTATGTATGCATGTATGTATGTATGTATGTATGTATGTATGATATGTAGGTATGTAGTATGTTGTATGTATGTATGTATGTATGTATGTATTTTATGTATTGTATTACGTCTGTATGTATGTATGATTGTATGTATGTATGTATGTATGTCTGTCATGTATGTATGTATGTATGCATGTATGTCTGTATGTATGTATGTATGTATTATCATGTATGATGTATGTGTATATGTATGTATGCATGTATGTATGTATGTATGTATGTATATACGTATGTCTGTATGTCTGTATGTCTGTATTGTATGTCTGTCTGTCTGTCTGTCTGTCTGTCTGTATGTATGTATGTATATATGTATGTGCTTGTCATATTGGCAGATGTGATGCGTCTAGTGTGTCGGCTTCGGCCTGCACCGCTGGCTAGCACTGCTGTGCGAAAAGAAGAGCAAGGCGTAAGTCTCTTTCCTGTCAGTACATAGCCTCTCCATCAGCAAGCCCTACGCTGTGCCTCCTCGTGGCGACAGGCGGTAACTGAGCACCTCACGGACTCAGGCTGAATCTCGTAGGACTCGGAGGAGGTCTGGCCCCCAGACGTGAGGCATGCAATACCCACCGGCGTGTGGACACGCCCTGGTGCCCACGAACCAGATCCCCAAGCTATGGGTAAATAGCTCCACTGCCTTGTGGACATCTCAGGAGAGAGTAAGGCTAAGGGAGTCAACCCTAAAAATAAAAAACCGATGGAAGGCAAGGGGAAACCACCACGTACTTTTCCCCAGGAAATTCATGGACAGAGGAAGAATAAAGAATAAAGTTAACGACGTCAATAGGTGCTCCTGTGGAGCACCTTCGTCCGGTAGGGACTGTCATGCGGCGCAGGTGACACCAGATCGTCAGCCAGCTACTGCGACCAAAACCAAAATTAAATTCAACACCAAGGTGGCAACATGGAATATAAGAAAAATGTTACAGAAAGGTAAATTGGACAACATCAAAATGGAGATGGAAAGACTTAACATCAGTATTTTAGGACTAGGGGAAATGAGATGGAAGGGGGCAGGCATGATAACATCAGGAGAATATACAGTGATATACTCTGGTGGTAATTCACAAGAAAGAGGAGTAGGCATCATAATGGGCAAAGACAAATCAAAAGCAGTTAAAGGATACTGGGCAGTGTCCGACAGAGTTTTACTGGTCAAATTCGAGGGAAACCTTTTGATATCAACATCATACAGGTGTATGCACCAACATCCGCAAGTACTCCGGAAGACATCGACAACTTCTACGAAGTTTTAGAGATGGCCAAGGTCCAATGTAAATCAAGGAAGTTACAGTCATAATGGGAGATTTTAATGCTAAAGTGGAACAGGATAGGGTGGAGGATATAGTTGGACCTCATGGCCTTGGTACACAAAACGAAAGAGGGGGGAAGCTTGTAGAATGGGCACAGATGAATGAGTTATAGTAGGAAACACCTGGTTTGAGCAGCCTAACAGAAGAAAATGGACTTGGATGAGTCCAGGAGATAATACCAAAAATCAAATTGACTACATCCTGATTAACAAAAGATTTAGAAATTCTTTACTGTCAGCAAAAACACTACCAGGCGCAGACTGCAACAGTGACCACAATCCGGTAGTGGGAAGGTTTAGGCTGAAATTGAGGAAAAGGAAACAGACCAAAAGCAACATCAAACTAAACCTTGGACTCTTGAAGACGGATGAAATGACACGTCAAAAATTTAATGTACATGTTCAAAACAAATTCAGTGCTCTGGAAGATGTTGGTGACAGTGAGGAACAATGGACAAAGTTGAGAAGTTCTATAAATGAAGCTTGTGCGGAAATCCTAAGGCAAATAGAAAAGCAAAAAAGAGCTGGATGACTAATGAAATTTTGGGCCTGATGAAGAAAAGGAGGAAGGCAAAGAGAAACGAGGAAGATATACAGGAAGATAAACAAAGAAATCAGGTATAGGTGCAATGAAGCTAAGGAAGCTTGGCTGAACACAAAATGCAAAGAGATAGAAGAACGACACAAAATGGATCCTCAGGGTATGTACAGATGAATTGAAGAAATTGTTCACAGGAAAAATACATGCACATCAACTGGTTGCTTAAAATCAAAAGATGGCACGCTTATCATGGAAAAAGACAAGGTATTAGACAGATGGGGAGAGTACATTAAAGACCTTTTTGAGGATGACAGAAACGAAGAACACATCATAAAAAAAACTTTGAAGGACCACCCATAATGAAAGATGAAGCACTGAAAAAGATGAAACCAGGAAAAGCCCCAGGACCAGACAACATTACTACAGAGATGATTGAAGCCCTGGAGGAATTTGGCATAGAAAAAATAACAGTCCTCCTAAATGAAATTTATGACACTGGAAAAATCCCCAAAGATATGTCAAAATCAATTTTCACTGCACTTCCAAAGAAGACAGGGGCTATAGAATGCGAACTCCATCGCACAATCAGTTTGATGAGTCATGTAACAAAAATCCTGTTAAGAATAATCATGATGACGACAAGGAATAGAATCAAAAGAGAAATAGCAGAAGAACAGTGTGGATTTGTGGAGGGGAAAGGAACTATTAATGCCATATACATCCTAAGAACTATCATAGAGAGGTCAGTTGAGATGAATAAGGATTTGTATTTATTCTTTGTTGACTATACCAAGGCTTTCGATCGGGTACGACATGAAGAATTGATCAACAAACTGGAGAGACCAATGTCGATGGAAAAGATCTACGAATAATCAGGAATATGTACTGGGAGCAAACAGCTGCAATGAGAATAGAAAACAATATAAGCTCTTTTCAAAACATCAAAAGAGGAGTCAGACAGGGTTGTGTTTTGTCACCAGATCTGTTTTCGCTATATAGCGAAAACATCATGAGAAACCTAGAAGAAGACCCTGGATTAAAGTTTGGAGGGAAAATGATGAACAACATTCGGTACGCAGATGACACGTGCTAATTGCAGAAAATGAAAGGGACCTACAAAACCTTATGAATATACTAGAAATAGAAAGCAAAGGTAAGGGGTTGGAACTAAACAGCAGGAAGACTGAAGTCATGGTGATCAGTAAAAAACATGAAATCCCCTCCTGCAAAATAACAGCAAATGGCACAACCTTGACACAGGTTAATAAGTTCAAATACCTGGGAACGGTCATTTCATCAGACGGCAGATGCACATCGGAAATAGCTGGCAGAATCGGCCAAGCCAAAACAGCATTCAAGAAGATGACAAGCATTCTTACCAACAAATGCCTATCAATTAACATCAGAAAGAGAGTCCTTGAGTGTTATATAGAACCAATACTGTTGTACGGATGCGAGACGTGGACAGTCAGCAAGCAAAGCCAGAGCAGGATTGAGGCAGCCGAGATGTGGTTTCTCAGAAGAATGTTGAGAGTACCATGTACAGCAAAGAAAACAAACGAGACAGTCTTGATGGAGGCAGACACAAGTCGATCACTGATAAGGAAGATTAGGAAAAGACAAGCAACATTTATAGGCCATTTTATGAGGAAGGGGATTTGGAGCACCTGGTCACAACGGGAAAGCTGGAGGGAAAGAGAGCACCGGTAGACCCAGGGAGAGAATGCTGGACGGACTTGCAGAGGGCTGGGGATGAAGAGGGTGGGGGAGATGCTGGTGCAACGAGAGATAGAGATGGTTGGAAGTCCATGGTCGCCAACGCCATGCGGCAGGGCACCTGATGATGATGATGATGTATGTATGTCTGTCTGTCTGTCTGTAA
>JAPXFY010000022.1:57958304-57963304 GCA_030674185.1 Monoplex corrugatus
CATTTCCCCTTCCTATTTCTACTCCCCTTCCCAACATCGCTTCGTTTTTTGTTTTTGTTTTTTTTTTTTGATTTTTTATTCATTTATTTGTCTATTTTGTTTTATCTTTTATTTATCATTTGTTTATCATTATTATCATTGTTATCAATTATTATGTTTTATTTATTTATTGTTTTTTGTTTGTTTGTTTGTTTGTTTTTGTCTAAAATCACTTAAGTGAATAGACATTAAACCAATGACCACCACCACCACTCATACACACACGCTCGCACACACGCACACACACTGTACACACACACACACACACACATACACACACACACACACACATGCAGGCACACTCACACAAACACACACACACACACACACACACACACACACACACACACACACACACACACACACACCACACACACACACACACTCACACACACACACACACACACACACACACACACACACACACACACACACACACACACACACACACACACACACACGTTTTTTTCATACGTCCGTGAAAACAGATAGATCAGCTCTGTCACTGAAGAGACATACCAAAATCACCATTATCTTTGACGAGTGAAAAGTGAGATAGTCGTGCGGCTTGACCTCTAACCTTCTGGTCGTAAGGTCTGGGTTAGAATTTACCTGGATACGACCTGGAGAGGTACAGAGTGGAATTTGTCCAGTCTCCCAGGTCAGCAGTACGTCTGCTAGCATGTCAACCGTCTACGTGTGTAAATGCACTTAGAACGTCAAATATGCACGTTAAAGATCCTTGTAAACCATGTCAGTGTTTGTTGTCTTAAGGAAACAGGAAAACACCCAGCATGCATTCTCCCAAAATGGAGAGAGGCTTCCTGGATCAAGTTAACGGCGAGGTTAAAAAAAAAAAAGGACGAAGCTGAAAATAGCGGCCGTATACATAAAGCCAAAACAGCATTCAAGAAGATGAAAAGCATTCTTACCAACAAATGCCTATCATAATGGGAATCCAATGCTCTGTTGTACGGTTGTGAGGCGTGGACAGTCAGCAAGCAAAGCCAGAACAAGATTCAGGCAGCCGAGATGTGGTTTCTAAGAAGAATGTTGAGAGTTCCATGGACAGCAAAGAAAACAAACGAGACAGTCTTGATGGAGGCAGACACAAGTAGATCATTCATAAGGAAGATTAGGAAAAGACAGGCAACATTTATAGGCCATTTTATGAGGAAAGGGGAATTGGAGCACCTGGTCACAAAGGGGAAAGCTGGAAGGGAAAAGAGATGAGGGGTGGAAGAGGTATGCTTGAGCAACAAGAGACTAGAGACAGATGGAAGTCCATGATCGCCAACGCCAAGCGGCAAGGCACCTGATGATGATGACACATAAAACCCCAACTCATGTCCATGTGCATATGGATGTTGCAGCCCACCAGCGAAAGAAAAAACAATTGACAAGCTGAAGTAAAATACTGATGCTTCTCCACGTCTCGGGTCCGTCTTAGGGTCCTTCAGGATCCCTGTCTACTCCCTGGCTGTAAAGACGAAGGGGAACGGTTGTTTTGGAGTCACGAAGGGACGGAACTCTGTCTCCACTTCCCCTTTCGTGTACTCTTCTGGCAAGGAGACTCTGTACTTCCTGATGATCTGAAACAGATAGAGGAAATATGCTGATGATCTGAAACAGATAGAGGAAATATGCTGATGATCTGAAACAGAGAGGAAATATGCTATGATCTGAAAAGATAGAAATTTGATGTCTGAAACGAGGAAACGATGATCGCAGAATAAAAATGCTGATGATCTGAAACAGATAGAGGAATATAGCTTAGATTTAAAAAAAAATTATTACTGTTTAAAGCCCAGCGCACCGACTGCGCAGAGCATAACAGGGCTGTAACCATCTCAAACAGTAAACCATACCTCACTGGAGAAAAAAAAGAACACTGGAAAAGAAAATTAAATATATGTCATTGCATTCTTACACATAATCTGTGGATATGCCCTTGCCGTTGACCACTCCGTCCAATTTATCACACAGGGGTTAAAAAAACTGAACACAAATTTACACTTGACAAAGGACACTAAAAATATCATCATCATCATCTTCCTGTCTTACTGTATGTTAGAGGTTCGGTATTGGGACAAAGAGAAATTATGCCGCATGGCGTTGGCGATCATGGACTTCCATCTGTCTCAATCTCTTGTTGCCTTAAAGCATCTCTTCCACCCTCTTTGTCCTCAGCCACTCTGCAAGTCCGTCTAGTATCTTCTCCCAAATGGCTTCTAGCCAATAACTTTTACCGTTGAAAAATAAAGCATCATTGTCATTGTCATTGTCATTGTCCCTGGGTCTACCTGGTGCTCTCTTTCCCTCCAGCTTTCCCGTCGTGAAATATAAAAACGGGCGTAATTTTAATAAAATTGCTTCTGCTTAATGAACTGATTACGAATTTATCAATTTAATTAAACAAACTAATGTACTGTACGGAGAGATGAAACAAGTATATTGTAACGAGAGAAGATCTCGAAAGCGATATAAGGACACTCTGAAGACCAACCTCATCAGCTGTGGCATCAACACCACTAACTGGGAAGACATTGCCCACAACACAGTAACTTGGTGGCAGCAGCGCACGCAAGGCATAATCACATTTGAACAGCACAAAACAGCTGTTATTCAACAGAAGAGGGACCGGCAGAAACAAAACGCTTAGCCACAGGACTCTTTTTCACAGGACTCTTTTTCACAGGACTCTTTTTCACAGGACTCTTTTTCGTGCAGCGTCCGTGGAAAATAAATTGCTTTCTGGATCAGCCATAATCTCACATGAAGATCCACACCAGGCGATACCACAAAGAGCCGATGAAATCAAAAATTATTTCTCAGCCAAGCTCTGGCTTTTTTCTTCGTTTCTAACACAGAGCGTATAATTTGGCCATTTTTGTTCATTTGCATTGTCATCAACATCAGACATGTATAATTTTTGGCATAGACTGTCACCATTCTGTCTCAACATCAGACATGTATAATTTTTGGCATAGACTGTCACCATTCTGTCTCAACATCAGACATGTATAATTTTTGGCATAGACTGTCACCATTCTGTCTCAACATCAGACATGTATAATTTTTGGCATAGACTGTCACCATTCTGTCTCAACATCAGACATGTATAATTTTTGGCATAGACTGTCACCATTCTGTCTCAACATCAGACATGTATAATTTTTGGCATAGACTGTCACCATTCTGTCTCAACATCAGACATGTATAATTTTTGGCATAGACTGTCACCATTCTGTCTCAACATCAGACATGTATAATTTTTGGCATAGACTGTCACCATCTGTCTCAACATCAGACATGTATAATTTTTGGCATAGACTGTCACCATTCTGTCTCAACATCAGACATGTATAATTTTTGGCATAGACTGTCACCATTCTGTCTCAAATCAGACATGTATAATATTTTTGGCATAGACTGTCACCCTTCTGTCTCAACATCAGACATGTATAATTTTTGGCATAGACTGTCACCATTCTGTCTCAACATCAGACATGTATAATTTTTGGCATAGACTGTCACCATTCTGTCTCAACATCAGACATGTATAATTTTTGGCATAGACTGTCACCATTCTGTCTCAACATCAGACATGTATAATTTTTGGCATAGACTGTCACCATTCTGTCTCAACATCAGACATGTATAATTTTTGGCATAGACTGTCACCATTCTGTCTCAACATCAGACCTGTATAATTTTTGGCATAGACTGTCACCATTCTGTCAACATCAGACATGTATAATTTTTGGCATTACTGTCACCATTCTGTCTCAACATCAGACATGTATAATTTTTGGCATAGACTGTCACCATTCTGTCTCAACATCAGACATGTATAATTTTTGGCATAGACTGTCACCATTCTGTCTCAACATCAGACATGTATAATTTTTGGCATAGACTGTCACCATTCTGTCTCAACATCAGACATGTATAATTTTTGGCATAGACTGTCACCATTCTGTCTCAACATCAGACATGTATAATTTTTGGCATAGACTGTCACCATTCTGTCTCAACATCAGACATGTATAATTTTAGGCATAGACTGTCACCCTTCTGTCAACATCAGACATGTATAATTTTTGGCATTACTGTCACCATTCTGTCTCAACATCAGACATGTATAATTTTTGGCATTACTGTCACCATTCTGTCTCAACATCAGACATGTATAATTTTTGGCATAGATTGTCACCCTTCTGTCTCAACATCAGACATGTATAATTTTTGGCATAGACTGTCACCATTCTGTCTCAACATCAGACATGTATAATTTTTGGCATAGACTATCACCATTCTGTCTCAACATCAGACATGTATAATTTTTGGCATAGACTGTCACCATTCTGTCTCAACATCAGACATACGAATGTCACAAATGTTCGTCCTTAGAGAATGACGTGTCTGGGCAGTGTAACCACCAAGTGATTTACATACGTGCTGAGTCAGTCTCACGTCGTCACTTTGGAGCTGGTGACGGAAGAAGAATCTGGAACCGCTTTGGTCAGGTAAGTATCTGGTTTGATGTCTGACACATCTGTATTTATCAGCTTTCATTATCGTCATCATCATCAATACCATCTCATCATTATCATTTTTTGTCGTCATCATCATTATCTTCATCGCTAAGATTTTCATTATCTTTCTCCTTCTTCTTCTTTTTTACTTTTTCTTCTTCTTCTTTTCCTCCTCCTTCTTCTTCCTCCTCCTCTTCCTCTTCTTCTTCTTCTCCTTTTGATGGTGGTATTGATAATGATGATGATGATGATGATGATGATGATAATGACAGCGATGTTAAAACAGAATGGCAAAGCTTACCCCATAGCCTTGTGTTCATAACGGAGTGAGGTAGTAGATTTCCATTGTTCTCAGGATCACCATTCTAAGTGCAGTGTCTACCCCCTCTCCATCACCGCCTTACATTCACCAACCATGAACAG
>JAPXFY010000022.1:57970804-57973304 GCA_030674185.1 Monoplex corrugatus
GATAGTGTATCTACGTGGCAAGATCGACGGACAGTGTGAGTTATCCTTTAGTTATACGATAGTGTATCTACGTGGCAAGATCGACGGACAGTGTGAGTTATCCTTTAGTTATACGATAGTGTATCTACGTGGCAAGATCGACGGACAGTGTGAGTTATCCTTTAGTTATACGATAGTGTATCTACGTGGCAAGATCGACAGACAGTGTTAGTTATCCTTTAGTTATACGATAGTGTATCTACGTGGCAAGATCGACGGACAGTGTGAGTTATCCTTTAGTTATACGATAGTGTATCTACGTGGCAAGATCGACGGACAGTGTGAGTTATCCTTTAGTTATACGATAGTGTATCTAAGTGGCAAGATCGACGGACAGTGTGAGTTACCTTTTTAAGTATGATGGGATCTCTGCATGACAAGACGGTCCGACAGTGTGAGTTACCTTTTTAAGTATGATGGGGTCTCTACATGACAAGACGGTCCGACAGTGTGGTACATATCTTTAGAACTGAGAGATACAACTGACAGATGATGTGATTTATCCTTTCAGAACTAAAATATAAGACAGACTGAGAATGTGACAAAAACCTTTAGAACTGAATGATACCGCTTACGGACAATGTGACAAACACCTTTAGAACTGCATGATTATAGAGATGAACAGTATGACACATACCTTTACAACAGAGTGATATGATTGACGGACAGTGTAACTAGCACCTTTAGAACTGCGTGACAACAATGAAGACAGTATGACTAGCACTTTTAGAACTGCGTAATACATTTGACGGACAATGTGACTTATACCTTTAGAACTGAGTGATACCATGGACGGACAGTGTGACTTATACCTTTAGAACTGCGTAATACCAGTGACGGACAGTGTGACTTATAAAAAAGGAAAGAGAGCGAGAGAGAGAGAGAGAGACAGACGGACGGACAGACAGACAGACAGACAGACAGACAGACATCATCATCATCATCATCAGGTGCCCTGCCGCATGGCGTTGGCGACCATGGACTTCCAACCATCTCTATCTCTCGTTGCACCCAGCATCTCCCCCACCCTCTTCATCCCCAGCCACTCTGCAAGTCCGTCCAGCATTCTCTCCCTGGGTCTACCCGGTGCTCTCTTTCCCTCCAGCTTTCCCATTGAGACCAGGTGCTCCAAATCCCCCTTCCTCATAAAATGGCCTACAAATGTTGCTTGTCTTTTCCTAATCTTCCTTATCAGTGATCGACTTGTGTCTGCCTCCATCAAGACTGTCTCGTTTGTTTTCTTTGCTGTCCATGGTACTCTTAACATTCTTCTGAGAAACCACATCTCGGCTGCCTCAATCCTGCTCTAGCTTTGCTTGCTGACTGTCCACGCCTCGCATCCGTACAACAGTATTGGTTCTATATAACACTCAATGACTCTCTTTCTGATGTTAATTGATATGCATTTGTTGGTAAGAATGCTTGTCATCTTCTTGAATGCTGTTTTGGCTTGGCCGATTCTGCCAGCTATTTCCGATATGCATCTGCCGTCTGATGAAATGACCGTTCCCAGGTATTTGAACTTATTAACCTGTGTCAAGGTTGTGCCATTTGCTGTTATTTTGCATGAGGGGATTTCATGTTTTTTTACTGATCACCATGACTTCAGTCTTCCTGCTGTTTAGTTCCAACCCCTTACCTTTGCTTTCTGTTTCTAGTATATTCACAAGGTTTTGTAGGTCCCTTTCATTTTCTGCAATTAGCACGGTGTCATCTGCGTACCGAATGTTGTTTATCATTTTCCCTCCAACCTTTAATCCAGGGTCTTCTTCTAGGTTTTTCATGATGTTTTCGCTATATAGTGAAAACAGATCTGGTGACAAAACACAACCCTGTCTGACTCCTCTTTTGATGTTTTGAAAAGAGCTTATATTGTTTTCTATTCTCATTGCAGCTGTTTGTTCCCAGTACATATTCCTGATTATTCGTAGATCTTTTCCATCGACATTGAGTCTCTTCTGTTGGTTGATCAATTCTTCATGTCGTACCCGATCGAAAGCCTTGGTATAGTCAACAAAGCATAAATACAAATCCTTATTCATCTCAACTGACCTCTCTATAATAGTTCTTAGGATGTATATGGCTTTAATAGTTCCTTTCCCCTCCACAAATCCACACTGTTCTTCTGCTATTTCTCTTTTGATTCTATTCCTTGTCCTCATCATGATTATTCTTAACAGGATTTTTGTTACATGACTCATCAAACTGATTGTGCGATGAAGTTCGCATTCTATAGCCCCTGTCTTCTTTGGAAGTGCAATGAAAATTGATTTTGACATATCTTTGGGGATTTTTCCAGTGTCATAAATTTCATTTAGGAGGACTGTTATTTTTTCTATGCCAAATTCCTCCAGGGCTTCAATCATCTCTGTAGTAATGTTGTCTGGTCCTGGGGCTTTTCCTGGTTTCATCTTTTTCAGTGCTGCTCTGACTTCATCTTTCATTATGGGTGGTCCTTAAA
>JAPXFY010000022.1:57978304-57980804 GCA_030674185.1 Monoplex corrugatus
CTTTAGAACTGAGTAATACCAGTGACGGACAGTGTAACTCATACCTTTAGAACTGAGTGATACCATTGACGGACAGTGTGACTCACACCTTTAGAACTGAGTGATACCATTGACGGACAGTGTGACTTATACCTTTAGAACTGAGTAATACCATCAACGGACAGTGTGACTCATACCTTTAGAACTGAGTGATACCATTGACGGACAGTGTGACTCACACCTTTAGAACTGAGTGATACCATTGACGGACAGTGTGACATATACCTTTAGAACTGAGTAATACCAGTGACGGACAGTGTAACTCATACCTTTAGAACTGAGTAATACCATCAACGGACAGTGTAACTCATACCTTTAGAACTGAGTGATACCATTGACGGACAGTGTGACATATACCTTTAGAACTGAGTAATACCAGTGACGAACAGTGTGACTCACGCCTTTAGAACTGAGTAAAACCAGTGACGGACTGTGTGACTTATACCTTTAGAACAGCGTAAAACCATTGACGGACAATGTGACTCATACCTTTAGAACTGAGTAATACCAGTGACGGACAGTGTAACTCATACCTTTAGAACTACGTAATACCATTGACGGACAGTGTTACATATATTTTTAGAACTGCGTAATGCCATTGACGGACAGTGTGACTTATACCTTTAGAACTGAGAAATACCATTGACGGACAGTGTGACTCACATCTTTAGAACTGCGTAATACCATTGACGGACAGTGTGACTCACACCTTTAGAACTAAGTAATACCATTGACGGACAGTGTGACTTATACCTTTAGAACTGCCTAATACCATTGACGGACAGTGTGACTTATACCTTTAGAACTGAGAAATACCATTGACGGACAGTGTGACTCACACTTTAGAACTGAGAAATACCATTGACGGACAGTGTGACTTATACCTTTAGAACTAAGTAAAACCATTGACCGACAGTGTGACTTATACCTTTAGAACTAAGTAATACCATTGACGGACAGTGTGACTTATACCTTTAGAACTGCCTAATACCATTGACGGACAGTGTGACTTATACCTTTAGAACTAAGTAATACCATTGACGGACAGTGTGACTTATACCTTTAGAACTGCGTAATACCATTGACGGACAGTGTAACTCACACCTTTAGAACTGAGTGATACCATTGACGGACAGTGTGACTCACACCTTTAGAACTGAGTGATACCGTTGACGGACAGTGTGACTCATACCTGTAGAACTGAGTGATATGACTGACGGACAGTGTGACTCATACCTTTACAACTGAGTGATATGACTGACGGACAATATGACTCACACCTGTAGAACTGAGTGATATGACTGACGGACAGTGTGACTCATACCTGTAGAACTGAGTGATATGACTGACGGACAGTGTGACTCATACCTGTAGAACTGAGTGATATGACTGACGGACAATGTGACTCATACCTTTACAACTGAGTGATATGACTGACGGACAGTGTGACTCATATCTTTAGAACTGAGTGATATGACTGACGGACAATATGACTCACACCTGTAGAACTGAGTGATAATAATAATAATAATAATTAATAATAATTACAATATTTATATAGCGCAAAATCTTGATAAAATCAAATCTAAGCGCTGAAGCAGACACACACGCAAGCACGCACGCACGCACGCACGCACACACACGCACGCACACACACACACACACACACACACACACACACACACACACACACACACACACGCATGGCTATAAATGGGGAGAAAGAATAAAAGCAAGAATAAAAGCAATGGAAAATTATAGAAAGCATAGCATATACAATTATATATTATAACCATGTGATTCCCTCCGAGCGGAGACAGGCTGCAGAGGAGGGGGGGGGGGGGGTTGAGTGAGGTTAGGATTTTATGCGGAGGAGAAAAGGTGAGTTTTGAGAGCTGACTTGAAGGAGACAAAAGTAGGTTGCTGACGGACTGAGAGAGGAAGTTTGTTCCAGGAGAGTGGACCAGAAACAGAGAAGGCTCGTGGACCATAGGTATTGAGCTTAGTGCGTGGAAAGCGAAAAGTCAGAGGATCGGAGGCAGAGCGGAGGGTACGTGAGGGAACATAGATCTCAAGTAGGCTTGACAGGTAATCGGGGGCTGCGTTATTGAGACTTTTGTAGCACATGGTGTCTAGTTTGTACTGTATGCGCTTTGATACAGGGAGCCAGTGAAGTTGTGCCAGGAGAGGAGATATGTGGTCAGCTTTTTTCTTTTTGAGTACAAGGCGTACAGCATTGTTTTGAATGCGCTGTAGGATGTGAATGGTGGAGGCAGGAAGACCAGACAGGAGTGAATTGCAATAGTCAATGCGAGACATTATGAAGGAGAGAACGAGTTTTGCAGTTGTTTCGACAGAGAGATACCCCCTGATCAGCCTTATACGATGGAGATGATAGTAGCAAGATCTGGCATTGAGAAACAAAGTTGTTCATGGAGAGGGTAGAGTCAATGCAGACACC
>JAPXFY010000022.1:57985804-57998304 GCA_030674185.1 Monoplex corrugatus
GATGATGACGACGACGACAACGATGATGATGATGATGATGGTGGTGGTGGTGGTGGTGGTGGTGGTGATGGTGGTGGTGGTGATGGTGGTGGTGGTGGTGATGATGATGATGATGATGGTGATGATAGTGACGGTGATGGTGAACATGATGGTGATGATGATGATGATGACGACGACGACAACGACAATGTCGACAACGACGACGATGATGATAAAGATGATGATGACGTTGATAGTGATAGTTATGACGATGGTGATTATGATGATGATGATGATGATGACGACGTCAACGACGATGATGAAGACAACGAAGTCCGCAGGTTTCACAGACCTCATGATGTGGTCAGTCGCCTGTTGAAACGTCTTGAAAAACGGGTCGTTGTACAAGAGGTATTTGAACTCTCGACCCATCATGGCGGCGCCTGTACAACGCATGTTGGTCTTGAAGCAGTCTAACAACGTCTGGTGGGAAGAAGACTGAGAGTCGACCTCCTGCCCCAGAAATCCCAACCGTCGGTTGAAACACACCACGCCGATACCTGTATGGAGCAGAATGATTTTTTTGTCTTCAGTTTCCCTTGTTCAGTGGGATGGAGAAAGTGGCAAACAGAATTGATACACATATACAGACACAGGAAAGCTGGAGGGGAAACAGAACACCAGGTAGACCCATGGAGAAAATACTGGACGGATTTGCAGGGTGGCTGAGGACAGAGAGCGTGGAAGATGTACGTGCAACGACAGGGGATAGATTCGTGCGGAGGACCACGATCGCCAACGCCATGCGGCAGGGCACATGATGATGATGACATAGACACATTACGCATTTACTTTCTCACTGCCCATTATACCATCGGCGTGTGGGGCAGAAACAAAGTTTCTCCGTTCCTGTCTGTTTTACTCCAGCCTCTGTGTAGTATCCCATATGTGTTTCAGGGCCTTAATGGCCTTCTTTTGTTTATCTCTAGGTGTTCTTTTGACTTTTTCTCTTACGTGTGCCTTCTGGAAGGGCAGTATGGGTGATGTTATCCTGCTCTTTTTGGATGTTTTGCCCAATCTATCTCCATGTGAATATACTAGAAATAGACAGCAAAGGTAAGGCGTTGGATCTAAACAGCAGGAAGACTGAAGTCATGGTGATCAGTAAAAAACATGAAATCCCCTCATGCAAAATAACAGCAAATGGCACAACCTTGACAGGTTAATAAGTTCAAATACCTGGGAACGGTCATTTCATCAGACGGCAGATGCACATCGGAAATAGCCGGCAGAATCGGCCAAGCCAAAACAGCATTCAAGAAAATGACAAGCATTCTTACCAACAAATGCCTATCAATTAACATCAGAAAGAGAGTTCTTGAATGTTATATAGAACCAATACTGTTGTACGGATGCGAGCGTGGACAGTCAGCAAGCAAAGCCAGAGCAAGATTGAGGCAGCCGAGATGTGGTTTCTCAGAAGAATGTTGAGAGTTCCATGGACAGCAAAGAAAACAAACGAGACAGTCTTGATGGAGGCAGACACAAGTAGATCACTCATAAGGAAGATTAGGAAAAGACAGGCAAACATTTATTGGCCATTTTATGAGGAAGGAAGATTTGGAGCACCTGGTCTCAACGGGAAAGCTGGAGGGAAAGAGAGCACCAGGTAGACCCAGGGAGAGAATGCTGGACGGACTTGCAGAGTGGCTGGGGACGAGGAGGGTGGGGAAGATACTAGGGGCAACGAGAGATAGAGATAGATGGAAGTCCATGGTCGCCAACGCCATGCGGCAGGGCACCTGATGATGATGATGATCTCCATCGTCTTTTTATGATTCTAGAGCCCATTCTCTTGTGACTCGACTACGTCGGGCAAGCAGTTGTTGGTTGGAGATAGAGCTGGGCCTGAAGATTCTCATGTTTCTTTGGAGGTTCTTTGTATGGAAGTGTGATAGTTTAGTACAGTCTCTGCCATCCTCCAGCTTTGGGAGCTCTAAAGTAGGGATACGAACACATGGACAGGGAATATATATATATATATATATATATATATTGATAGAATATACATATACATTCAGATACACGGATACCAAAGCTCTGAATGAACCTTTTGACTCCCGCAACCCATCCATCAACAGCAAAAACTTAACCTTGCAGGAAGCTGGTGGATAGGGTGACGGAGTCAAAGGGTTAACTCTTTCCCTACGGAGCGCACCTATACGTGCGCTGTGTCTTGTTCCGTTGCCTACGAAGCGCACCTATACATGCGCTGACTGATTGCTCCGTTCTCTACGGCGAGCACCTATACGTGCGCTGTACTTTTGAAAAATTCTTGTAGTCAGACCCTCGCCCTTAAAGTGACAAAACTTATTTCAGACTACAGTGGAATAATCCCACCATAGCATAATGCTGTCATTTATTAATTCAAACCCGGTTCACAGACACTTTTTGTACTTAAAACAGAGTACCCCTCGCTGGGTTATTCCGACCTGGTCTTGTCGAGCACATTTCGTATCAACACAGGCGCTTGACTCTGTACATCTCCCTGCCCCGAGTGCTGTTTACTCTATAGACATTTATAATATTTTGGAAAGTGATGACAAGAGAGTTGTATGGATTACTTTTTCGTGCGCCTGTGCTTGCTCTATCTGTTCTGTGCTACCAAAGAACTATAGTCCTGACTTCATGATAACTTTTCCAATTACGTGTGTTTGTCAAGATCAACATGTGGCTTGTGAAAATGAGAACCACTGCTTTTGGTTATACATACATGTACTGCATATATGCATAAGACCTGACTGTAGTGGAGAATTTACTTGTGCTGAGCGATTGATCGAAAGATGCTAGTGATTCGTTTTTAATTGTCAGCCAAATTCTGTCAAATTCCGTTGAAATGGATTGCTGCTGACAGTGAAGTGCACTATAGAGTAACTGTATAAGGTTAGTGCTGTTTAGGTGTCAGTTTGTTGAAATATTACGACTAAATAGTGATCATCAAACTTTGGAAAGTTTTTTTTTTTATTTTTTTTATTTTTCCGTTTTAGTCACCTGATGCATGCGTAAAATGTCTCACTATGGAATCACCGAGAGTGTTGAAAGTACATTCATTTAAAAGTCGTTAAGTTTTCCTTTTCAAACATATCAAAGATGATACCAACACTGGTCAAAAACAACATGTAAAATGAATTAGAAAGATGCCAAAATCGTTACGTTGGCAGGGAATCGACGCGGCCAGCTGCTTACGGAAGGGGGGGGGGGGGGGGAGGGGCTGGATAGCAGCCATACATAGGGAAAGAGTTAAGTTTTTGCAGTTGGTGGATAGGGTGCGGGAATCAAAGAGTTAAGACGCAGCCTGTCTGATGTCTAAAACTAAAAATGTATAAGCACAAAGTGGATAGTTTAAACAAAACAGAAAACAATGCTGGTTTACTTTCTGTTGCGTATCTGAAGAAGAGTTCCTTCAGCTGCTCTGGAGTCAATGAGTTGTCTCCCAAGATGGCGGCAAAGTCGTCCGCAACTTCGTTCTGAGCGGGCAGGTAGTATGTGGCGGAGGACGGGCGATTCATGCGGTGGTTTAGTGATGTGCGCAACTTGCGCCATGCCTCTCCCTCCCTGTTGAATATCATAAAGCACAAAAATAAAGAACCAAGTGTTCTATGACTGTAGAAGACAGAAACAAATACCAGATAAAACAAATACAAAGTAAAAGTCAAACCAAAGTCACATGGTCTGGTTGAGAGTGAACTGATGTAAAAATCATTAAAATCTGACTGCACACAGTTTATGAGGTCGGGAGGTTGGTCAGTCCACTTTTGTGATAACAGTCACTGATGTCATCAACGATATCATGTGATGCACTTGTGCGCTACGCGGCGTTCTAAAGAGATACGTTAATTTCAAGTTATGTCGCGGGTCTTGCAAATTTAAGGGGAAAAAGGCAGAAAACAAACCAAGCGAAGAAAACAACCAACCAACCATCCAAACAAAGTACCAAACAACTAATTAACCAACCAACCAAACAAACAAAGTACCAAACAACTAATTAACCAACCAACCATCCAAACAAAGTACCAAACAACTAATTAACCAACCAACCAAACAAACAAAGTACCAAACAACTAATTAACCAACCAACCAATCATAACCAACCAACCATCCAAACAAAGTACCAAACAACTAATTAACCAACCAACCAATCATAACCAACCAATAAACCAAACAACCAAACAACTAATTAACCAACCAACCAATCATAACCAACCAATAAACCAAACAACTAATTAACCAACCAACCAATCATAACCAACCAATAAACCAAACAACTAATTAACCAACCAACCAATCATAACCAACCAATAAATCAAACAACCAAACAACTAATTAACCAACCAACCAATCATAACCAACCAATAAACCAATCAACCAACAAGTATGATTAACCAACCAAACAATCATAACCAACAAAAACCAAACAACCAAACAACTATTAACAACCAACCAATCATAACCACCAATAAACCAAACAACAAAACAACCTGATAACAACCAACCAATCAAACCAAACAAACAACCAAACAACTGATTAACCAACCATCCAATCATAACAACCAAACAACAAACAACGATAACCAACCAACCAAACCAACGAACGAACGAACGAACGAACGATAGAACGAAGCGAACGAACGAACGAACAAACAATGAGAGACATGAACGATACGAAGAACGACCATCCAACAAACCAACCAACCAACCAACCAACAATAAACAAAAAACAACAAAACAAAAAACAGTAAAAAGAACCGAAGAACGAAGAAAGAAAAGAAAACTGAAATTCTAATAAAGGGATTAGTCAATCATTTATGCACATGTGTGTCACAATACAGGTGTCAAGAGTGTGGCAGACCGGATCTCTGTTGATAAATTTTGTGCAGCATGATAAGCGGCCTTCGTGGACACGCGCCCTCAGACCGGAAACACTTCTCGATGTCCTCCAGCCTCTCCACGTACACGATCCAGTCTTTGCCCATCCGCGCACGAAAAATAGGTCCATACAGGTCATGGAAATGGTTCAGCATGTGACCCAGGGTGTCCACGGTGTATGGGGCTGTTCAATAAACGTTAAAGATAACATACACTCTGTTGGTTTTTGGGATTTTGTTGTTTTGTTGTTTTGTCTTTTGTTATGGTGGTAAGTGGCTTTTGCTTTTGTTTTGTTCTTGTTGTTTTCGTTAATTTTGTTTGTTTCTGTTTCTTTCCTTTGTTTTGTTTTGTTCTGTTTTGTTGTTTTTCGTCTTATCTATCTATCTATCTATCTATCTATCTATGTATCTTTATCATGTATCTATATCTATCTATCTATTTATCTATCTATATATGTGTCTATCTATCTATCTATATCTATCTGTCTATCTATCCATCTAACTATCTGGCTGGCTGTCTATCTGTCTGTCTGTCTATCTATCTATCTATCTGTCTACCTATCTATCTGTCTGTCTATCTATCTATTATCTATCTGTCTATCTATCTATCTATCTGTATCTATCTATCTATCTATCTATATGTCTGTCTATCTATCTATCTATCTATCGTCTATCTTATGTCTTGTTATCTATCTCTATTATTATGTATGTATATTAGTATGTATGTATTATGTATCGTGTCTATTATCTATCTATCTATCTATCTATCTTTATATAATCACTATCTACTACTACTATTATGTATCTATCTATAATATATATTTTTTGTAATGGTAGAGTCAAGGTGACAGAAAAACAGAGAGAGAGGAACAGAAAGCTACACAGGCTGCCACTCACCAAAAGGTTTCAGCATAAACATAGTGCCCACAAAAGGAATAGATTTGTGCCACTTGGGTCCAGGAAGAGCGGCAAAAGATTTTACGTCACTCTCGTGTGACAACACGTCATCAATCTTGTGTGTGACGTAATCTGGCGGCGACCAATCACCGCACATTGTGAGACAATGAATGGCTGTGTTGGATTGAAGGTGGTAAAACCAGCGTTCCGAAATAAGATTCCTGCTGAAATTCTGTAAAAATATGAAACACACACACACATACACACACAAAACACACACACACACACGAACTTCAGATCTAATGTTTCGACTTCAGTCCCAACCTGGAACACAAAAACTGGTCTGTTTGTTGCCCATCTCTAAACGCCCAATTTTTGTGGTAGTGTCTGTCACCTTAGTGTTTCTTAGGTTCTGTTCCCAACCCCATCCCTTTCTCAGTTTCAGGGACATGCCTGTTGCAGAAGATTTTGCTCAGTCTCAAGAAATCTGGCAGATAATTACTGTCTATCTGTCTATCTATCCATCTAACTATCTATCTGTCTGTCTGTCTATCTGTCTATCTGTCTGTCTGTCTATCTATCTATCTATCTGTCTGTCTGTCTATCTATCTATCTATCTTTGCCCATCCGCGCACGAAAAATAGGTCCATACAGGTCATGGAAATGGTTCAGCATGTGACCCAGGGTGTCCATGGTGTATGGGGCTGTTCAATAAACGTTAAAGATAACATACACTCTGTTGGTTTTTGGGGTTTTGTTGCGTACTGGATGAAAACAGACAGGGTGGGAGAAGTAGCCTACTTGCAGCGACAAAGGATAGATTCATATGGAGGTTCCTGATCGCCAACGCCATGCGGCAGGGCACATGATGATGTAGGTTGGGATTGAACTCCAGATATAAGATCTTGAGTCCACGGCTCTTTCAATAGAACCAGAGGGACATTACTGAGACAAGGCAGGAGCTGAGACACAAACAAACAAACAAACAAACAAAAACAAACAAACAAGCAAATAAACAAATGAACGAAAGAGGAAAGGAAGGGACAAACGAACGGAACAAACAAACAAAAAACAACAAACAAACAAACAAACAAACAAACGAACAAAACAAAGCAAACAAGAACAAAATCAAAAACAACAAAACTCCAAATTCCTTAAGTCGACAACAAACTAATTTTTCAGACTAAAAAGAGGAGATTGAAAAAGTATTACATCAAAATATCAATCAACCCTCTCATTGTTATCTTTATTGCTGTTTGAAGCCCAGCCGACTACGTAGGACCATATCAGGGCTATAATCAGTTCAAAACAATACTTCAACAGGTGAAAAAAAAAAAGGAAAAGAAAATTAAGTGCACATATTAATGAGTTCGCGCACATAATCTAAGGACATGCTCCTGGCGTTGACCACTTCGTCCAATTCATCGAACAGGGGATTTACAAAACATACCTGAACACAAATGAAATTCATAAAGAACACTAAAACATACATAAAAACGGGCCTAAATTAACTTACCTAAAATTGTTTCCGCAGATCGCATATCCCTAGAACCAAAAATGTACTGCATGTCCCCAATTATCAATCCAAAGAGAAAGTACGTAGGTCTTTGTCGAACACATAGGCCTACCGGTGAAAGGACCAGCAAGGCAGAAAACGATAGGAAGAAATGACAGAAAGCAAAGGAGGAAGAAAGGAACAAAAAGAGTGACAGAAAAGAGGAAATGTTTAGCACAAAATTTCCAGAAGGTGGGGATACTATTTATACTGAAAGAGTCCCTGGTATCCCCTCTGGGGGCTACTCTCTCATGATTATCTGAAAGCTGACATCAAAATGTCAACTACCTCTCGTGACTGTCCTTGACACAAATTCAGTCCCTCCATGACCCTCAGCCCTCCTCGTGACTGTCCTGTGACATCAAAATGTCAACGTACCCTCCCATGACTGTCCAGTGAAAAAGTATGACATCAAAATGTCAACCTACCCTCTCGTGACTGTCCTGTGAAAATAATATGACATCAAATTGTCAACGTACCCTCTCATGACTGTCCTGTGAAAAAATGATATCAAAATGTCAACCTACCCTCTCGTGACTGTCCTGTGACATCAAAATGTCAACCTACCCTCTCGTGACTGTCCTGTGACATCAAAATGTCAACCTATCATCTCATTACTGTCCATTGAAAGAATATGACATCAAAATGTCAACCTACCCTCTCATGACTGCCCTGACGTTGGCCCTCCAAACAGCGAAGACAACAATGAAAAAGAATGACTGACAATGATGCTCGTCCCCAAAGCTACGTGCTAATAAGGCGTGTGCTGCGTAGCTGACCAGTTTATATACAGAGGGCAGGGCTCTTGTCAAATTTGAGCCAAAATAACAAGTAGATTTTATATGGTCATATCAATTTTAGTTAAAGGATTGGATTTGTGAGAGGTGGGAGTCGAGAGAGAGAGAGAGACAGACAGACAGACAGACAGAGAGACAGACAGACAGACAAACAGACAGACAGAGACAGAGACAGAGAGACAAAAAGAAAGAGATAAAGCGAGCGAGTGAGTGAGCGAGTGAGAGAGACAGAGAGAGAGAGAGACAGACAGAGATAGGGACAGAGACAGAGACAGAGACAGCGACAGAGAGAGGAAGGGCGGGAAGATTCGGGTAGGAATAGGTATTCTGAACGCGAAATAATTATTTGAAATTCCTTTCGTGTTGTTGTACGTACGGGTCGTTTGTTTCTTCGGTGCTTACAGTTATTCAAGAGGGATTCATCGCACATGGACAATCCATAGGCGCTCAGTTCAGCAAAATCTTAAACGACAGAGTCCTAGAGCCTGCGCAATACCCTATGTGTGGCAAGGTCTTGAAACAATGGGGAGGGTTGAGACGGAACCTTTGGAACACCAAGCTGACATGGCTGAATTATAGACCCTTACAATCAAACAGGCCAGTTTTGAGTGTTGCTGGCTGGGATTTTGAACTCAGACTTAATTTGATGATGCTTATTCATCTGCTTTATGTCTGCAGTTGTGCATGGCTTTATAGATCTGATGTTGCTTTATGTATCTGAGTGCGAGGTTGTATAGATCTTCAGTGATGGCTTTATAGATCTTCAGTGCGAGACTTATAGTCTTCATGCATGGCTTTATAGATTTTGAATGTGTGGCTTTATGTATCTTGAGTGCGAGGCTGTATAGATCTTCAGTGCATGGCTTTATAGATCTTCAGTGCGAGACTGATAGATCTTCAGTGCGTGGCTTTATAGATCTTCAGTGCTGGTTTTATAGATCTCGAGTGCATGGCTTTATAGATCTTGAGTGCAAGACTGTATAGATCTTCAGTGCGTTGGTTTTTTCTTATATAGATCTTCAGTGTGGTTAGCTTTAGTGAGTATCTTCAGGGTGGCGAGTGCGGGGTTTATAGATCTCGAGTGCATGGCTTTATAGACTTGAGTGCAGACTGTAATCAGTGCGGGAAGATTTGTGTGAGTTATGTATCTTGAGCGAGGTGGTCTGTGCTGGCTTTATATTACAGGGAGTGTGTCTTCAGTGCGTGGCTTTATAGATCTTCAGTGCGTGGCTTTATAGCTCTTCAAAGCATGGCTTTATAGATCTTCAGTGTGTGGTTTTAAAATCTTGTTTGCATGGCTTTATATATCTTGAGTGCATGGCTTTATAAATATTGGGTGCGTGGCTTTATAGATACTGCGCGCATGGTTTCATAGATCTTGGAATGCATGGCTTTACAGATCTTGAGTACGTTGATTTATAGATTTCAGTGCATGACGTTATAGATCTTCAGTGCGTGGCTTTATAGGGCTTGTTTGTATGGCTTTATAGATCTTGAGTGCTTGGCTTTATAATTTTGAGAGCATGGCTTTACAGATTTTGAGTGCTTGGCTTTATAGGTATTGAGTGTTTGGCTTTGTAGATATTGAGTGTTTGGCTTTATAGTTCTTGAATGCTTGGCTTTATAGATCTTGAGTGCTTGGCTTTATAGATTTTGAGTGCTTGGCTTTATAGATTGAGTGCGTGGCTTTATAGTTCTTGAGTGCTCAGCTTTATAGATCTTCGGCGCATGGCTCTATAGATTTCAGTGCATGGCTTTATAGATCTTGAGTGTTTGGCTTTATATAATAGAGTGCGTGGCTTTATAGATCTTGAGTGCGTGGATTTATAGATCTTGGGTGCATGGCTTTATAGATCTTGATCTTGACTGCATGGCTTAATATGAATAAACAAAATGAATGAATGAAATCAAGTTAAATCAAATAAATCTGAAATAGAAACGCTCAAAATCTTGGGCTTGGTTGGTCTAAAAATAAGACTAGATCACCACAAATAGATGACTGACTCACATCGTTATGAAAACAACATTTAAATAGTTTCTACTCGGCAAATCTTAAAAGATCGCTTATCACACTCGCTCGTTCTCGGTTTAGCAGGGTTTGCCTATAAACGGAAACACTCAGGCGCCTATTGATAAGGGCCGCTGATTGGAGGGGAGGGTATCAAGGGCTGAAAGCTCTTCACTCACAGCACTCAGGAAATACTTGAAACTGAGTTTTATCCCCTTTCCAAGCGCCTGAACTGGCAAGCATAGGTGTTTGAAAGAATTTATTGAATTTAATGATATGTCTGTCGTTTAAATCGCGATTTAATAATAATAATAACAACAATGATACTACTACTATTACTATTACTATTACTATTTCTACTACTACTACTCATGATGATGATGATGATGATGATGATGATGATGACGATGACGACGACGACGACGTAGACGACGACGATAAAAAGAAGAAGAAGAATATCGACGACGACGATGATGATGATGATGATGATAACGACGACGACGACAACAACAACAATAACACAATAACAAGAAAAACAACAACAAGAATGAAGAAGAAGCAGAAAAAGAAGAAGAAGACGATGATAATGATGATGATGATGACGACAACGATAGTGATGAAGATGATGACGACGACGACGATGATGATGATGGTCACGACGACAATGATACTCATTAATACCCTCATTATCCTGTTTCTATAACGCAAACAGTTCATGTCACAGCATGCTCTTTGTATTTTGCATACCAGTGATAACAGATTAATTTACCGATCGATCAAACAAAACAGAAAGAAAGAAAAGAGGGAGGGGAGGAAGGAACAAACACATACGATTTTGTTTTTGATGTAAGAGTTTTAGAGTTACCAGCCGCCGTGGTGTAGTGGTTAACGCAACGGACTACTGACTGGAAGGTTGTGGGTTCGAATCCCCATCAGTCCCTTCAAAACTATATCATTGTGGGATTTTTCGGCTCTAACCAGCTCCTACCCGGAGTTGGGCGCGCTATGGGCTCATTGGGAAGACTGGGACCACACAGTCGAGTCTCATCCACTTCCCAGATGCGTCATTGAGGGTGCTGCTCAAATCTTCTGACCAGCACCGCAGGTGTCTGCATCTCTCGGGCCTGGTTCACGCCAGGATATATCATGATTGTAAGCGTAGAGTACAGCCCTGTCACGCAGTCTCATTCCTAAATGGAACTCCATAGCATCATGGTTACGATCATCCTCATCGCCATCATCATCATCGCATTATAAAAACTGTGCCAACTTCTGTGGCCTTTAAGATGGCTAAGAAAATGGGACAGGACAAAAAAAAAACAAAAAAAAAAGAAAAAAAAGATGAGCACAAAGGTAATCTCCTTGGGTGCAATAATCCTAAAAAAATAAATAAAGAAAAGAAAAGAAAAAGAAAAAAAAGTGTTTCCAATTTGCCCAAGAGGAATTCACGTCACTCGGGCAATCCCTTATGCTCTTCACCAAAAATCTGGCAGTCACTGTCTGGCAGACTCCTCGAACTTGCGCGAAAAGCTGAATGCTAGCAAGATCTTGAAATGGAGAAAATGAGGATGGGGTGGAGAGAGGAGCGAGACTAAAACAGAACCAATGAAACAGTACTCTGATTACCTCTGGAATGATTGGAAATTTAACCCTTTGACTCTTGCACCTTATCCAGCAACTGCAAAAAATTAACCCTTTGACTCCCTCTTATCATTACTTTTTTTTTAAGCTCGTGAGCCCTATTGTCAGAACGCCATGCTGCTAATGTAGGGGTTGTGAGTCAACGGTTGGGTGGCCACTTTTTGACTTGGACTAGTTGGTTCTTTTGACAGAGCCGTGGACAAGAGATCTGATGTCTTGAGTTCAGTGCCAGCCTGCAACATTAAAAACCGGTCTGGTCACTACCACACTTAACCCTTTGACTCCCACACCCTATCCACCAACTACAAAAACTTAATCCTTCGAGGGGAGTAGGACGTGTGTCTCACACACACGCACGCACTATTAAGTTTTTGCAGGAAGCAGGTGGATAGGGTGAGGGAGTCAAAAGGTTAAGTTTTTTCTTTGCTAGCATGGTTGAACTAAACAGCAGGAAGACTGAAGTCATGGTGATCAGTAAAAAACATGAAATCCCCTCATGCAAAATAACAGCAAATGGCACAACCTTGACACAGGTTAATAAGTTCAAATACCTGGGAACAGTCATTTCATCAGACGGCAGATGCACATCGGAAATAGCTGGCAGAATCGGTCAAGCCAAAACAGCATTCAAAAAGATGACAAGCATTCTTACCAACAAATGCCCATCAATTAACATCAGAAAGAGAGTCCTTGAATAG
>JAPXFY010000022.1:58008304-58045804 GCA_030674185.1 Monoplex corrugatus
GCACAATCACTAGACAAATTACTCACTGATGGAATAGCATATTGTGTGGGTTCTGGAGCATTATCCCGGCCAAAGTCTCTCATGGTGCCACACTTGGGTGTGTCATTAACCCACACTCCTTCAAACACCTGACCAGAATCCAGGTAGTAGAACTTGCCAGGCCCGTTCTTCTTGTCATCCTTCCACGATCCCTCATAGCGATTCTCATTGACTGGAGACAGTAAAGTCAGGAACAGATGTTAGTATTCATGACCAGTCAAAGTAATAAAGTGGTTAGAGTGACGGACTGCTGATAAAGAAGTTGTGAGTTCCAATGACCATCAGTTGAACAAATTTTTTTAAAAACTTTTTTTATTATTCGTCTTTTGTTTCACAACGCATGGACATCTAACATACAATGTGGCAACAAAGAATAACAACAAAAATGTTTACACATAAGAAAAGACGATGTTGACACATGAACTCCACATAGTATGCAGAATACACATAATGATATTTCATACACTGGAAGTTTAAACATGTACATTACAATTTAACACATGTCAACGGTTCCCCCATGAACCGTTTCACAAACCACATCTCTTTGCTGAACAACAATCAAGCATCATCGAACAATGTGGTAACAGAAATTATATCAATTCATACATACAAGACAATTATTGTTAACATAAAGACAACCTATAACTTACAAAACATATAAGACAATATTCTAATCAATGATGGTTTTATGAACATCAATATTAAAGAACATGTCATGAATAAATTCTGTTTTCTATGAGGAGAAACATTGGCACACAGTTGTTCCACTGAGCATCAAAAATGGGCAAGTGAAAGTTTATTCTGGTATTATATTGTTCAATTTTGAATCTCTGGTTTAGCAATCTTTGGAAAGTATGTATATTTGGAACACATTTGTCTACTTTGCATTTATACATAAATGATTTTGCAAGCATTATTATATCTGTTTTTACATTTTGATAAACATCGAACAACACTAGGTTTCATGTGGTTTTGATGCTGAAGGTATTTTCGCATTTTGCGTCGGAGTTGAACAAAATATTGTGGGATTTTTCAGCCCCTAAAAATTCCTATTCAGACCTGAGCATGCTATGGGTTTGTTTGAAAGACTGGGTCCACACAGTTGAGTCCCATCCACTTTATGGATGTGTCACTCAGGGTGTTTTTCAAATTTCCTGACCAACACCTCAATTGTCAGTATTTCTCATGCCCGGTTGACTTCAGGAAACATAAAGTGAACATTCAGTAATGCAGTCTCACCAAAAAATCATTATTCAAGTGAGATGAATCCCTCTTGAATAAATGCCAAACTCCAAACTCCAAGCAGTATGTATCCAAAATGGAACCCCATAACATCATAATTATCATCCACATTCTCATCATCATCATCGTCATGTGCCCCGCTGCATGGCATTGGCAATCATGGCCCTTCACACAAATCTATCTTTTGTTGCTGCAAGTTCATCTCCCACAATTTTCTGTCTCACCAGTATCGCACAGTGAAAAATTGTCCCAGATTCTGTGGCCCGTCAAGTCCTGCTTTCAAGGTGACCTCAGTTGTGGTGTGTTAGGAGAAGAGAGGCAGAATGGTTGAGAAGTTTGCCTGCCAATAATTAAACTCGAGGTTCCAGGATTCACTCCCCGTAGAGGCCTCGACTTTTCTCCTCAGTTTGACTGGAAAATTGAACTGAATGTCTAGTCCTTCGGAAGGGGATGAAAAACGAGTCGGACCTGTCTGCCGTCTGGCTGTGCACACTAAAGATCCCATGGCAGTTGAAAGTCGTGAAGAACAGGGCATTGCCCGGCTGCCTTGGTAAAAAACACTGAAGAGATAGGTTGATTTTCCAGGTCCCACCCCTTGAAGATCAGTTAGCCTTCTGCCTTTCTCAAGTCTTGGTAACAAAAAAAGCGAATATACATATGAATTTGAAGTGAGGGAGAGGGGATGGGTGCCACCCTCGTGGTGCTGGTACTGGGAAAAGTTGAGGTCTCTGTCCACCTCAGGTAGGACCTCAGGACCTGGCCAGCTCATGGGTTTATGTGCAGGCTTAAGGCGTGTGCCGTGATCATTCTGGATCTTCTCCATCACATGGCACCTGTGATGTCAGTGCATATGAAATTCATTTTGAGCGTGGAGACATCATCTTGAGAAACTGAAACTGAATTTTGGAACTGTGTTGGAGAGCTGAAGTGAGTGGAGTGGGGCTGGTCACTAAGGAACAGTTCAGAAGATGATGCCGCACCTAATTTTAGGCCAATGGACAAATACATTTTTGACTATCAGCTGTACTCACCTAGACGTAACATTCCCTGGCCGTTGCGCTGGTCGTCAAACCACTCGCCCTCGTAAATGTTTCCGTCTTTGTAGTACATGCGGCCCCAACCACTACGCTTGCCCCCATACCACTCGCCTTCATAGTACTCATCTTCCGTGTAGAACTCGGTACCATAGCCCTGAGATTGGAAAATTCAAAGAATGATGACCATTTATGTGTGTGTGTATGTGTGTGTATGTTGGTGTGTGTTGGTGATAGTGGTGGCAAGGTTGGATGTGTGTATGTGTGTACATGCGTGTGTGTTATGTGCATATTTTGTGTGTGTGTGGTGTGTGTTGGTTGTGTGTGTGTGTGTGTGTGGTGTGTGTGTGTGTGTGTGTGTGTAGGATGTATGTGTATGTGTGCATGTATAATGTGTGTTTACATGTGCATGTGTGTGTGTTTGTATGTGTGCTTGTATACATGTGTGTGCATGTCACTCTAAGTGTGTGCATGTGTGTGTGTGTGTGTGTGTGTGTGTGTGTGTGTGTGTATATGTGTATGTGCGTGTGTGTGTGTGTGTGTTTCTGTCTGTCTGTTTGTCTGAGAGAGAGAGAGAGGAAGAGAGAGAGGGGGGGGGGATTTGCATGGTGTGTTTATGCACTACACATCACTTTGTGTATATGACTATGACTATGTGCATAACAAGCAGTATGTATGTACATATATATATATATATATATATATATATATATATATATATAATATATATATATATAAAAATTTATACATATGCAGATATGTATGTATATCTTTTTCTGTCTCCAGCAGTGTATACTCACATGTCTCAAGTCAGTTTTCCATCCTCCAGAATACTCCTTCTTAAAGCCGCCTTTGTTGTCTGGATAGCTGAGTGTTCCAAACCCACTGCGCTTGTTCTTCTTCCAGTCTCCATCATACAGACACCCAGTGTCCTTCCACACATAGGTACCCTTGCCTGAAATATTTCAAGGAAGACTTACGGACAGCTTGGACTACACTGAAAACGAAATGTGAACCATGAACTTAGCTGTAGCCACATACCCACAGCTACATATATTACAAGATTTTATGTGTACACCCAGGCCTGCTACTGATGATATTATGTATATTTATGATTACTCCTCCACCAGTATGAACTGTCACTTCGAACCACTGATGGTGTGGCATTGCGTGAACATTCATGCATGCATATGTCTGTCATGTGTATGTACGGTATACTCTATGAGTATGTTATGTATGTATTCATTTGAGTATGTGAATGAGTGAGTGAGAGAAAGGGGGGAGGGAGAGAGAGGGAGAGTGACAGAGAGAGAGAGAGAGAGAAGAGAGAGAGAGAGAGAGAGAGAGAAGAGAGAGAGAGAAAGAGTGTAATGTATGTATATGTATATATTGTGAGAGAGTGTATGTGTGAGAGAGTGTATGTGTGTGTGTGTGTGTGCATGCACACACGCGCGAGTTTCTGAGTGTGTGTGTGCATGTGTGTGTGTGTGTCAGTGGTGTGTGTGTGTGTGTGTGTGTGTGTGGTTGGTGTGTGTGTGTGTGGTGTGTGTGTGAGTAGTGTGTATGTGTGTTGATGTGTGTATATCTGTGCTTCTTATTTATTACACTCTGTCTTGCTAATTCTCAAGTGTATCAGGCAGTGAGTTCAAACTAATTTTGAAAATAAAACATTACAAAAATAATTTATTATCAATAATACTCATTAGTTGCTACATCCTCTTCTTTTACAAATATATAGGCTGTAACATACAAGCATACACATTTTAGACATACACACATGTAAACACACAACACACACACACACACACACACACACACACACACATGTACACACACACACACACAGAGGGACCAACAACTTCATTTTTGTCAAGTGGTATATGCCATGTGATTTACTGCTTATTCTGCTTATGTATGGAGTCAAGAATGAAAATAAGAATGGAAGCCAACTATTGCCTGGCTTTCCTATTACTGTTAAGTATGTTCTGCTCCGTGATCTATTCCTCTTTGATAATTATATGTAACGATATAATACTAAATGTTTTAAAACTAATGTGTAAGTATCTATGCATGGTGTGTGTGTGTGTGTGTGTGTGTGTGTGTGTGTGTGTGTGTGTGTGTGCATGAAAAAGAGATGAAACATACACACCTCAGGATAATAGGAAACAATGCAAAGCTGATGATGATACAATCACTCATAATACATCCATGCATAATACTGACAGATATGAAGACCCACTCTTGGTCAAACTGTATAGTATAACAAAGTAGTGACGAGAGAGAGAGAGAGAGAGAGAGAGATCATAAAAACACACAACACACAGACACACACACAGAGTAACAGTACCATCCTTTTTGTTGTCGAGCCATTCTCCAGTGTACTCATCACCATTGACAGAGTACACTGTATTCCGAATTCCTTTCTTCTGTGCAGTGTAATCCCAAGATTTCCACAATGGTTCTTTCTCTTTGGGGGCTTTGATGTGCGGCATGGTGTCCTCTTTCAACTTTCACTCGGAATCTTCAAAATATCTAGGCCCCTACCTTTCCTGCACTGCTTTGTCGTCTGCTTACAAGACATACAGTTGTTTCTCAGCCGTTAGATACACACTTGGGAGAAACAGTGTCTGCTCACCCTTACTCGAAGAATAAATCGGGTCTTGTAGATTTGAAAGCTTCAATTATCTTCTTAGATCTTCTTCGGGTGGCATATCAACATTGTTGTTCCATTTCCTCCCCCGCAGCGCGCATGCTCTGTTTCCGCTGTTGCTATGGCGCGTGCAGGTCAGGTCAAGCAAGGGAGAGCACTGCCGCTATCTTGTGGTTACGTTGGAACCACATCTCCTTTTCATTTGGCTGTATTTTTTCCATTTGCATTTTTTGCGTTTAAGTAAACTTTAAATGCTCTCTGTTACAAACACCGTTGAAAAGAAAAACGCAGGTTTAATAAGAAATCTGATGCAGTTCTTTATGTGTTGTGGTTTTGCTGTCTGATTAATTCCGAAATGTTCTTGAAAAACAAAGGGGTTTTAGAAAGTCAACATTTAACCCCTTCAGTGCAAGTAATTGTTTTGCTGTGTATGCTATTTGCCAATCAATTTTTGCATGGGTAGGGTAAGAATTAACAAGAAATTCTAGCATGCAAATTATTTAATGCATGAAAGTAATCATAACCCTTTTTCCTGAAAGGGCAATGAAAAGACTATCCATTTATAAAGACAGTTTTAACTGTATTTGACACTTTGGTTAGTGAAGAATGGGCCATAACATTGACATAAATAAATTTCACATAATTTGTTATACGCTATGGATTAGTAATATAAAAAGAAACTACTACTCCAAGAAAACATATATATATATATATATCATATATATATAAGTATTGGAGATTTGTCTCCAAACCCTATGTGCATGTAAAGTACTGAATAGTAACATACACATACACACAAACACCCACACACACTCACTCAGTCTCTCGCTGCCACACCCACCACCTTCTTTTCATTTCCTCCCAAACAACAGAAACACTTCACAGAAGACAGAAAACTTGGCAATTTTGATAACGTGTTGCACTTGACTCTCATGTTTGAGGTGACCATGTAAAACATACTATAAGCCAGCTTCACTGATGTGCTGGCACAATAGCTGACAGCTGAAAACAAAACCTCCATCTCATCAATCTCCCCTTCCCCCTGGTTACCCAGTCTTAAGTGTGGGTCAGTCAGTTCACCTAAAGCACGTCTCAATATGTGCTGTGATGAAATAGCTAAAACCTTTGGCAACACGCTGTCTTTCTCACAGCACCTGGCCCAGTCGCAGCATCGTTGTCAGTCATTGTGACAAAGGTCAAAATCTCTGAGGAAGTAGTTAACAAAGGTGCAGTGCAGTGACCATAGCAAAGAGTGATTGGCTGCTGACCTCATGCATAATTCACGAGGTGGACAGAGCTTTCTGATTCATGTAAACTGGGATTCCCCAGCTTTAAAATGGAGGTAGGAAAACTCTTGATGTGATGTGAATGTACACATATACATCGTTGGCAAATGAGATACACGTTTTTGTAATGCATATATACATTCATGGCATTGAAGAGGTAAATTATTAATTACCAAAGCACTCAGCTTTATATTGTGTTCTTCACATATTTCAAACATCATTAGAGGGGATGAATTTTGGGACGCTGTAAGTCAGATAGCCCACACACACTACATACCGTACATAACCACCCTGTTAAATTAAACAAAAAATGTAAAGAAAAAGAAAAGAAAAGAATCATCAAACACAAACCCACCCAAACAAGATATTTTTCAAATTTCCTTTATTTTCTTCCCTTTTCTTCCTTTTTTCATTCAACCTCGGTCTATAAATCATGTACATCATAAAAATGTACAAGCTCTTTTCCTTACCATTAAAACACCATCATAATTACATCATGTTAAATATTTTCAAGTGCAATTAATATGTAAGGGTGATTGAGAATATCATCATTATGTTCAATTGTCAAGGCAATATGAGCAAATGAAAGCCCTGCACAGGTTTGACATAAAACATACAATTACTTGTTACAATAAAATTTGAGTCTGCAAATACAAAGTTAACAAGAAAAAGGAACATGAATTACATGTTGCAATACAAATACAGCACAGCAACTTTGAATTTTTAAAAAGTTCTTTCTTTTTTCTATTTGGTTTCGTTTTGTTCTATGGGTTTGTGAATGAATGAATGCATGCATGCATGCATGCATACATATGTGTGTGTGTGTGTGTGTGTGTGTGTGTGTGTGTGTGTGTGTGTGTGTGTGTGTGTGTGTGTGTGCGTGTGTGTGTGTGCGTGTATGTGCATGTGTATATGTGTGTGCATGTGCATCTCTGACCAGAGATCTCTAAAAAAACAAACAAAAATAAAAAAAAGTCTGAGCATAATTTACATCAGCAAGAAGGGTGAAAAGGAGAATAACAACAATGGTAGTCAATATGGTCAAAGTGAACATTTCTTTTTAGAACCAAAATTATAGACAGCAACAAACCCATCATGTTGAGACAAGGGACATAATCTTAGAAGGTGAGCTAAAATTGTAATAACTGTAAACAGCAAGAAACCTTTATACTGAAATAAAGACTACAACCATTAGAAAGTCAGCTAAAATTAATGCCACTGTCTGTTACATTTGTCTCTTCATCTCTCTCTCGCAATGTTAAAATATAGCATGCTTGTAAACTTCTAGAGGAAAAAAGTCTCCTTCAAAATGAACATATACCACCTGGATGCCATGCAACACGTTCTTGCATTTTAGTTTTAATGTGTTTCATGATGTGTTTGTTTTATACAGAAATGAGAATAATAATGTATAAGTAGTGCAAATTCTAATTTCCAAATGTGATAATGACAATGATACTTTATTTTCTGATCACAGGAGTTATTAGATTAAAGTCATTTTTCACTCTTATCTACATATGTGCATAGAACTAAAAAATACCGAACAAGAAGCGGATTAATATAGAAGAAATGAATTAAACCAAATATCAATGAAAATAAACATACATTTATTGCAGATGCTATGGGTGGTATGGGGTGGGGGGAAACGGCCAAGTGATAAAAAAAAGAATAAACAAAGCGGCCAAGTGATAAAAATAGAATAAACAAACAAAAAGAACCCTAACTAAAACGATTCAAGCATACATTGCTGCTTATCTACAAAATACAAGGCAACTGTTGGTCAAACATAAAAACAAGTACACTATACAGACATAAATAAAGATTGCTCTAGGCATACTATTTCAAATAATTAAAATTTCAAGGGGGCATTCAAATAATATGCATATTAAATAAAGCAAAATCATCTGGTATTTGAAGTGCATAATATGACTCACTCTTGCAAAAATCAGTTTTGTATAGCAAATTGCAAAATATATCAACAAGGAAGTAGACCACTGTCAGCATTGCAAAGTCAAAACAGAGAGAGAGAGAGTGAGACAGACAGACAGACAGAGAGAGACAGAGAGAGAGAGAAGTATGGAAATGAAATACTGTTTGCAAGCACACACATACAAAACAACACATGTACACAAATCTTTGAGTATAAAGCAGCTGTAACAGAGAAATTCAAGGCACCAAGAAAAAAATTAAAACAACTCCTCAACAGGGAATGGTTCAGGAAGTATTATATATACAATCTTTGAAATGTTCATGACGGAGAAAGTGATCAACAGAGATAGCATCCAATCAGCATAATATCAGCATGACAATCAAATATTAAATCACCAAATCCATGGGAGAGGGGTGAAGGCAGCAGAAGGGCAGGAAGAAGGGGAAAGAGACAGGAATCTGTCAGGAATAATATCAGTTTCACAAAGTTCAGCTTTGCACGCTAGACTGCAAATGGCATGACATGGATGGGAACTTGTCTTGTAGTTTAACAAAAAAGCCAAGATTGCAAAATCCAAGAAACAGACATCCCAAAAACTGTCAAACGCAATATCAGTCATGCAAAAATTGGTTTTGCACAATATAACTGCTACATCCATGACACAGCTTAATGCCAGTCTTGCAAAAATCAGTTTTACACAGTTGACTTATAAAAACCATATAATTTTTAATCTTGCAAAAATATTCCGCACAATATACTGAGAAAGCCAAGAAATACAACAACAACAAAAGAACGTGGGTGAGTGGGCTGGTTTTGCAAATATCAATTTTGCACAGTAAATTGCGGAAAGACATGAAATGTACAGGAGTAAGGAATAATGCAACTTTTGCAAAAGCTAGAAAACTGCAACATTTGCAAGAAATGGTAGAGTATGTGCAGTTGCGTGCAAATTGTAAGAACTGGAATGAGTGAGAAATGACATTAGTTCTGTACAGTGCATTGCAAGGATGCTGTAAGTACAGTACACACACCAAGTTTAATAATACATACTTGCAACAATATGAACAATTTTTATAAACAAACAATTCCACAATAGTGCTAACAACAAGAAGATTGAGGAAGCCATTAAACTGCATTGTCTGGAGACCACATGGAAAGAAAAGCATGGAAACAAATTCAGCTGTAATTGCGACTGTCTTTTGGTTATTTCATTTATATGCATAAGTATAGGAACACCACTGGAATTCTTCATGTATTTGCAATATATTTACATACACATTTTAAAAAAGTCAGTACAACATCCACCAGTCCAGACTGACTTAAAACAGACCAAATTTATTATCCTCTCCCCCACATACAAGAAATCATCTCCCTTTCCCCTCAACAATGTACTGGTTAATATATAATCATTATTCTCTGATAACAATTTTCTTTAATATGAAAGTGCTATAAATGGCTCATGTTTTTTTGCAGCACAAACCAAAAAGAATCAGAACTGTCTTCCAAAACTGTCAGACTTTAAAACTGGAAGTCTTCTCCTGCCTTCACAAGTAAATTCCTTGGTTGGAATGAAAACACACAACATGCTTGTTCAAACTTGCTTATTCGCTTCCAAACCGAACTGTTGTAGCCTTTTCTTTTTAAAGGGAGACTATTTTGTATCATCTGGAGGAAGTGTGTTTGTTTGCTTGTTTGTTGACGAGGTCCTGTATGCATCAAGTACTGGGGGAAATCCAAAGACAAATGACAGGGAAACATTTGATTGTCACAAATGACCTGTACCTTTCAAGATGGGATCATGAGGTCGGGGTTGTTAACTCAATCGCTTCGTGCCGGAAGAAAATCTCCGTCACTTCTGTTTACTGCTTGGATACGCGACGTTGATTTATCGATGGCGGACATTCGTGGTTTTTTTTTTTACGTCAGAAGCGTCAGTTATAGGGAAAACTCACTGGGAACCGAAACTAGGGTATGTTTACAGCATTTATTTACCTTAGACCGTTTGTGGCAATGTGAAACAAAGACAACAGTAGCCTTTTTTCAGCGCTACCCGCAACATGCGAATTTCGCAAATGGCGTCAAGGAAAGCAAGTTGAACCTCACAATTCAGTAAATATTTTGTGCTCTGGAGCAACTGTACGCAAAAAGTGACAACTACCAGTAATCTTGTGATTTGTAACATCCATGGCATGGAAATCATGTTCTGGACTTCATCTAAAACTGTTTCAGAGTGTGTGTTCATATCCATCCAAAAAAAAAAAAAATTACCCCCCTTTGGATACCTTTTTGGTTACCTCATCATTTACAAGTACACGGAATACCATAAATAAAGTAAGATTATTTGTAAAGATCTAATCCTGGTCTTTCTGTATCACTTTACTTTGTTTGTCTACTTTATTTGGTTGTTTTTCTATATTTTGTTTAAAATGTGCTAAAAATCCTCCGAATTGAGGGGGCAGAATGACCCTGAAGACTGCGACTCGATTGAGTTAAAGACAGCTCTACTGTGTAGGGGTCCGAGATGCCGGATTAAACGCATTGAATTTAAAATAAAACAAACCTAAACCAAACCAGACCAAAACCCATCTTGAATAAACTCTCCATAAACTCTTAAGCTTGTGTGTGTGTGTTGCTATTGCTGTTGTCATTGTTGCAGCTGTTGTTTATTATTTTTGTTGCTGTTGTTCATTAGTTTCAGAACAAACTGCAACACCTTAATAATAGTATTCTGAATACAAGCAAGTTTGTGCACTGACCATCACAGAGATCTGACGTAAACAAAGAGCAGAATAAAAGTAAATGCATTAAATAAAAGACATATGTGACACACATGATGATGAAATTAGAAACCTAGTGAAAACATAAGAAATGAGTGATTGTGAAGAAAATACCGAGATCTGTTGAATACTGGTTTTTCTACTACTTGCGATCGCAATGCGATAGAACTACAGCAACAAATTCACAACTAGTGAAATTTCCAATTGGTTTAAAAATAAAAAAAATATTTGTCATGACAAAAAGTGGGCAAAGCGATCGACAGAAAGAAGGCCAAGCAACCAGTGATGGCAGCTTTACTAATGTGCAGCGTATTTAAAACTTATGTTACATACCTTATTAAATTAACAAAAATATTAGTGTCTCCACCTCTTACTTGCATCAGGGAGAATAAAACCTACAAAAATGAAGAACAGAAATATTCTAGTAGGAAATATAAACCAACATGGTCAAGATGTTCTAACCATTTCCCATTGTATACAAATATCATCACCAAAAATGCTGAGTTTGCACTTCTCACATTTACTGTGACCTTAAACTAGCTTTGGTTGAAATAACACTTGATGTGCAATCATAACAATAACAATAATAATAATAATAACAATAACAACAATAATAATAATAATAACATCATTTTCAACTTGATGTGCAATAATAATAATAATAATAATGATAATAATAATATAATAATAACATTTTCCTTTTAAATGGGAGCACTGTGGCTAGAACTGGACTGATGACGAGATGAAATGCCTATAAAGACAGAAAATCTTTTCTCCTTTCAGTTTTTCCCATGACACTATAAAATATAAGCATAGTTCCCACAGACAGCAGGAACACTACAACTGAAAAGCACAGTGACCTTGCAATTTACTTGTTCATTTCTTAGAATTACATATCCAAGCAGAAAATGCAGATATAGTGAAATATCAGCTAAACATCAAAGCGGACAAGATAGGACATGAATATAATTAAATCACATATGCAGAATCTCGGACAATGAGCATATAATTTTTTTTTTTACTGTGGGCAGAAACATGAAATCATCAGTATAAATATCAAACATATTTTCATTTGTTAAAATGTGCTATCACACAATTTGCAATGAAACATTTCTAACAATCTCTTCCATTATACGGCCTATTAATCACAATACAAATAAATTTCATTAACTCTTGTACTAATATAATAGTTCATCAAATATAAAAGAATAACTTTAACCCTAACCCAGCAATCAAGTTAACAAAAACATGATCAAGATAATAACAGTTAAAAAACTTTAACAAAAAAAAAAAAAAAAAAAAAAGAGGCTAGAACAATGATATATATATATATATATATATATAAATTAAAGAGGCCAGCACAATGATACGAACTGTAGTAGACCTATATTGGAAAGCACCAAGAACAATCACCAATGAATAAAAAACTATAAATTCCTTCTCTCCTTCTATACCTTTAAGGTTAAAAAAAAAAAAAAAAAGACCATGACCATAAACAAACACCACAACAAATACCAAGGATTACATATCAGCAACACAACACAACACAACCCTATTGACAACAGTCTTACAAAGAAATCCTGACAAACCATCCACCTCCTATACAAACAACATCACCACATCACTAACATGAGCAGTCTGAAGGTCTACAAAGTAGCACCGTAAAGTCGAGACCAGAGTAAATGGAGGAGAGCTGTGGTGCGTCTGCTGCAGCAGCTCCTGTCTAACTCGATGATGCTATATCACAAAATAAATGCAGACAGCAGATCTATACACTCTTCTGGCAGGTCACCCTGGAATTATGTACCCAGAACACATCCAGTACCGCACATAATGCGCACACAACCCACATATGCGCAGGAAACTCCCACACCCACACATGTGCAAGAAACACATACACCCACACATATGCAGGCAACAGATCCACCCATATGCAGGCAACAAATACACCCACACATATACAGGTAACACATACACCCACACATATACAGGAAACACACACCCACACATATACAGGAAACATACACCCACATATATGAAGGCAACAAATACACCCACACATATGCAGGTAACATATACACCCACACACACGCAGGCAACACCCACCCACACATATGCAGGCAACAAATACATCCACACATATGCAGGTAACACATACACCCACACCTATGCAGGCAACACACCCACCCACACATATGCAGGCAAAACACACACCCACACAAGCAGGAAACACCCACATATATGCAGGAAACATCCACACATATGCAGGCAACACCCACACCCACACATATGCAGGAAACATGTACACCCACACATATGCTGGCAACACATACAATTATACACCCACACATATACAGGCAACACATACACCCACACATATGCAGGCAACACACACACACACATATGCAGGCAACACATACACACATACATATGCAGGCAACACACACACCCACACATATGCAGGCAACACATACACCCACACATATGAAGGTAACACATACACCCACACATATATGCAAGCAGCACATATATCCACACACACACACACACTTCTACCCAATCAACATAAACAAAAATGTAAAACTCCATTAAACGTGGAACACAACCAAGCAAGACAAAACATATAAACATCCAGCCATCATATCTGTTTCATGTATCTTTATACAAGATATCAAACATGGACACTGTTTGCCTAGGACTCTTTTTTATCTTTCCATGTCCATAACATTTTTCCAATATCAAACAATAATGACAACACATCGGTAGAAAAAGCCAAACCAACCAAACAAAAAATATCCCAAAGGTTTCATTTCAATAAGAGATATTAAAGTCTTATTTCAAAATTTCATACATATGAGTCATGCATCGTTACAAATGACACCATATACATGCACACTCAGTCATTTTTGTGAGTGTGTTTTGTTTGCGTCAAGCATCACAGCCCTTTCATAAAGGCACATGATCTTAAAAGGGTGCATCAATAATTAGACACCTAAACAATGTAAACAAACTTTACAGGAACACAAAGTAATTCATGACACACCACTAGTGCCCTACACCATTTATCTTCTTAACTCCCTTACCCTATCCACCATCTTCCTGCATTATCAGGCATGATAGCAAAACAAAAACTTAACCCTTTTATACCTTACTCTACAGAATGAGAATGTCAGAGAGAAGGTAACGATTTGTTCAGAAACATTCATTAGATCCTGAAGTTTGAAAACTTAGCAAACACAATGGCAAGCCTACTGCTCAGGACATAAATCTTCAATTTGTTTATGAACTTGAAATGACAAATTGGAATAAAAAGCTAATATTACAGTAATAAACAACATACAAAAATGACAACCATTGCGTGTGATTCTAAACACAACAATAATGACCACAAACAAAGTACAACCATCAGTAAGAACTATGAACCCAGTACGCCAACAGAACAACATCACATAAAAAATATCCGCAGAAGATTTCATGACAGAAATTCAACAATAAATACACGACAATTCCCTTCAGCTCTTTCACTAGTAATAGTATTATGGCAAAAATTGTAATTCAAACAATTACAGCTGTGACACTTAAAGTCAGAACAATTCATGTGTCATCTAAAGTTATGCGACAATGAATTACTGAATAACACTACAAGACTTAACATTTCTTCTGAAAAAGCACATATATTTAGTATTTTACATATTCATTATTTCTAAATGTTGGCGTTGTTAAAAAAAAAAAGAAGAATTTTGAGTCAGGTATACTTTGAAAGTCTACCTTACACATTTAAGGCTATGTCTTCTTAATGAGCACAGATTATTTTTTTTATCAACCACTGAAACTCCTCACAGATATATACTGTGTACCTATCACGAGCATAAATGAAGACAAGTCAAACGAAACACCGATGCCCTCCTGTAATGTTCTTTTCAGTTTCTTTCCATTAATTGTACCCGATGAACACAACAAAACAGACAACTATTAACTTAATGCACACACAGTTATAAACCACTGAAGCTCCTCACAATTTTCTTTACCTATCAGAAACACAAATGAAGACAAATCAAATCAGAAGACAAATCAAATCAAACACTGATCAATACTGAGAACAAATTAAAGATATATTTTATACATTATATACAGCATACAGAAACTTTAAAGCTAGTAACAGTTATCAGGGAATGGACATTCAATGTGAAAATATGAACAACACTTCTAAACATGATCACAAAAGGCAAAAGCATACGGTGACTTTTTTCAAAAATTTTTAATAAAAAGAAAACCTTTCCCAGACCTACGTGAACACTGAAATTTCTTCCATTAGTGTTGGTAAGCACTGAAACAGAAGCAACAAGATGACGGCCCAGAACATCTGTATCAAACCTTACCCTGTGACAACACTAGCATGTGTTCATTGCAGATAAACGTATTTCCCACATCCTTCCAGTTTCTCTATACCTGTGTCCCTCTAGGTTTCTGTACCACAGGAAACACACAGGTCTACACATGCTGCAAACGGCCACCATGGTTCTGTGTGTCGTTCAGTGCATAGGCCATCTCTTCTAACTCTTTCAATCCCTCCTCATGCCGCTCATGCTTATGGGCCATCAGCTTACGATAAAACATGAGCGAGAAAATTATGAACAGTATAGCTGCTGGTATCACAATCACCGTAGAGGCGGTAGCAGCATTGACGCTACGACCGTAAAACTTCACCCAGCAGAGCAGAGCGATTTCCACCATGAAGAGCAAGATTCCAAGCCCCGTAGAACATATCCAAGACATCTCCACGCAGTGTCGCATTTTGTCATGAGGCGACTCATTGACAGCCTGCACGCTGTGCACATTGCTGATGGCTTCTATGTTGGGCAGGATGCAGGTGGAGATCATGAGGGCAACCAGATGCACGGTGACCAGAAGTGTGGTACAGATGCCAAAGATGATCAGCAAGGGGTCTGGCACTGTGTCGTCCACCTGGATCTCCACCATCGCCACCTGCACACACACACACACATACACACACAGAGGGTTGTATTTTGTTGTGCTGAATCGCCTTCAGTGGGCCTGTCAAAAAACATAAAGGAAGTAAGCCCCACAATCCCAAACAAGGTTGTAGAAGAGTGAGGTGGCAGAGACTTCATTACTCTCAAGTTAGCTATTTGACAGCTGGTCCCACTCCTTTCTCACACTGATTTTCATTTCCGAACCTTAAACAATGCCAGGTGCCTGTTCACAGCTGAGTGGGTTGGAGGCTGTTTGTTTTGTCACATACTGCATCCTCACTAGGTATGGTAATGTAATATACTGCTGTTACACATTACATGAGGGGTGGGAACAGATTAAAAAAAAATCCAAAAAAAAAAAAAATTCTAGGGGGACTGGGGACATGCTTCCATGTAAAAAAAAAATCTTAAGAGGTTAAAATCTGTGCAATTTGGTACGCTTTCAGGTATCAAATCAAACATTAAGAGTGCTTCAAAAAGGTATTTTCTGCACTACTTAATTTTTATACATATATGCAAATATTAAATCATACATTACACTCCAGTCCTCTTACTTACTCTACTTAGAGAAGAGAGAGAGAGAGAGAGAGAGAGAGAGAGAAGAAGAAACAGAGAGAGAGAAGCTGGACACAGATTTTCCAAGAAAAGGGCCCATGTATTTCAAGGAAGCCATTTCTTCCTGCTGTGAAAATTCGTGGATGTAACGAGAATTCCCACACAGTTATAATGTACTGTACTATACTCAGTATTGTGCCGATTTTTAATTGTGGAGAACTTTCCTGTGTGAAACAGGAGGGGGTATTGGGGGCTGCTCTCAGTGTGAGGAAAACATGTTGCCATGGTAAATTATCTCACTTTTTTGGCCACCTTTTCAGACTGTTATTACTCAAGCCAAGGTTAAAAATAAAGGGAAGGAAAAATCCTTGTCAGATATTAACCCTTTGGCTCCCGCACCCTATCAACCAACTGCAAAAACTTAACCTGTTGATCCCCCCACCCTATTCACCAGCTTCCTGCAGAAAGCTGGTGGACAGGGTGAGGGAATCAAACGGTTAACTTTTTGTTTTGCTAGCATGGTTGAAAATGCAGGATGCTGGTGAACAGAGTTCGGGAGTCAAAGGGTTAAACAAAACACTGCAGAGCACATGAACTGGTATGGACATAGGCATTTTTTTCTTTTCCTTGCTTTTTAAATTTTTTTTATCTTTATTACTTTATTTCTTTAACACAGAAGGCAACAAAATTACAATAATGGGAAGCAACTGGTACAAAACTGAGTATAAAGAAATTGATAGCCTCCCTTGTATTACATGGAACCTCTGAACTCAATTAAAAAAAATTGTCGTGGGTATGGGTAATGAACAAAATATTTTCAATCACCTCATTTTGATTTTTGATTTGTTTTAATTACCCTTCACACAATAGAAAATACAATAAATAAATCATGCACAGAATAAACAATGGACCATGCCAAAATTAACAACCACTCTAAACGGAACACACACAGACACACATAAAAACGTAAGAGATTGTGTTTTGGTTTAACTACATAAAACTGGCATACAATTATGGGTCTGCTTGGTGTTTGTTTTGTGTTGAATTCTGGTGTTGGGAGTGCTGGCTGGGACTTTCATTTCCATCAGGATAATAAACCCTCTAACTCGAATGGTATCTACCACAGACATCCTGCTGTGACAGCCAAAGAATGACAAGGTCAAGGCCATTCAACAGTTGCTGAGTGGTTTCGGTTGTTTATTTTGTACAGTAACCATTCCAAGTAAAGTTTACATGTGTTGCCTATCTCAAACTGTATTAACCAGGACAAGAGAAATGTAGTACATGTTGCAAAATAGTCCCAATTCAGAACAACTGCACATGGAAATCAGAGAATGCCAACTCTTTCATCTGAAAGTTCTGTTGCCAACTATCACACCTTACTGTCTTGCGATATCTTCAACTATAATCATAGCATTCTACAGAATAAAACACTCCAGAATTGTGTTAGTGTGATTTAGTCTGCTGGATGAGTGAATGTTTTCACTAAACCTTGATGCCCCTAAACCTAGCACAGCCAACCACGAGACTATTTTTAACTGACAGGGGGGCACAGAAACACTTTCACTGTATCCCTGAGTGAGGGTATCAAGTGAATCACTCTGCAGTGGGTGGGTCTATCATCACTCCCTGTCCTCCTCCTTCACAGCCACAGTGTTAGCTGAGAAATCTCTTACTTGAGGCATCTCTTGTTTATGGGCATGTTGAGAAAGACAGAATGCCTAAAGAATTAAACTGTTATTAATGCAAAATTTTGTTACCATGCAATTTGTGTTAAATGGTGAATAAGCTCTTTTGTCTCAAAGTTTGTATTATGTAGCATGGCATTTCACACTTTAATGATCCACTGTCAGAAATGCATGTACAGAGCAAGAAAATCAACATAAAAACCACGACGGTTTTAAAATGTTGCTCTGTGATAGGAAAACCATTGCTGTTCTGTTCATTTTCACAATCGTTTCTGGTCATTATACACATCCACTTAACAAATTTTGCTGGATGAATTATTTTCAAAAGCCTTTCTTAAGCGCAGTTTACCTGGTCAATATCTGAATCTGGGAAAGTATGACTTCTTATCTGCCATTCTGAAATAAAATGATCTCTGAATTTCAACACTGTCAAATGAGATGGTCACAGCCAGATGTGGCTCATGTGTACATACAGCATGTATCAAAATATTTTCTGAAAGGTTTCTTATAGCTCAGTTTTCTTGTAATATAAATGCTATGAACTTACAGGAAAAACTAGGCAGTTGTCTTATTCTGCTTTTCGTAAACTGTAATAGGAGCATAGCTTTGTAACTTTCTTTAATTTGATAAACTACAGGCTTTGGCAGCTAGAGACTTGCGTCAGCTTGTGGTCTTGAGATGTGATATTCTAACTTCAATATCACCCCACAATATCAAAGCTGACCTGTTCACAATGACAGATGGGAATGGGAATGACAGTAACCGTACAACAGACTTCAATTTGAAGAAACACCACTTCTCAACTGGTTGATTGTTCGATTTTTCTCTCTCCAAATAATCAAATATTTATGTCAATATAACGATCTGACAACTAAATGGCCATTCAAATCCGAATTAGCACTGTAACTATCAGTACTGCTCTGCCCTGTACTCACATAATTACATGCAACCTAACTCATCAGGTCATCCTGCATGTCTTCCTCAGGCTACAGTGTTTAAAATTATACATTACCTGTAATGTTACATGCTGGTTTGTTAGGCCTATATTATGCTGGTTTGATTTGTTAATTTTTTTTCTTTTCTTCTGTAACATTCAACACTGTCTTTCAAGTATCTGCAATATCATCGGAGCTTACACTTGGCATCAAGCACTTTAATTTAAATGTAAAATCAGAATTATTATCATTAATTTGATGTATACACACATGACATGATTACGACAATCATGATTATAAATAGTATTTATATTCATTGTCGTAATCAGAAATACAAAAGTCTGAAGAGAATAAATGATCACACTCACTCACTTGATAACTGACAACATACAGGCCAATATTTTGCAACATCTTGAACACAAAACCAATAGCAGAAGTGCCATTTCTACTTCTGTCGTTCTGCGGTCACCCCCAACCCCCTTCCCTTTCTGTTCCTTGTCCAGTTACATACCATCGCGAACCCAGAAAGAAGAGCCGAAGTCCGACTGCTCGCTTTCAACTTAGCTCGGCTCAGGTAAAGTCGGCGCCACGACAGAGCCGTGTTTGTGTGTTGATTCGACATTTGTTCCACATACGAAGAAAATAACCACTCTTGATATGACGGTGTTTGTGGTGGTGGCTGCATCTACAAGGCGCCCCGATGCGAGGCTGTCAAGCGACACGGCAATGACTTGCGTAACAAATTCTGTAGACGAGGTCACAGTTGGCTGCCGTGTCACTCTCCGATGTTTTCTGATTTCCGACGTGCGAGCATTTTGTGCGCATGCTCCATGACTGGTCACGTGGATGAACCTTGGTGACGTCACGACTTTGTATACAAAAATAAAAAAAGTTCGCTGCAAATCGAAGATCGTTTTCACAATCGTCATCATAAATTTCATCGTTACAGAGTCATTGAGGGTAAAAGTACATTTCACCATGGCCGAGACCGCGGATGGTGGACGAAAATTGGTATGTTGAGGATATTTAGTGCAAGTTTTCACTCACGCCGCTTGCATTGTGTGAGCATGGTTTTAAGAGTAGCAGCCATTTTGCCCTCGAGAGCCTGCATAGATGAAAGACGAAAATGAATACCAAACAACCCATTTTTCAGTTTTATCCAAAAATTGATTAAGAAAATCAAAGTTTACAACCTTTCCAAACTTTTGACCGAAAAGTACCTTTCTTCGTGTGTTATTCTAGTTGCTGTTTAAATTTTTGATCGCCAGTTTCACACTTCTTGTTCTTCGTGTCTGTATTTTGAAGGCCTGTCCGAAATTTCGTCACGTAGAAAACTTGATTTTTGTTTAAATGGAACATTATCTACGTCGACTTTTGCGTGGAAAAGTTTGACAAAACACTAATCTAGGTGCTGAAACAAAAATATAACCTCGGTGTGCGACTTTTTAAAAATTTTCTTCCAAACTGCAAAATCCAGTCAGTCGATGTACCTTCATAAAACAGTACAAACAGATTTTCGGTCAGAAATCGGCCTGCATCCCACATAAAATCAAACGTTTTCGTGTTCAGAAGTGTGTGAAAAGCCTTCAGACAACTTTTCCAAGGACTTGAGGACAAAAATGAAAGAATTTGTTGAGAGATAAAATTGCTAGAATTGAACCACGAGTGTTGACCATGACTGCCTACGTGCCACGCCGCATGACTGCAAGTTTGACCAAAGATGGTTTGAAGTTCGCGGTTCACAAAACTCCAGTGACTCGCTGCACTATCACAGTGATGGACTATGATAGAAAAGGAATCAGTGTGTGTACTAATGAAAACATCTGTTCTGTCACTTGTGAATAAGTTAGGAGCCCCATTGGAGATAGTTCTTTGTTGCGTAATCAGGTGTTTTTAGCGGCATACAATAACTTATAAGACTGTCCGTGTTTTCAGTTTTACAAATAAATTCACATTGAAATTAAATGTTTAAACCAAGTCAAAAGTATTTTGACTTTCATTGTAACTTGTGAAAGGTGTCAAGGCTAAAGGCTGGCACTGACTGCTCTCTCTAAAAGGATGTTCATACATTGTATTGATTTGCTACTGATAGAAACTACTCTTTTAGAGTCCGCATGCAACACTGTCATGGCGCACTTACGTCACATCAAATGATGACGCTTTTTCACCTTCTAATCTCTGTCTCTCTGATTTCACAGTTTCTTTTCTTAGGCCCTAGCTAAGGTTTTCAGTCTGACACACATTCTTCTGATATGAAAAGCGAGTTCTCTTTGTTCTGAAACATTCATGTATTTTCTTAATCAGTTTTTTCGGGTCTTAATATTGTGCGTGAATTTGTTTGTTTTTGTTTGTTTGTTTGTTATGTACGTGTGTATGTATTATTTTTACGTTATATTGATTTTCTTGAATCTGCAGACTTCATTTTCTCCCGTTCTTTCATCAACCCCTCCACAGATTTTCATGCTTTTTAGTGTACTAGTACTACTACTTCGGCAGAAACCGGGCGTTTAATTTAAAATCACTCTAACTGTGTGTGTCAGTCTCTTTGCGTCTGTCTTTGTCTCGGTTTTTGCTTATTTGTTTGTTTTTCGATATCTTTGTTGTTATTTTGTTGTGATGTTTATGTGTACCATGTTATTTTGTTGTGATTTTTAGTGTGTACCACTCGCAATGTATCAGTGTGTGTGTGTGTGTGTGTCCGTGCGCGCGCGCGTGCGTGCGCGTGTGTGTGTGTGTGTGTGTGCGTTTTATGATGTTGCCCAGTGTTTTGTTTCCTTATGTTTCTGTTTTGTGGGAGTGGTGGGGCGGTCGTGAAGATCAGTTTCAAGGCTAAGCCACGGCACCGTTATGTTTACGCAAGAGAGAGAGAGAGAGCTTTGGAATTTTAATGGTTATGCAGTTAGCTGTTCAGACCTACAGCTAACAAGACACCGTTTTTGTTTGTTGATTTGATGCTTGACATTCCATGTAATCATTTGTAATGACCTGCTGAACCAGATCTGTTGGTCTGTTCAGTTTTTTTTACGTAAAAAACTGTGACCATTCAATTTATTGTTAATGAAAGTTGAAACATCCTTTTAATTGAATGAATTGTGAATGCCAGGAGACTTGGGCTTCGTCCGCTGAAAACTACCGATCTTTGAGCGCGTAAACACAGCTGCTATTCCTGCTACCTTGGCATTGTACGGTTTAATGATAATAATAAGAAGAAGAAAAAATACGGATCTAATCTGAGGTTAGAAAGAAAAAAAATTACAGATATGTTTTTGAAAAAAAAAAACCCATTGAAGTTGTACTAATGATAAATATTTTAGCGTCAATTCACGTCTGAATACATGTATGTGTGTGCCTGGCCACATTTATATAGGAAGAAAAGAACGAGATCGCTCAGCCCATTGTTTTAGTCTGGCATTTTAATTGTTACACGACTTACGTGCCGTCTGACAGCAAGACAAAGGAGGTTGGTGGGAAGGGGGTGGGATGGGGTGGATAGTGTCAATCAGTGATACTATGTTATTGTTATAAATTGACCCTTGTGCATGAACTTTTCCTGCTTGTGGGTTTTCGTTACCGGATACCTGACCACAAGTTGAAGACAAGAGAAGAAGGATGTAATCTCTCAGCAACATTATGGTTTTGTTTTGTTTGGGTTAATCAGCGTTCCGTTAGCAGGTAGAGGCACTTTCTGCCATTAACGTATTTAGTATTCTGGCATTTCGGGTCTAGTTGGCAGGTAGAGGCACTTTCTGCCATTAACACATTTAGTATTCTGGCATTTCGGTCTAGTTAGAAGGTAGAGGCACTTTCTGCCATTAACATATTTAGTATTCTGGCATTTCGGGTCTAGTTGGCAGGTAGAGACATTTTCTTCCATTAACATAGTATTATGGCATTTCGGGTCTAGTTGGCAGGTAGAGGCACTTTCGGTCATTCACGGATTTAGTGTTGTGGCTACGAACGCGTTTTCTTGGAGACTTTAGATGATGGCTTGGTTGTAACCAAGGAGTCACTTACGGCTATGGTTTTGGATTTTCCCCTCTTTTCGAGTGTGGTATAATTACACCATATTGATTCACATTTGCTCTGTGCAGCATTAATAATAGCACTTTCTGCATACTTTTACTTCTGTGGTAGAGAGATAAACAAAGAAACAAAATGTGCACGTTCTTTTGTATTTGCAAGTTACTTTTGTAAGATAGATAGATAGATACATATATAAAAGCCACAGATGACTAGACCAGCCGGGTGCGGGGGGGACACAAACACAGAAAATAGTAGAATTGTATAAAAAATGTAGTAAGGAATTTTTGGGACCAAGTTTTAGAATGTCGGGATACTGTTTCAGTGTTTATAGTGTAAGAACCCTCGGCATCCTCATAGGGGTTGCTCTTACGTTTCGAGTGTACGTTGTGTCTGCCATCTAATTTCGGCAGTTACGGTTAATCAGTGTTCTGACATTAAATTGATACTAAATTTGGAAGGGATCCTTGTGCATTCCCAGTTGCTGTAGGCCATAATTGTGAAGATGAATTTGAGATACTTTTATTCAGGGGAAAAAAATGGGTGAGCGTCAGTCAGCGTTCCCTAGCATTACCTTTCTAGTATTTCTCCCCCCCCCCCCCCCCCCCAGTGTTTTGCGTGCGTAGTTTGGGTCTGGCCACCAGTTGCAGGCCGTTTTAATCATTCACTAGTGAAGTATTCTGGTATCAGCTGTTGTACACAGCATATGTAGATTTTCGTTGTACATAGTGGATAACAGTACTAAGTAAAAAAAATAGGTTTAGGCTGCGTGATGGTTTAAACAGAAAACTGAAAAGGATTAGTTAGCATCATGCCGTCAGTCATTCAGGACCTTGACGACATATAGAGCCACTAAAGCAGGTTTAATATTATGCTTATGCCATGACCATTTTGCTTCTTCTCCATCACATGACATGACGCATAAAACTTATTTCGCGCGCCGAAACTTATCTTGAGAAACCGAACTAAATCCAGCCATGCTATTGTGCATGCATGGTTTGCGTTGAGTCTGGCAATTTGAGCAAGTCAGAGGGAATTTAGGTCATTCAGTGATTGAATAAGCCTACCTTGTCATCAGCTGTCGGACACGTGTATAGGAAACTGAAAAGGATTAGCGTCATGCTGTCAGTCATTACTGTAGCAGTGCTGTGGTAGTATTGCGGTGAGCCTGGCAGTTTGAGTCGTTAGCAATTTGGCTCATTCATTGAATGAGTAGCCTGCATGCTCTGACATCAACTGACGTACACGTGTGTGATTTCATAGCACCACGGTGAAGACAGTGTAGCTTGAGGGATGGATGCCCTTCTGATTTAGGAATGTTTGTCAGCATTGTTTAGTACTGGTATTATTTCTTTATCAGTGTTTACCATGCTTGTTTTTTTATTTTCTGGGCTGGATAAACAGTTGTTAAGTCGATTTGGGTCATTCACTGATTCAGTTTTCTAAAACACGGGTGCATCACACGGCCCGCATGTAACTGAGGTCCATTGAAATTGTCCAAGTTATGTATATTATGTATATTTTTGATATGTCAATACAATGTTTATCATCTTCATCATCAGGTGCCCTGCCGCATGGCGTTGGCGATCATAGACCTCCATCTGTCTCTATCTCTCGTTATACGATGTTAATGATGTTAATTCAACAGCTCATAATTTATAACATAACAAAACAAAAAGCCCAGGATTCAGTATTCTAGCACAATATACCAGAGTGAAGACAGTGTAGGGATGTGTGCTAATTTAAGTAGGAAAGTATGTGTGTGTGAGTGTGTGTGGTGTGTGTGTGTGTGTGTGTGTGTGAACAGCACCGGCATTACCACAGATGTGTAGGCAGTTTTATGTTGAGTCTGACAGTCCGCCCAGCGCGGCATCTGGCCGTCAGTCCAGAACACTTTGTATCATTCAGTAAAATAACATGACATTGTTGTACGGATGTTGTAAGGATTTTCGTTCTGCATTGTATCATTCAGTAAAATAACCTGACATTGTTGTACGGATGTTGTAAGGATTTTCGTTCTGCATTTCCTATCCCGGTACCAGGTCGTTGCCATTGTATGCATGGTTTGCCCTCAGTCGGTCTCATGTCGAAGAATGTCTGTCTGTGTTTTAGATGGAAAAGGGTGGAATCATTCGGTGCTCTGGCAGCAGTCTGTTGCATGGGGTTCGTTGTACTCTGTTACAACATCTGAAGCTATTTTTTCAGGTCAAAATAGAACAGATTCGTTCAGTGCTTCAGCATTGTTGCGTGGTTGCCAGTTTTCTTATACTGTACGTTGAATGTGGATAGGAAAGTTAAAAGAAAAAACAAAAAAAAAACCTGTCAGTCATTCGTCACAATAAATGAAAGAAACATGATGTCATCTCGAAAGAATTACGTAAACTCAATTTAGACAGGAAAAAACTGACGTCATGTAGAATTGTTCAGAGTTATTCGGTGTAGATCTACTCTGTCGCTGACGATTAATATCCGTTTACTGAATGACTCTTTCAGTAGAGAAAACATAGAAATAATTCAGTGACCACATGTATTGATTATTGTACACCCCCCCCCCCCCCCTGTAATGCTGTAGACAAAGAATAGCGTGCCAGAGACAATGTTTATGGCAGTACTTCCTGCCCACTGTGCCATGGGCTTGTAGAGCAGCTTATGGCAGTTTACGATCACATGAAAACAATTCAGTGGGAAAGGATGGAATCTTTCAGCGCTTCGACGTTGAGCATTTTTGTGATTTTTATATTCACAGTAAAAGAAAAAATATGTATAACTGTACGTGATCACAAGATAACGATAGATAAAAAAAATTTAAAAAGTATACACAATCATTAGATAAAGATTTAAGTGGAAGCACTGGTGGAACACTGTGCAGTGAGTACTCTGGCATGAACAGTTTGATGCTTTTTATACCAGAAACTGTCAATCTATGATACTTTTTATGACACCAGAAAGTCAGTCTATGATACTTTTTATGATACCAGAAATTGTCAATCTGTGATACTTTTTATGATGCCAGAAAGTGTCTATGATACTTTTATGATGCCAGAAAGTGTCAGTCTATGATACTTTCTATGATACCAGAAAGTGTCAATCTGTGATACTTTCTATGATACCAGAAAGTGTCGAATCTATGATACTTTTTATGATACCAGAAAGTGTCAGCCTATGATACTTTTATGATACCAGAAAGTGTCTATCTAGACAAACGAAATGACTGTGGGCGTCACGCCATTATACAGTGAAACAGAAATGTAGAAGGATAGAGTCGTGCCATACTAATCCAACTCTGTTATCGTCTGTAAGATTCTTTCACTCCTCCTTATCTAGCCAGTATCCACCGACTTCCTGCATTATCAGCCTTGATAACGGAAACTTAACGGTTAACCCCCTATCAGTCTCTTGCCCAAAGACATTATGAAAATGTTCTATTTATAACGTCTTTGCTTTTGCCCTGCCCATCGTCTGCCTGCATTAACAGCCATACCAGTAACAGCAAAAGAAAAACTTGGCCTAACTCTTTCACTCCTTTCCTGCAGAGAGTTGGTGGATAGGATGAGGGAGAAGGATTGAGATGGTGAAAATATTGAGGGAGTGAAGGATTGAGATGGTGATTATATTGAGGGATTGAAGGATTGAGATGGTGAATATATTGAGGGAGTGAAGGATTGAGATGGTGATCAGATTGACGGAGTGAAGGATTGAGATGGTGAATAGATTGAGGGAGTGAAGGATTGAGATAATGAATATTTTGACGGAGTGGAGGATTGAGATGGTGGGTATACTGAAGGAGTTAAAGATTGAGATGGTGGATATATTGAGGGAGTGAAGGATTGAGATGGTGGATAGATTAAGGAAGTGAAGGATTGAGATAATAGATGTATTGAGGGATTGAAGGATTGAGATGGTGCATATATTTAGGGAGTGAAGGATTGAGATGGTGGATAGATTAAGGAAGTGAAGGATTGAGATAATAGATATATTGAAGGATTGAGATGGTGCATATATTTAGGGAGTGAAGGATTAAGATGGTGGATATATTGAGGGAGTGAAGGATTGAGATGGTGAATATATTTAGGGAGTGAAGGATAAGATGAACAAAGAAAATGCGTGCCATTCAACGGGAGAAGAAAGGAGAAGGATGGAGACACGCTGACCAGACTGGCTCTCTTTTTTTTTTTTTTTTTTCCTCCCGGAGAAAAATGGAAAGCTTTTCAGCGTCATTATGCCTTCACACAAAACAGAAAAACTTGGTGATTTACTGATTAGTGAAGTACTGTTCGCTGTATTAGTGCAAACATCTTCATCTTTTCCCCCTAAGTACAATTCTGCCTTGGCCTGGTTTGTGCTGTAGATACTAAGTTACAGTCTGAACGACTGCATCTCGTCGCAAAACGAAATCTGCAAGGGGAAGGGATGCAGCGTGTGTGTGTGTGTTGTGTGTGTGTGTTGTGTGTGTGTGTGTGTGTGTGTGATCTTAAAATGTTGAAGATTGATGAGAGAGAGAGAGAGTGAGTGTGTGTGTGTGTGTGTGTGTGATCTTAAAATGTTGACGATTGAGAGAGAGTGTGTGTGTGTGTGTGTGTGTGATGAGAGAGAGAGAGAGACTGTTGGGAACAGTGATCTGGTATCTCGGTGCGACGGACAATACGTTTGTGACTATCCCGACACTGATGGCAGTCAGTGTGTTTGAAGTGTTTCTAGTGTGTGTGTGTGTGTGTGTGAATACTGTCGGGAACAGTGACCCGACGGACAATAACTTTATGGCTATCCTGACACAGGTAGCAGTCAGTGTGTTTAAAGTGTGTGGTGTGTGTGTGTGTGGTTGTGTGTGTGTGTGTGTGAACAGTGACCTGGTATCACGGTGTGATGGACAGTACGTTTGTGACTATCCCGACTCTGATAGCAGTCGGTGTGTTTTAAGTGGTTCTGGTGTCTGTGTGCGCGCGCGGCTGGTGTGTGTGTGTGTGTCGGGAACAGTGACCTGGTATCACGGTGTGATGGACAGTACGTTTGTGAATATCCTGACACCGATAGCAGTCTGGTGTGATTGAAGTGGTTGTCGTGTCTGTGTGTACACGTGTGCGTGCGTGCGTGTGTGTGTGTGTGTGTGTGTGTGTGTGTGTCGGGAACAGTGACCTGGTATCACGGTGTGATGGACAGTACGTTTGTGAATATCCTGACACCGATAGCAATCTGGTGTGTTTGAAGTGGTTGTCGTGTCTGTGTGTACACGTGTGCGTGCGTGCGTGCGTGTGTGTGTGTGTGTGGTGTCTGTGTGTACACGTGTGTTTGCGTGTGTGTGTGTATATGTGTGTGTGTGTGTATAAGTGGTTCTAGTGTCTGTGTTTACACGTGTGTGTGTGCGTGTGTGTGTGTGCGTGTGTGTGCGTGTGTGTATGTGTGTGTGTGTGTGTAGAAGTGATTCTAGTGTCTGTGTGTACACCTCTGTGTGTGTGTGTGGTGTGTGTGGTGTGTGGGTGGAGAGAGAGAGACACGGAAACGGTGACCTGTGTATGGGTATGACGGACAATACCTTTGTGAATATCCTGACTCTGATAGCAGTCAGTGTGTTTGAAGTGGTTCTAGTGTGCATGTGTGTGTGTGTGTGCGCGCACGCGTGTGTGTGTGAGACGACTGTCGGGAACAGTGACCTGGTATCTCGATGTGACGGACAGTACGTTTGTGAATATCCTGACACCGATGACAGTGTGTTTGAAGTGATTCTAGTGTCTTGTGTGTGTGTGTGTGTGTGTGTGTGTGTGTGTGTGTAAAAGAGGGAGTCGGGAAGAAACGCTAAATAGGCCGTCGAGTAGACAGATATGTTTATACACTTGTAGATAACTAACTTAATTATGATCATCATCGTCGTCGTCGTCTATCATGATTATTGTCACCATTATTGTTATGATTTTATGATAAAAATAATTCTTATAAAGCAGTATTCTACGGACTTACGGACCCTATCCACCAGCTGCAGAAACTTAACCTTCGTGAAGCTGGTGGATTGGGTGAAGGAGTCTAAACTGTTAGCTTTGCTGGCATAGTTGACAGTGCAGGATGCTGGTGGACAGAGGAGTCAAAGGGTTAACCCTTTCGCTCCCGCAGCCTATCCACTACCTGCAAAAACTTAACCCTTTGACTCCCTCACCCTATCCACCAGCTTCCTGTTGGATAGGGTGAGAGTCAAAGGGTTGAGTTTTTGCTTTTTTATCATTGATGAGGATGCAGGATGCTACTAGATAGGGTGCGGGAGTCAAAGGGTTAAATTCAGTTCGTGTCACACGTTAACAGACTTTGGTGGAGCACGAAGAATTGAAGCTGTTACCACTGTCAGGCAAACTGACCACATTACGCTCTGCTGTTGCAGAGTCTGAATAAGCGTTGAGTACAGTTTTTATACAACTTCAGAATGTGTTCACCTTTCATGGGATAATAAAATAAAAAAACAAAACCAGCGAAAGAAATCCCCCCTCACTTTCCCGAAAGAAACAAGTAAACAAAGAAAACGATAACAAAAAGAATCACTAAGAAAGATCATGGGAAAAAAAACAACCAACAACAACAACAACAACAAAAAACAAACAAACAAACAAGACAATACCACAACAAGAGAACCACTGGTCTCGAGTTTCTTTTTTTTTTTTTTCATTGTTAATTCATTTTATTCTTCTTGAAAATGTTAAATACATTGTTGGGGGGGGGGGGGGGGGGGGTGTCTCCATTGCATGATAGGCCTGAAATATAAATTAATTCATTGTACACATATTCGAAACGCATTTTTATTTTCATTCTATTTATAGTGCCTACCTGACTAGCTTGCATCCAAGTCTAGTTTACTTGAAACTAGTTAGCATTTTTATTCCGGTGTATCGCTTTGTGTGTGTGTGTGTGTGTGTGTGTGTGTGTGTGTGTGGTGTGTGTGTGTGTGTGTGTGTGTGTGTGTGTGTGACATGTTATAAGCATACTAATAAAAATAAAAAGAAAGTAAAAGAAGCATTAAAAACAGACACGGGAGTAATGAAACACGCTATGCTATGATGAAAACAGACTCACCACAACACACTCAGTGTCACCAAAGTTACAAAAATAAACTAGAACAATACATCGATCAGTGAAGGAGAGAGAGAGGGGGGGGGGAAGGGGGGGGGGGGCGAGAGGATGGATATATTGGGAAAGGCGATATTGGTTGCTGTGGGTTGTGATTGAGACTCACTGGTAACACAACGCCTGGGAAACGTTTCTGGCAAAACAGTTGAATGGAGGTTACCAACTTGCTGGCACGTTTCAGTATTTAAGTGTCAAACTGAACAACTTTATCATGTACATGCATGTGAAACACTCGAGAATTCAGGCCTTATTCGTTTATCACAAAAAACTCAGAACGGGCTATGAGACATGTAATGGTTGTAACAAGTTGACACACCAACATTAGTAGGAAAAAGAAACACAATTCGCGCGCGCGCGCGCCACACACACACACACACACACACACACACACACACACCACACAACACACACACACACACACACACACACACACACACACACACACACACACACACACCACACACACACACACACACACATGATATAACGGAACTTGTCAGGAGCAAATTTGAGGTCAACCGGCCTTTGTCAAGCGTAAGCAAAATGAACAATTGAACAAAGAATAAATATACAAAATTTAGAGAAATAACGGCAGCAAAATTTCCCTGTTGGTTCGTTATGCATTTATTAGTGGGAATAAGTAAATTCATGTAGGGATAATTCAACACTTAATGGTTTTACATTTCACGCTATCGTTGTCAATGTCAGTCAGAATATCAGTGTATAAATGTATGAGTAGCCTACCGGTAACTTAGAATCTTACCATTTTCCCAAGTGCGAGCAATAGTTGACGTATTCTGCAGATTATGTATTTAATTACTAGTGTCAGAGAGATGGAATTTGTCGTCAGTCACACCACAAATTATACGTTTTTTGTCTTCTGGAATAGTGTGTGTGTCTGCCTCTTTCAATTTGCATGTCATGGACACTGACTTAGTGTGTGTGTGTTGGTGTGTATGTTGGTATGTATGTTGTGTGTGTGTGTGTTGGTGTGTATGTTGGTGTAATATGTCGTGTGTGAGTGTTTGTGTGTTGGCGGGTATGTTGGTGTATATGTCGTGTGTGTGCGTGCGTGTGTATGTTGGTGTATATGTCTTTTGTCTGTGTGTATGTGTGTGTGTGTGTGTTTATGTGTTGGTGGGTATGTTAGTGTATATGTCGTGTGTGTGTGTGTTTCAGTGTGTGTGTCTGAGAGAGAGAGTGAGAGAGAGAGAGAGAGAGGGGGGGGGAGAATCGGTTCGGTCTGTATGTTGATACCATAGTCACGGACTGAGAAAACAGATAGAGAAGATGACTTTGCCTGATGGACGCAACAAGTTCGATGATTCCAGTAAGACGCTGGGAGTGCAATAGAAACACTAAAACCTAGTGTAATGGAAATTATACGCGAAAGTTTGACGCTGTTATTTTTTGCCTTTTTGTTTTTGTTTGTTTGTTTGTTTGTTTTTTTCTCCAAATATTGAACAGTCTTTACTACATCTTTTGATATGAATTCATTGGTAACATCAACTATACGTACTGGGAAAGGATACGAGAAGGTCAAGGGGATTGGGTGGGTGTAGTGGTGAGGGGGTTGGGTGGGTATGGTGGTGAGGGGGGTTGGGTGGGTGTGGTGGTGACTACAACTGATCGGTCTGATGAAAATAGTACAGAAAAGATTTATGATTATGCTGTATGTCTTCTTCATTTGATTTAGAACGGGATTGAATGACTAAGTAATAGCAAAAGAAACTGGCGTATAGGTGACTTAGGAAGTGAAAGGCTTCCTGTGGTTTTATTAATAGGACGAAGGGATAAGACTTCTCTCTCTTGTAGGTAAAATCAAGGATGGCCAGAATCTTAATTCGTTAACTCATTCCATCTTTCCATGCACTCGGATTTGTTTTTCTAGCGTCGTAAAATATCGGGGATCTTATTGTCGGGTAACTGTAATGGAAGCAAAGTGCATGATCAGTCTGTAACTCTTGTATTTATTTTTGTTTTCAATTGCGGAATTATGTATGTGTATGCGTGGTATATGTATTCTATGTAATATGCATACACACATATTCCTCCCCCCCCCCCCCCATCCGAGAACATTCATGTATTTGTGGAAGGGGGGGGGGGGGGAGAAGAGAAGATCGAGACAAGTGTGTGTGGGTATGTGTGTGTGTTTGCGTGTTGTGTGTGTGTGCGCACGCGTATGTGTGTGTGCGCGCGTTCGTGTTGCTGTGTTTTATGATGTGTGTGTGTGTTGTGTGTGTGTGTGTGTGTGTGTGTGTGTGTGGAGAGAGAGAGAGAGAGATGGAGGGTTGTTGGCAGTTTAGTAGAGACAAAGAATGTTTTTTGGGGAAATACTGTGAAAGTAACCCTGCCGGTGAAAGCGGGACTGGTTTGACATTTCAGAACTGTCAGTCTGTTGGCGTTAGTTCTTGTCCTAATGGACCGATCTCTGCACATGCTCTGTCGGTGTTGCCAGACGAAGCCTTTTTTCATTGCAACAGCCCGAAATCAGTTTTTCCCATTTTTTTATTAATTTTTTTTTTTTTTTTAGTTTCCATAGAAACCTGACTTTGTTTTCAGCCAGCCGATTTCAACCCGTCGGTCTCTTTGTCTTTCAGTGTTGGAAATGGGAAGTGATTAAATGAATAGATAAACAAACGAGTAAACGAACTGATAAATACATTCGAATAAATGAAGGGAATTTGACTCCTTGAGACTACCACTCTTTATCTCAAAATGGATTGGAATGGACAAGATGACATAATTCCCTATCTTTCTCTCACAGACATACACGCACGTACGCACATGTGATTGACCATGAAAGAAATTAACTCTTTGACTCCTGCACCTGTCCACCAGCATACTGCATTGCCATCCATGCAAGCAAAGCAACAACTTGACCCTTTGACTACCTCACCCTATCGATCAGCTGCCTACCGGAAGACGGTGGATAGGGTAACGGAGTCAGAGTCAACTGTTTGCTTTTTTTGCAGTAGGTGGATAGGGTGGGGAGTCAGAGGGTCAGACTTTTTTGATTTTTTTTTCAAAAGGTTGTTAGTTGATCGGATCTAGCAGTAATTTTTCTAATTTCTTTGCAAGTGGACGGGTAAGGAGTCAGACAGCTTTTTGTATTTTTTGCAGTAGGTGGATAGGGTGAGGGAGTCAGAGTCAGCTTTTTGTATTTTTTGCAGTAGGTGGATAGGGTGAGGGAGTCAGAGTCAACTTTTTGTATTTTTTGCAGTAGGTGGATAGGGTGAGGGAGTCAGTCAACTTTTTGCATTTTTTTGGAGTTGGTGGATAGGGTGTGGGAGTCAAAGGGTTAAAATCAAAATGCATTAATCAACAGGCACTTTCATGACTTGCCCTCTCTTCCTCACAAGGCTTTCTTATTTCTGCCTTCCGGATTATTCACCTGTATTTCTTCCTAAGTCTGTCCTTTGCTCCCCAAAGGCGGGATAAAGAACGTTCATACACACAAAATCCGTCGTATTTCTGAATTGAATGCTTAGGGGGTCCTCCGCTAGGTAGTAGATTTGTATTCCTGAGTTTTATGCTTAGGGAGTGCTGCAGAGCTTCAGCTTGGGTAAGAAGAAGAGGAAGCTTTAAGAGAAAGAAAAGGGAACTCCTCAGCTGTTTATTGACGATTTAGTAGATTAGTTTTGAAAATCAAAAGTAGGCTTGGGGCAAAGATATTATATAAAAAAAAATCTATTTATAACGTCTCTTGCTTGGTGTCTAATCTAGCTACGACGTAACGTAAAAAGTCGTGATTGCGTTTTGAACTGTGAATGGACAAAACCTTTTTTAATAGTTACAAGGACTTCGGATAAAAGTAATGTATGAAAAAATTTTGTCAACGATAGATTGTTCTCTGTTGTTATTTCTTTTTTGTTTTGTTTTGTTTTGTTTGTTTACTTGTTTTTGTTGTGTTTTTTGTTTGTTCGACCATTTGTTTTGTCAATATAGATTTCAGTCTCCTTACAAAGACGACCGACATGCCTTTATGAGATTTTTAATGGGCGATTGGACCTTTTTGGTGTGATAAATTATTGCTGTTTAGAATATTTATTTATTTCATGAAATGTGTTGTGTGTGTATAGATATAGAAGGTCGAGCGATAGATAAATGAAAAATATACTGGACAAAACTTCACTGCTCTTTTCCTCTCTTTCTCTCTTCCCTCTGTCTCCGTATATCTCCGTCTCAGAGATGCTTGCGCACGTACAGATAGACACAGACAGACACGGAAAACACAACACACACACACACACACACACACACACACACACACACACACACACACACACACACACACACACACACACACACACACACCTCTCTCTCTCTCTCTCTTTTATCTCTATCCCTCCCCCGCTCCCTCCCTCCCTCCCCTCTCTCTCATCCGATTTTACGTGCCACGCGCTGTGTGCGTGTCGGTGTCTATGTGTGCATGCGCGCGCGCGCGTGTGTGTGTGTGTGAGAGAGAGAGAGAGAGCAAATTGGTTTCACGGTTGGGCGTTTGCTAACGTGGCGATACCGTTTTTTATCGGTGGTGTGGTGATGGTGATTGCCCAAACTTACAATGATAAAATCTATATTAAAAAAAAAAAAAAGGAAAGGCTTGGGAATGTGATCGTCTATAGCAAAAGAGAGACAGAGAGGCATAATGTATTTTGTAAATTTAGTGTTCGTTAATAGATCTATGTGATTATGTAGACACCGGTCCCTCAACCAATATTCTCCCACTCCATGGGAAATGAATGAACCTTTCATCTCCGTAAAAAACAAACATGCGCGCACACACATACACGCACACACAACACACACACACACACACACACTACACACACACACACACATACACACACACACACACACACACACACACACCACGCACACATACACGATATGATTCAACATCAGTGTGATAATGTAAAGATATATATGCTCAATAGGAAAAAGTACTATTAGCAGTGGTGCATACCTGCATGTGGTCTGTTACTTAAAATCTGCCTTTTGCATGGGTGTATACATGCATGTGATCAATTGCTTAAAAAAAAAGTATTAAACTGCCATTGATCGGATATCGAGTTTAGAAACTGTGTTGATCGGGTATATGTTTAGATTAATTAAAACTTGTCGTTAGCATCGGTGTATATGTGTGTGATCGATTAATTAAAACATATCCATTATTATCGATGTATACATGCATTTGACTGATTTTCTTAAAAGTACCATTTGTATCAGTGTATACATAGATGTAATCGATTATTGAAAAACTGCCCTTAGCGTAGATTGATTATTTAAAAACGCTCCTAGCATCATGTCAGTGTATACATACATGTGGTCATTATGTAAAAACCTGTCTTAAACATCGGTTTATGCATGCATGCAGTCGATTTTTTTGTTTGTTTGTTTTTTTGAGTACCATCAGCATCGGTGTATACATACATGTAATCGATTATTTAAAAACTGCCATTAGCGTCGGTGTAAACGTACATGTGATAAATTATTTGAAAACTACGATTAGCATTGGTGCATGTACACGTGGTCAGTTGTTTGAAAACTGCCATTGACACCGGTGTATACGTACATGTGATCAATTATATATATATCAGTCATAGAAAATTATCTTTGGAGTGTAACTTGGAAATAGCTCTCTACGACTTAAATCCCATATAACTCCCTATGACTTAAATCCCATGTGACTCCATACGACGGATGGGATAAATCTAATCTTATTCGTTGTTTAGTAGTTGTAGTGTATTTCATGTACGTCAAAGATCTATAGACATTATAACTAAATCATACGTGGTGCGTGGCTAATTGCATTTCGCCAGCAAGCACATTTAGATCATCTTGTTTATCATACCATGGATGAAAGTTTGAAACAACGACATTTCAATTTTCACCGGTTGATAAATTTATCTCGATCAGTCTTGTTGGAACACGCGTATTATTATCTTTTTTCAAAGAATGCATTTCACCGGGTGATGAATATATCTTGACAAGTCTTCTTTATTAGAATTTTGAATTATCGTTAGAGTATATTTCACTGCACATGATTTTATCTGATAAGTCTTTGTTAGTATGTATTTATTTCTTAGAATATATTTACTGGTTGATAAATTTGTCTTGATCAGGAAGCAATTTTAGGTAATTTAGGCCTTTTTTTTATATGTTTTATTGTCCTTAGTTATGTTTACATTTGTATTCAGGTATGTTTTTAAATCCCCTGTGTGATAAATTGGATGGAGTGGTCAACAGCCAGGGGCTTTCCTTTGATTATGTGCGTGAATGTATTGATAATGTGTGTTTAATTTTGTTTTCCTTGTTTTGTTTTTTTTTCCTGTTGAATATAATGTATGTTTTGAAACGGTTATAGCCCTGATATGCCTCTACGCAGTTGGCTGGGTTTTGCACAAAAATAACGGTAACAGTAACACTAACAGTCTTGCGTTTTCTCTTGCTCAACGACACATCAGGGAAGTCGTCTGCTTTTTTTTTTCCATAAAGTTTTGTGCATTTGTTCTTCGTTGTCTTTTGTCTACACTTCACAGAGAAAGGCTAGTTGGCGAAAATGTACGCATGTCCTCCCCCCCCCCCCCCCCCCCCCCCCCCAAATAAAATACGAGTTCTGATTCTATTTCTGTATGCTTCTGGTTCCGGTTCCTATTTGATCAGTCTTGTGGAATACACATATTTGTTGGAAGTACATTTAACCTGTTGATAAGTTTATCTCGATCAGTCTTGTAAGAATATTAGAATTTATTTCATAGATTGACACTATAATGACAGATCCGATCAGCCGAACTTGTTATTCAGTGTTTGGAATACGTTTCACCGAATGATTAATTTATCTAGATCAGTCTTGTTTGTTAGAATACACTTATTTATTAGAGTATCTATCACCGGTTGATCCTGGTCAGCAAGTTTATTAATCTACTAGGTCAATTTAGTTTATTATAGGTAATTCATTGTAAACGGTGAGCATGATGTTTAATTGTTGTGGTTTTATCTTTACCTAGTTGTCGTTTTTGACGTGGTATTAGCCCTGATTTGGCTCTAGTAGTCGACCGGGCTGTAAGCATATGAACTTGAACTTGAGGTAATTCATTTGGTGGGATGAATAATCTGGCTGTAACTGTTGATGAACAGAATTTGGAGCATGTGAGTGACAGATCTTTACTTTGACTGTTTATGCATGGAGTACTTTCACACTTTATTCTGAATGCAAAGGAGACGTTCTTGTATTGAAATCAGG
>JAPXFY010000022.1:58048304-58060804 GCA_030674185.1 Monoplex corrugatus
TCATCACATTTTGCCTTACAGTATAGGCCACATAGTCTGTACTACTGTGTGTCATCAGTATTATCATCATCACATTTTGCCTTACAGTATAGGCCACATAGTCTGTACTACTGTGTGTCATCAGTATTATCATCACAGCGCACCACAATCCTATACTGTACCTTATAGAGTGTACTTTGCCATCAATATTATCATCACAATCCTATACTATACCTTATAGAATGTACTTTGCCATCAATATTATCATCACAATCCTATACTATACCTTATAGAGTGTACTTTGCCATCAATATTATCATCACAATCCTATACTATACCTTATAGAGTGTACTTTGCCATCAATATTATCATCACAATCCTGTACTATACCTTATAGAGTGTACTTTGCCATCAATATTATCATCACAATCCTATACTATACCTTATAGAGGTGTACTTTGCCATCAATTATTATCATTCACAATCTATACTATTACGCTTATAGAGTGTTGTCATACAGTATTTGTCACAGTCCTATACTAAGGCTATAGTGTTCCATGTATTATCTCAATCCTACTATAGGGTATAGGTGTGTCATCCAGTATTATCATCACATTCCTATACTATAGGTATAGTGTGTTCGTCATCAGTATTATCATCACATTCCTAACTATAGGGTATAGTGTGTCGTCATCAGTATTATCATCACATCCTATACTTAGGATAGTGTGTCGTCATCAGTATTATCATACATTCCTATACTATAGGCGTATAGTGTCTGTTTCGTCCATCAAGGTAATTATCATTACATCCATCTATACTATAGGCTATAAGTGTTGTCATCAGTATTTATCACATCCTATACTATAGGTATAGAGTGTGTCATCAGTATTATCATCACAAGTCCTATTATACATAGGCTATAAGTGTGTCATCAGTTTATCATCACATTCCTAACTATAGGTATAGAGTGTTGTCATCAGTATTATCATCACATTCCTATACTATAGGCTATAGTGTGTCGTCATCAGTATTATCATCACAGTCCTATACTATAGGCTATAGAGTGTCTCATCAGTATTATCATCACAGTCCTATACTATAGGTATAGGTGTGTCATCAGTATTATCATCACAGTCCTATACTATAGGCTATAGAGTGTGTCATCAGTATTATCATCACATTCCTATACTATAGGCTATAGAGTGTTGTCATCAGTATTATCATCACATTCCTATACTATAGGCTATAGATGTGTCGTCATCAGTATTATCATCACAGTCCTATACTATAGGGTATAGTGTGTCGTCATCAGTATTATCATCACATTCCTATACTATAGGCTATAGAGTGTCGTCATCAGTATTATCATCACATTCCTATACTATAGGCTATAGAGTGTCGTCATCAGTATTATCATCACAGTCCTATACTATAGGCTATAGAGTGTCGTTCATCAGTATTATCATCACAGTCCTATACTATAGGGTATAGTGTGTCGTCATCAGTATTATCATCACATTCCTATACTATAGGCTATAGAGTGTCGTCATCAGTATTATCATCACATTCCTATACTATAGGCTATAGAGTGTCGTCATCAGTATTATCATCACAGTCCTATACTATAGGCTATAGTGTGTCGTCATCAGTATTATCATCACATCCTATACTATAGGCTATAGTGTGTCGTCATCAGTATTATCATCACATTCCTATAACTATAGGCTATAGTGTGTCGTCATCAGTATTATCATCACATTCCTATACTATAGGGTATAGTGTGTCGTCATCAGTATTATCATCACAGTCCTATACTATAGGCTATAGAGTGTCGTCATCAGTATTATCATCACATTCCTATACTATAGGCTATAGTGTGTCGTCATCAGTATTATCATCACATTCCTATTACTATAGGCTATAGGTGTCGTCATCAGTATTATCATCACATTCCTATACTATAGGCTATAGTGTGTCGTCATCAGTATTATCATCACATTCCTATACTATAGGCTATAGAGTGTCGTCATCAGTATTATCAATCACATTCCTATACTATAGGCTATAGTGTGTCGTCATCAGTATTATCATCACATTCCTATACTATAGGCTATAGTGTGTCTCATCAATTATCATCACATTCCTATACTATAGGCTATAGTGTGTCGTCATCAGTATTATCATCACATTCCTATACTATAGGCTATAGTGTGTCGTCATCAGTATATCATCACATTCCTATACTATAGGTATAGTGTGTCGTCATCAGTATTATCATCACATTCCTATACTATAGGCTATAGTGTGTCGTCATCAGTATTATCATCACATTCCTATACTATAGGGTATAGTGTGTCGTCATCAGTATTATCACACATTCCTATACTATAGGCTATAGTGTGTCGTCATCAGTATTATCATCACATTCCTATACTATAGGCTATAGTGTGTCGTCATCAGTATTCATCACATTCCTATACTATAGGCTATAGTGTGTCGTCATCAGTATTATCATCACATTCCTATACTATAGGTATAGTGTGTCGTCATCAGATTATCATCACATTCCTATACTATAGGCTATAGTGTGTCGTCATCAGTATTATCATCACATTCCTATACTATAGGCTATAGAGTCGTCATCAGTATTATCATACATTCCTATACTATAGGTATAGGTGTCGTCATCAGATATCATCACATTCCTATACTATAGGCTATAGTGTGTCGTCATCAGTATTATCATCACATTCCTATACTATAGGTTATGTGTGTCGTCATCAGTATATCATCACATTCCTTTTACTATAGGCTATAGTGTGTCGTCATCAGATTCATCATCACATTCCTATACTATAGGTATAGTGTGTCTGTCATCAGTATTATCATCACATTCCTATACTATAGGGTATAGTGTGTCGTCATCAGTATTATCATCACATTCCTATACTATAGGGTATAGTGTGTCGTCATCAGTATTATCATCACATTCCTATTACTTATAGGGTATAGTGTGTCGTCATCAGTATTATCATCACATTCCTATACTATAGGGTATAGTGTGTCGTCATCAGTATTATCATCACATTCCTATACTATAGGCTATAGTGTGTCGTCATCAGTATTATCATCACATTCCTATACTATAGGGTATAGTGTGTCGTCATCAGTATTATCATCACATTCCTATACTATAGGCTATAGTGTGTCGTCATCAGTATTATCATCACATTCCTATACTATAGGGTATAGTGTGTCGTCATCAGTATTATCATCACATTCCTATACTATAGGCTATAGTGTGTCGTCATCAGTATTATCATCACATTCCTATACTATAGGCTATAGTGTGTCGTCATCAGTATTATCATTACATTCCTATACTATAGGGTATAGTGTGTCGTCATCAGTATTATCATCACATTCCTATACTATAGGGTATAGTGTGTCGTCATCAGTATTATCATCACATTCCTATACTATAGGCTATAGTGTGTCGTCATCAGTATTATCATCACATTCCTATACTATAGGCTATAGTGTGTCGTCATCAGTATTATCATCACATTCCTATACTATAGGCTATATGTGTGTCATCAGATCATCCATCATACTATTTTATGCATCTATACACATTCCTATACTATAGGTATAGTGTGTCGTCATCAGTATATCATCACATTCCTATACTATAGGCTATAGTGTGTCGTCATCAGTATTATCATCACATTCCTATACTATAGGCTATAGTGTGTCGTCATCAGATTATCATCACATTCCTATACTATAGGCTATAGTGTGTCGTCATCAGTATTATCATCACATTCCTATACTATAGGGTATAGTGTGTCGTCATCAGTATTATCATCACATTCCTATACTATAGGCTATAGTGTGTCTCATCAGTATTATCATACATTCCTATACTATAGGCTATAGTGTGTCGTCATCAGTATTATCATCACATTCTATACTATAGGCTATAGTGTGTCGTCATCAGTATTATCATCACATTCCTATTACTATAGGGGTATAGATGTGTCGTCATCAGTATTCATCATCACATTCTATACTATAGGCTATAGTGTGTCGTCATCAGTATTATCATCACATTCCTATACTATAGGCTATAGTGTGTGTCATCAGTATTATCATCACATTCCTATACTATAGGCTATAGTGTGTCGTCATCAGTATTATCATCACATTCCTATACTATAGGCTATAGTGTGTCGTCATCAGTATTATCATCACATTCCTATACTATAGGTATAGTGTGTCGTCATCAGTATTATCATCACATTCCTATACTATAGGCTATAGTGTGTCGTCATCAGTATTATCATCACATTCCTATACTATAGGCTATAGTGTGTCGTCATCAGTATTATCATCACATTCCTATACTATAGGCTATAGTGTGTGTCATCAGTATTATCACACATTCCTATACTATAGGCTATAGTGTGTCGTCATCAGTATTATCATCACATTCCTATACTATAGGCTATAGAGTGTCGTCATCAGTATTATCATCACATTCCTATACTATAGGCTATAGTGTGTCGTCATCAGTATTATCATCACATTCCTATACTATAGGCTATAGTGTGTCGTCATCAGTATTATCATCACATTCCTATACTATAGGGTATAGTGTGTCGTCATCAGTATTATCATCACATTCCTATACTATAGGCTATAGAGTGTCGTCATCAGCATCATCATCACATTCCTATACTATAGGGTATAGTGTGTCGTCATCAGCATTATCATCACATTCCTATACTATAGGCTATAGAGTGTCGTCATCAGCATTATCATCACATTCCTATACTATAGGCTATAGAGTGTCGTCATCAGTATTATCATCACATTCCTATACTATAGGCTATAGAGTGTCGTCATCAGCATCATCATCACATTCCTATACTATAGGTATAGTGTGTCGTCATCAGTATTATCATTACATTCCTATACTATAGGCTATAGTGTGTCGTCATCAGTATTATCATCACATTCCTATACTATAGGCTATAGTGTGTCGTCATCAGTATTATCACTACAGTCCTATACTATAGGCTATAGTGTGTCATCATCAGTATTATCACATTCCTATACTATAGGCTATAGAGTGTCGTCATCAGTATTATCATCACATTCCTATACTATAGGCTATAGAGTGTCGTCATCAGTATTATCATCACATTCCTATACTATAGGCTATAGAGTGTCGTCATTAGTATTATCATCACATTCCTATACTATAGGGTATAGTGTGTCGTCATCAGTATTATCATCACATTCCTATACTATAGGCTATAGTGTGTCGTCATCAGCATCATCATCACATTCCTATACTATAGGCTATAGTGTGTCATCATCAGTATTATCATCACATTCCTATACTATAGGCTATAGTGTGTCGTCATCAGTATTATCATCACATTCCTATACTATAGGCTATAGTGTGTCGTCATCAGTATTATCACCACAGTCCTATACTATAGGCTATAGTGTGTCGTCATCAGTATTATCATCACATTCCTATACTATAGGGTATTGTGTGTCGTCATCAGTATTATCACTACAGTCCTATACTATAGGGTATAGTGTGTCATCATCAGTATTATCACTACAGTCCTATACTATAGGCTATAGTGTGTCGTCATCAGTATTATCACTACAGTCCTATATTATAGGCTATAGTGTGTCGTCATCAGTATTATCATCACATTCCTATACTATAGGTATAGTGTGTCATCATCAGTATTATCACCACAGTCCTATACTAGAGGCTATAGTCAGTATAGTGTGTCGTCATCAGTATTATCATCACATTTCTATCCTAGAGGCTATAGTGTGTTGTCATCAGTATTATCATCACACTCCTATACTATAGGGTATAGTGTGTCGTCATCAGTATTATTATCACAGTCCATCCTATACTATAGGCTGTAGAGTGTACTTTGCCATCAGCATTATCACATTCCTACACTAAAGGCTATAGAGTGTTGCCATCGGTATGATCATCACAACTCTGTACTATAGGCTGTAGAATCTACACTAGGTTAAAAAAAGATATCATCACTGCTCTATGCTATAGGCTATAGAATCTGTACTAGGTCATCAGTATTGTTATCACTGCTCTTTACTGTAGTGTAGACTGTAGAGTCTGTATTAGGTCATCAGTATTGTCATAACAGTCCTATATTATTTGCTGTAGGGAGTTGTCATCAGTATATCATCACAGCTTTATACTATCGGCCATAGAGTCAGTACTATGTCATCAGTATTATCATCACTGCTCTATACGATAGACATAGATTCTGTACTAGGTCATCCGTATCATCATCACAACTCTATATTATAGGCTATAGAGTCTATACAACGTCATCAGTATTATTATCACTGCTCTTTACTATAGTATAGGCTATAGAGTCTGTACTAGGTCATCAGTATTATCATCACAGTCCTATATTATTGACTATAGGTGTCATCAGTATTATCATCAAAGCTGTATACTATGGGCTACAGAGTCTGTATCATGTCATCAGTATTATCATCACAACTCTGTACTGTAAGCTATAGAATGTGTACTATATCATCAGCGTTATTATCACAGCTCTATACTATATAGGCTAAAGAGTGTTGTCGTCAGTAGTATCATTACAGCTAGCTGTATACTGTACAGGCTGTAGTGTTGTTACCACAGTATCACCACAGCTCTATACTATATAGGCTAAAGAGTGTTGTCGTCAGTAGTATCATTACAGCTAGCTGTATACTGTACAGGCTGTAGTGTTGTCACCAACAGTATCACCACAGCTCTATACTATATGGGCTAAAGAGTGTTGTCAGTAGTATCATTACAGCTAGCTGTATACTGTACAGGCTGTAGTGTTGTTACCAACAGTATCATCACAGCTGTATACTTTTAGCTATAAAGTGTATTATGTGTCATCAGTATTATCATCACAGCCCTATATTATGGGCTATAGAATGTCATCAACAGTATCATCACAGCTATAGAGTGTACTATGATGTCAGTATTATTATCACTGGCTTTATGCCATAGGCTGTAGGAGTGTACTACTGTGACATCAGTATTATCATAGTTCTATATTGTATGCTGTAAGTGTAGTATGATATCAGTATTATCATAGCTCAATATTGTATGCTGTAGAGTGTAGTATGACATCAGTATTATCATAGCTCTATATTTTAGGCTTTAGAGTGTAGTATTGACATCAGTATTATCATAGCTCTACATTACAGGCTTTAGAGTGTAGTATGACATCAGTATTATCATAGCTCTATATTGTAGGCTTAGAGTGTAGTATGACATCAGTAATATACAGCTCTTTACTATAGACTGTACAGTGCGCCAGATTATCATCAGAATTACCAGGAAAAGATCTGTCCAATCCTTCCAGGTGTCACTCAATAGCTCTAACCTGTTGTCTTTGCAAAGTAACGGACAAAATAGTCAACAGCAGACTCGTAGAAACTGAAGACCGACGGTATTTTGGCAAATGAACAGTGCAGTTTCTGCGCCACTGCACAGCTGACCATTTAATCCGCATTGAAACAGCAAGTAATGGCTGTCTTCTTTGATCTAGAGAAAGCATATGATTGCACCTGGAAATCAGGAACATGGTACTTATGGATCTACTTGAATTGGTTTATCCCAAATCTTCTGACAGAGTGACATTTAAAAGTCTGTGTAGGTACTACTGACATCCACGAGCAGGAGCTGGATGTGCCACAAGGGAGAAGTCTCTCTCTTGCACTGTTCATTATTAAGATCAACAATGAAGTCAAGTCAGCACAACAGGGCTCTGATTGTTCCCTGTTTGTGGATGATTTTGCATTGTACGCAACTGTAAGTCTATGCGGGCATTCAGCGGCGGCTGTGGCTCTGCGTAGATAGGATTCAACAGTGGGCAGAGACAAACGGCTTTACTTTCTCTGCAACCCAACACAGTGTATCCACTTTCATAACCTCCCACAATTCTTTGCTGGCCCAGAAATCCGTCTGAGAAAATCCATCATTCCAGCTGTAAAAGATGTTTAAATTTCTGGGAGTGATTTCTGATAAATGTTGAATTTTCTTAGTCATATCAACAACATCTTAAAACCTCATGCTAGAAAACTCTGAACATTCTTCAAGTCATTGTTCACTGCCGACATGAAAACATTGCTTATTACTCTACACAGCTTTAATTTGCTCTAAACTGGACTGTGGCTGCAAAGTGTATGGTTCTGCATTCAGAACAACTCCTATATAATACAGTTTATACGCAGAGCCAGGGGAACCCTCCCTCTCCACGTAGACTGCAATCTAAACTTAAATTTCAACTTAAAATTGTTCTCTGAACCGAAAACCCCAGCTTATGACAGCGTCTTCAACCGCAAACTTCAAATTGAAAAATCCCCCAAATCCGCATGTCATTCCTCTCTGGGAGTTTGAATCTGGTTTCACATGCAAAAGGCAGATGTAGATTTAGCAGTTGTTTCAAAATTCTCCAATTTTTCAGATAGCCGACCATGGACCTTGAAAACACCTAAGATCTGTTTTGATCTTGGATCCTTCCGTAAAGACTGTGGCAATTCATTGGCATACAAGTCGTTTTTAGCAGAATTGTTGTCAGAAATTTCCGTCAACCCACAAAGTATTCACTGATGGATCAAAGTCTGATGAAGGTGCAGCTACTGCTACCTTTTGTTCAGCTAAGTATTCCAAATCTTTCATTTTGGAAACGTTCCGTCTGACAGTTCCGTTCATACTGCTGAACTGACTGCTCTGGTTTTGGCACGAAAAATGGTGTCCCAATCCAAGCATAAAAATTGTCTCATCTTTTTAGATACCCTTTCTGCTTTACAGGCAATTGCTGGTCTAAACATTAATCACACAGAGCCTCTGAAATTTAAAAAAAAAATCTTTTCTTCTCTTACACTTGAAGGTTACCACATTGTTTTTGCTTGGGTTCCTGGTCACGTTGGTATTGGAAGAAAAGAAAAGGCTGACTGCCTTGCCAAGATTGCCATGAGAGAGATGTCTGAATCCTTCATTCCTAACAAGATCTGAAAGCGGTAGTACAAACTTATGTGAGGAATCCCTGAGGGAGGATTGTAACTAGCAGACAGACAACAAACTTTTCCAAATCCACCCCGACATTGAAGAGATTCTCTTGGGAACTACCGTATATGAAAGACTATGCTATGTAGGTTACTCACGGTTCACACACCCGACACTCTTCGTACCTTTTAATAAAAAATGAAGCAGCACCATGATGTATACGATGTGACGAGCCGCAGAGCATCAGACACCTTATTGAATGCTTGGATTTGCACGATGTGAGGTATAAACACCATACGATGGACTCCTTAAAAAATAAAAAAACCTTTCAGAGATGTTCCTCCGGATATAGTTTTCAAGTTTTTACAAGAGATAAAATCATAAATAGATTTTGGCGACAAGGGATAGATACATTGGAGGGCCATATCGCCAACGCCATACGGCAGGGCACACGATGATGATTGATGATGATGAAACAGATTTCATCTGATATGATTCTACGTGTGGGTGTTTCGTGAGATGTGCGTATGTAACATAAATCATGAGAGGGAAAGGGAAGATGTATAAGAGGGGGGGGGGGGGTGAGGATGGTGGAAGGAAAAACAGTAAAGACTAGGAACAAGGCACGTATATTGTGTTTTAAAGGTTGCAATTCGTTAAGTAAATGTTGCACTTTTTGAAACGGATTAATCCTGTCTATCTCTAATTGATGCCTCATTGTTCAACAGACGCACGTCATACGCATGCACATACATGTCGGATCTAATTTCCTGGATCAGTGAGAATTTTACCTGCTTCGTCACTGTCGTCTGTATTATCGTAATGTTGTTACATGTATTTTACTGATGAATCAATGCTGCTGTTGTTGTTCTGTAGATTTTAAAGTCCTACCACTCTCTAGAGTATATGATGACTAGCCAAAAAAAAACACAAAATTGCTTTAAGAAGCCTTTAAAAAATTAGTAGCATTGTGAGATACCGATGCTTTTTTCAGTTCTCTGAGGATTTAGTGCTGATTTAGTTGGTTTTTGTATATTGTGTCCCATAGAAACGGTCAGGACTATCAGTTTTATTACTGTCATATTAGCCAGTCATGAGTTGCGAGAAAACTCCCCCCGTCCCCTCCCCTCCCCCGCGCCAACTTCTTTGTAACTGGCAAATTATAGTACTGTAGTTGATAATAAAAGAAAAGGCATTATGTAGATAGTTGGTTACCTGAATCAGAAATAATATCTACCTTTGATATATGTGATATGACGTGCGTGTGTGTGTGTGTGTGTGTGTGTGTGTGTGTGTGTGTGTGTGTGTGTGGCGCGCGCGCGCGGTGCTTATGTGTGTGTTCGCCCCAGCAAGAATGTTTTGCTGGTGTGGTGGTGTGGTGTTATTATCTCAGATACAATTTAATGCAACAGTCCGTAATTCTCAGATTAAAATCATTAACTAATATTGTACTGACACATACAGACTATGGGGCACTCTACTCCCGAATGAGAACAGAAGTTGTTTCCTGTATTTTCAAAGTTATGAACAGCTTTAAAGTAGAAATGATAATAAAACGCATGTCTCTCAGTACTGCTTCGGCCGTGTGTAGATCAATATATAGGTCAAGTACCTTTGCATTTCTGTGTGATCTGATTTAATGGATTTCTTGTGCTCAGCTTGACGTTCTTTTCTGCACTGCTTCTGTGTGAGTGTGTGTGTGTGTGTGTGTGTGTGTGTGTGTGTGTGTGTGTGTGTGTGTGTGTGTGTGTGTGTGTGTGTGTGTGTGGGTGGAGTGTGAGAGAGAGAGAGAGAGAGAGAGAGAGGAGAGAGAGAGAGAGAGAGTTCAGTCTTTGGAAGTACGTTTTGTTTGAGGTTTCTTTTCGGATGCAACCTCGGAATACATTGCAAGCACTTACGGTCACTGATTTGTAAGCTGGTTATCTGTTGTCCTGGAAATTGGAACATAACTAGTTAATGTTCTCCAAGCCATGAACGATTGTTAAACGTCAGGATTGAGCCCGATATGCGAAAGAAATTTTCAGTAATTTAGACCCGTTTTCATATATGTTTTAGTGTCCTTAGTTATGTTTAAATTTGTATTCAGATTTGTTTTTTAAATCCTCTGTATGATAAATTGGACGGAGTAGTCAACGCTTGGGGCATCAACTTAGATTGTGTACGGAAATGTATTGATATGTGTACTTAATTTTCTGTTCCTTTTTTTTTTTCCTGTTGAAGTATTGTATATGTTTTGAAACGGTTATAGCCCTGATATGGCTCTACGCAGTCGGCTGGGTTTAAACAACAATAACAGTAGGATTGCGCCCCCTGCTGACCCTAGTGCTGTTTCGACGTTATCCAGATCAATGTAGGTCAACAATAACAGTAGGATTGAACCCCCCTGCTGACCCTAGTGCTGTTTCGACGTTATCCAGATCAATGTAGGTCAAGTGACATAGGTTTTCTTTGTCGTTTGACTTCTGCTATTTCTTTTGCTAACTTTTTTTGTTTCTGTGCATTAGAGCCGTTGACGCGAGATACTATATCTCGAGTGCAGTTTCAGCCTGCAGCGTGGAAACTGACCTGTTTGCTGCTCAGTTTATTGCTCCAACCATTCTGGTGGTGTCTGCTTTACTGTTTGGATTGGTCCTGTTCCCTTAACAGCCTCCCCCTTCTCCCCCCTCCCCCTGTCAGTATCAAACCTTAGGAGAATATAGGATTCTGCGCACGCCCGAGGAATCTGTTGAATCACAGATGGCAGATTGGGTGGAAGGCATAATTATGGAATTGTTCGAATGCGATGAATGTCTTTTTGGATCTATCGGAGAGAGAGAAGAGAGAGTGTGTGTGGGTGTGTGTGTGTGTGTGTGAGAGAGAGAGAGAGAGAGTGTGTGTGTGTGTGTGTGTGTGTGTGTGTGTGTGTGTGTGTGTGTGTGTGTGTGTGTGTGTGTGTGTGTGTGTGAGTAAAAAAGAAAGGAAAAGGGAGGGAGAGAGAAACGTATTGTATTTATTTTCCTTACTTTGATTTAAATTTTTTTTTTTTTTTTTTTTTTTTTTTTTTGTACACCACTGCGTTATTTTACTGGCATCTTCTAGGCATCAGTACTTTCCTCTCTCTCTCTCTCTCTCTCTCTCTCTCTCTCTCTCTCTCTCTCTCTCTCTCTCTCTCTCTCTCTCTCTCTCTCTCTCTGTCTGTCTGTCTGTCTGTCATACACACACACTCACATAACAACATATGCACAACACACACTCATACACACACATATACACAGACACGCACGCACATACATACACTCACGTATGCATATATGTAAGTATGCGCATATATACACATACACACATACACGTATACACACATACACCCACATACATATATACACACATACACACATACACACACCTCCCCCACCCCCACCCCCACCCCACATAATGTATACTAGTGCAGCATCGCAGT
>JAPXFY010000022.1:58070804-58120804 GCA_030674185.1 Monoplex corrugatus
GTGTGTGTGTGTGGAGAGGTGTGTGTTGTGTGTGTGTAGGGCCTTGAAGTCTAGACGGTGGTACAATGGTATCTAGGCCACATGCCGTTGTATAGTGAACACAAGGCGGCTGGCAGCATGGGAAAAGAAATGGAGCAAATCGTGGGTGGTGGCTCCGTGACACATGCTTGGACATAAAATATCGTTTGACTGTGTGACCAACGGCAGACCATAGCCCATCTATACTACCGGCTCAAGCGAGTAATTTAATAAGGGGCCGTCTCCAAACTGGCTTCTGCTGTCTGCGGTTTGACCGCTACTCGGATTTAGGGGAATTCCTGTCAGTGTCGATCGTGAATTTCGCACAGTGTTGCTATTTATAAAGTTATTTCAATACAATACAATACAATACAATACAATACAATACAATACAGTACAATACAGTACAGTACAATTCAATTCAATTCAATTCAATACAATACAGTACAATACAACGCCATCTCTTTGAGTGCTGCGGTCTGTAAAGGTTTATTGAGTTTTTCCTGATCTGAATCATGGGTTACAGTTGATTTGTTTAGTCTGTCATGATTTAAATCGTGCATTGATTATTGCTGATTTGAGTCTATCCTAATTTAAGTCGTGTATTGCTGCTGGTTCATTTGGGTCTGTCCTGATCTAAATTCATGTATTATTTTGGTTTATTATGGGTCTGTCCTGATTAAATTTCATGTATCACTGTTGGTTTATTATTGAGTCAGTTCTGATCTAAATCATGTATTACTGCTGGCTCATTCAGTCTATCCTGATCTAAATTCATGTATTACTGCTGGTTCATTGAGTCTATCCTGATCTAAATTCATGTATTACTGTTGGTTTATTATTGAATCTGTCCTGATCTAAATTCATGTATTACTGCTGGTTCATTGAGTCTATCCTGATCTAAATCATGTATTACTGTTGGTTTATTATTGAATCTGTCCTGATCTAAATTCATGTATTACTGCTGGTTCATTGAGTCTATCCTGATCTAAGTCATGTGTTACATTAGTGCCGATTCCTCGTGTCATTTCTATCCTGATGTAAATAATGTGTTACTGCTGATGTATTGAATCTGTCCTGATCTAAATGGTGTATGCTGATTCATTGAGTCTGTTTCAGATGTTTAAGACAAAGTAGTGGTCTGTTTACTTTCACAAAGCACCTCAAATTACGTCTATTTCAAAATCCAAAATTCGTCATATGGTTCTTCTAGAGCCAGTCCTGTGCTCGCGCGCGTGACTGTGTGTGTGTGTGTGTGAGCGCGGGCGTGCTTATATGTGTATTTTCATGTGTATGTTTGTACGTGTACAAACCTCACATTGTTAAAAGAAAAACACAAACATAGGCCTATTTGTTATTAATTTTTGATGAACTGTGTTAATAATTATACTAACTGCATTGATACATTAAATTAATATGTGAATCTGACTGTAACGCGTTCTTGTATTCACAAGGCATCCCCCCTCCCCCCACACACCTTTTTCTTCTTTAGTGTGTAACGCGTTCTTGTATTCACAAGGCATCCCCCCCCCTCCCCCCACACACACACCTTTTTCTTCTTTAGTGTGTAACGCGTTCTTGTATTCACAAGGCATCCCCCCCCCCCACACACACCTTTTTCTTCTTTAGTGTGTAACGCGTTCTTGTATTCACAAGGCATCCCTCCCCCACACCTTTTTCTCTTAGTGTGCAACGATGCATTCTATGACATAGATATTTGCGCTTACAAGTGAATCATCAAATCATCATCGTCGTTATGTTATAAAATGATAATATAAAAAATAATACAATAATAATGATGATAATGAATGATGATGATTATTATTACATATTATTTATACTATTTAAATCATGTATTACTACCAAGTGATCGCGTGATTCACGCTACCACTAGTCACCTGCCGGGGTCGAGGAGGACACATGGTTAACGAGAGCTGTGCCAGCTGACTCCACGTCTGAGAGTCGTATAGTTCGTTACTGAAATCAGTCTGCGCTGCCAGCTTGCCGGTGACGTCTGCTTAATATATTGCGACAGTTGACATTCCTAGACAGTTTGTGTGAGTGTCAGTCACTCACACACACACATATACGCATCACGTACAGAACCGGCACGTGCACACCCCACACCATCCACCACCACCACCACCACCCACACACACACAACCACACACACACACACACACACACACACACAACACACACACACCACACCACTACACATACACACATCACACACACACACACACACACACACACACACACACACACACACACACATACCACACAACAAAGAGAGAGAGGGTATCGTATCAGACTCTTTGGGTAGGGCAGGGGAGCGAGCGAGAGAGAGAGAGAGAGAGAGGAAATTGGGTGTTTTATTCAAATAGGCCATAGCCCCTTATGAAGGGGTGTGAAAAGCATTTAAACATAGTTAAGAATTCTAATTTTTGAAGATATAGGTGAAACATATGTGTGAGTATTTTCATGTGTGTGTTTGTACGTGTACAAAATGTGAAAAAGAAAACAAAACAAGGTCTATTTGTGTGTTTTTTTTTTATGAATGTTTATACTGCAATAATGCACATATCCGACTGTGTACTGCATTCTTGTTTGGCTCGGCAAACCCTCCTCCACCCCCCCCCCCCCTTTTTTTTTTCCCTTTCATGTGCAACAAGCATTCTGTGACAGAATATTTGCGCTATGCAAGCGGAATTATCATCATCATCATCATTATATAATATAATAAGAATAATGATAATGGTAGTAGGCCTACATAATAATAATAATAATAGAATCATCGTCATCGTTATCATCATCATCATCATAATCATCATCGTCATCGTCATGATAATATTCATAATGATAGTTATTATTATTGGTGTTGTTGTTGTTGTTGTTATTATTACGTACATAGTGCATTATTGCAAATCATCGTCTCATCATCCATTATGATATCATTCATAATAATAGTTATTATTATTGTTATTATTACTGTTATTAGCTGTTATTGTGTGTGTAATGTATTACTGCAAACTGATCTCGTGACCCGCACCAGTGGTCAGCTGCCCAGGTCGTGGAGGACACCTGGTTAATAATGAGTACTGTGCCAGCTGACTTCTGTCTGACAGTCGTGTGGTTGGTTACTGAAATGAGTTGTGTTGCCAGCTTGCTGCTAGGCGTCTGCTTGTGTTGCCACAACTGACATTCCTAGATAGTTGTGTGAATGTCAGTCTCTCACACACACCATACATACATACATACATACATACATACGTACGTACGTACGTATAGTACACATGCATGCAAAGATGCATAATAATACATACATCACATACATACATACATACATACATCAACATACATACATACATAGCTACATGCAACATACATACATACATACATACATACATACATACATACATACATGCATCACATACATGTGTATATACATACATGTGTATATTTTACATACATGCGTACATACATAGACATTACGGAACGTGCGCGCACGCACGTACACGCACAACACACACACACACACACACACACACACACACATGTACGTAGCGTGCACACACACACACACACACACACACCTCTCCTCTCACACACTCACACACTCTCTCTCTTCTCTCTCTACACACACACACACACACACACACACACACACACACACACACACACACACACACACACACACAACACACACACACACACCCAGAGAGAGAGGTTGTCGTATCAGACTGTCAGGTTAGGGTGGAAGAAAGACAGAGAGAGAGAGAGAGAGAGGGGGGGGGGGGGGGTAATTGGATGTTTTGATTCAAATAGGCCATAGTATTTGAACATACAAATAAATTTCGTAATTTCAATACGTAAACAGTCATATACATGAAATAATTATGTTTGTATTTTCATGTGTATGTACGTGTACAAACCCCCATGTGAGAAAAAACAACAACAAAAACAAACAACACAAACCACACACACACACACACACACACACACACACACACACACACACACACACACACACACACACACACACACCACACACACACACACACACCCCACACACACACACAACACAACAACACAAACCAAAAAACAAACAGAGAGGAAAACCCATAGGCCTATTTGTGGTTATTTTTGGATGAGATATGTTTATGTTCCATTGATGTACGTATCCGACTGTGTTTGTACTGCATTCTTGTTTTATATGGCAACCCCCCCCACCCCACCCCTCCCCGCCAAACTTTGTTTCTTTAATGTGCAAAGAGCAGTCTATGACATAGATTATTTTCGCTATCAAGTGCAATTATTGTTATCAATTTTTTAAAAATATTATTTTTATTATTTTAACTAGCGTATTACTGCCAAGTGATCGCGTGATCCGCTGCCGGTAGTCATATGCCGGGGTCGTGTTTCAGCTGATTCCATGTCTGAGAGTCGTGTGGTTTGTTACTGCTGCTTTTTTGTACATTCTATGGGTATTAGGTGTATGGATAAGAAAGGTCATTTGAAACCCTTGAGGCAACATGTATACAGAAAGAACGAGTTCATTGTTGGTTACTTTCATTCGGCTAAAAAAGAGTTGTTCTTTGTGTCAGTTGTCAGTATTGAGGCAGCGGACAAGCCTTATAGGTTTGGCAGATAAATGTGTTCTGACTTACATGTTCTACAAAAAACGAGAATTTATGGATTCAGTGATAGCATAAAGTGTGTTTTTAATTGTTTTTAGGTGAGTGGTGAAACTTAGGCTAGTATTAAAAACCAGCCAACCAACCAACCAGCCAAACAAACAAACGCTTCGCTTTGGATACATGCGCAAATATTAGCTTAATAATGAGAAGTCCAACGTGTCGGGTGACGTCATTTGTTTGCAAGTTAATGAATTGTGTGTATCTGATGTCATACAGACGGAAAGAACAAAAGGGTTTCCAAAGAATGGTCCTATTGGTAGACCTGATGATAGCTATATCTGATAATTACTGATGATTATATTTCGTTGGAGCCGTTGTGTAGCCTATCTGATGTCATACTGACGGAAAGAACAGAAGGGTTTCCAAAGAATGGTCCTATCGGTAGACCTGATGATAGTCTGTATCTGATTATTACTGATGATTATATTTTGTTGGAGCCGTTGTGTAGCCTATCTGATGTCATACTGACGGAAAGAACAGAAGGGTTTCCAAAGAATGGTCCTATCGGTAGACCTGATGATAGTCTGTATCTGATTATTACTGATGATTATATTTTGTTGGAGCCGACGAGACACAAAGAAATGATGAAGGCGATACTGCTCCTATTGCTCACCCAGGCCTTCCAATGTCGATATCATAATTAATCATAATTAATCTTCCACCAATATGTACTTTCACTTCTAACTGCCGGTCATGCGGCAATATGAAACGGTTCATGTATGCATACGTTCATGACCACGGGCATTTTGTCTTAATGTTGGTATTTGAATTATGTGTATTTGTGTGCGTGTTCGTCGTTTTGATTTAGTTTTCTAAGATATAGACTATTATGTGTGTGTGTGTGTGTGTGCGTGTGTGTGGTGTGTGGTGGTGTTGTGTGTGTGTGTGTGTGGTGTGTGCGTGTGTGTGTGACTAGTGTTGTGTGACTTGTGTGTGTCGCGTGCGTGGTGTGTGTGTGCGTGCGTCCTGATTAGGTCTGCTCTGAGTAGTTGGGTGCGCTTTAATTAATCACCAATGATAATGATAATAACAATAATCGCTACATTCCTAAAATTTTACGTAAAATAGACGCGCTTTTGGTAGAGCACATACACATTTTATGCATCTGACGCTTAGTGCCTGCTTCCGTGGCTGTCGATCGAAAGTGTGGTGGGTAGGCTACTGCCCCTCTGGTTGGGGAAGAAGGGTTACAGGGAGGGAGTTAGTTACAAAGTGGTTTTGGGTCAAGGTCTCCTCAGTCAGTCGTGAAAGGCACACGTGGGGTGTGTGTATACGCGCGCGCGCGCATGTGTGTGTGTGTGACTGTGTGTGTGTGCGCGTGCGTGCGCGCGCGCACGTGTGTATGTACGTGTGAGTGTTTGTGTGACTGTGTGTGTGTGCGTGCGTGCGTGTGTGTAGAGGTGGATGGGGGTTTGAGGGTGTGTGTGTGTGAGTGTGGGTACGGAGAGAAGTAGTAACACGTGCATTGTGAAGACATGTGCTGGCTACGCACACAGTTGGACGTGGGTTTTACTTTTCTACCAGACGGGAAAGAAAGAAAGTACTTAGTGAAAACCGCAGTGTCGGCTGTGCCACAGATTAAGTTTCTTTCATTTTTGTCGGGGACCAAGCAGTTCTTGTGAATGAAGACCCACGGTGTGACCCCCAGTTGGGGGCATTTACTGTATACAAGTGTAGACTTTGGTGTTTTTGTGTATGTGTGTGTGTGTGTGTGTGTGTGTGTGTGTGTGTGTGTGTGTGTGTGTGTATTCTCTCTCTCTCTCTTTGTCTCTCTCCTTGTCTCTCTCCTTGTCTCTTCTCTCTCTGTCTGTCTGTCTGTCTGTCTGTCATATCTTTATGTGTGTATGTGTGTGTGTGTGTGTGTGTATCCAGCACCAGCATGCACGCTTATTGAATACGGAGTGTGCACACTGTGCAGCAACATACCCCCAACACAATGTGGGCAAAACGACATCCATACACCCGTTTGAAAACGCTCGGAATGCTATGAAAATAAATAAAACATACAAACAGAAAAAGATGAATAAATGAAAATAGATTATTAGCACGTAGGGATTTTGTCCGAGTACAATATATCACTCTTGAACAATGTGACCCTTAATAGAATATTGTCTGAGTGCAATGTATCACTTTTGAACAATGTGACCCATTAGATAATATCCGAGTGCAATGTATCGCTCTTGAACAATGTGACCCATAAGATAATATTATCCGAGTGCGATGTATCACTCTTGAACAATGTGACCCATAAGATAATATTATCCGAGTGCGATGTATCACTCTTGAACAATGTGACCCATAAGTAATATTATCCGAGTGCGATGTATCACTCTTGAACAATGTGACCCATAAGATAATATTATCCGAGTGCGATGTATCACTCTTGAACAATGTGACCCATAAGAGAATGTTATCCGAGTGCGATGTATCACTCTTGAACAAACTCCAAACACATACCAGCCACTGAATTACACTGTGATTGTGTCAGGTATCTGTCATACCGTCCACAGCAGTCTGTCTCAGTCTTTATCTGTGTCTGTTCTCCCCTCCTCCCTCCCTTCATACTGATTCTTCTTGATTTTTATGCTTAAAGACAGTACCAAGACAGATGTTGCGGTTTCTTCACGTCTTCTTCAGTGTATCTGATTTTGCGCGTCTCATGTGATGACAATTGGAAAGTACATATGAAGGCCTACAAGAACTTAGAGATGATGATGAGGAATTTCGACAAATAGCTTAGCTCAAAATTTGACAGATGAGAATGTTAATGGAAAGATGGAGAGTGCGGTAAAGAGCGGAGCTGTACGGGGTGTGTTTGTTGAACGTGCTCAGGCCTGCTGTGATAACTCATGATTCAGCAGTTCTCCGGGACCTATGAAGCGGAATAACAAGCCTCTCCCTCTGCCCCCCCCCCTTTCCCCCAACTCTACCCTTTTTCGATCTCACCCCCAGTCCCTTTTTTCTCTGGGCATGCAAAAAATGGGTGTTGCAGGCTTTGCATGAGTAAAAAAGTAGTGTTGGAGAGTTGACACTGTTTTTATGGAAGGCTCTTTGAGGGTACCAGAGAATTTGTAGGAAGGCTTTTGAAGTTGATTCACAGGGTGGGTGTTAATGCCTTTTATTTGTGAAAGTGATGTGCTTGACTAATAGAGCGCTTTATGGGAGTTCTTTTAGGGCCCCCTGCATGGCAATTTTCACTGATGGAAACTTTTATGTAGTTTGTTAAGAATCCACCAGCGTTACAATTTTGTTTTTTTTTGTTTTTTTGATAGAACATTTTATTGAGTTTGGTTGGACTCCACGTGACAATTTTTATTGATAAAGCATTTTATCTAGTTTGGAAGGACTCATCCACACGTGGCAATTTAAAAAAATTTGATAGAGCTTTTTGTCTAATTTGGTAGGATACCTCTGCCCATGGTAATTTTTATTAATAAAGCATTTTATCGAATTTGGTAGGACCCCTCTATACGTGGTAATTTTTATTAATAAAGCATTTTATCGAGTTTGGTAGAACCCTCTACACTTGGTAATTTTTATTTATAAAGAGTTTTGTCTAGTTTGGTAGGACCCTACTACACGTGGTAATTTTTTCATTGATAAAGCATTTTATCGAGTTTGGTAGGACCTCTCTACACGTGGCCACTTTTATTGATAGAGCTTTCTATGGGACTCCCCTAGTCGTTTTTTGTTTTGTTTTGTTTTTCATTTTATTTGGTAATTCTTGGTAGAGCCCCTCTACACGTGGTAATTTTTATTTATAAAGAGTTTTGTCTAGTTTGGTAGGATCCCTCTACACGTGGCAATTTTTATTGATAGAGCTTTCTATGGGACTCCCCTAGTCGTTTTTTGTTTTGTTTTGTTTTGTTTTTCATTTTATTTGATAATTATTATAAAGCGTTTTATCTGGTTTGGTAGGACTCCACAGGCAGTTTTGATAGATAGAGCATTTTATTGAGCTTGGTAGGATCACTCTACATGTGGCAATTTTTATTGATACAGCATTTTAGTTTGGAATTTTTCCGTGTTACAGTTTTGATTGATAGACTCTAATGAGCATGTTAGATTAATTGAGTCTGTTCGAACGCCTCCGTGTGGCAGTTTTTAGCGATAGAGCATTTTATTGAGTTTGTTGGGACCCCTCTACGTGGCAGCTTTCATTGATAGAGCATTTTATTGATTTTTTGGGGACCCCTTTGTGTGTGTGTGTGTGTGTGTGTGTGTGTGTGTTGTGTGTGTGTGTGTGTGTGTGTGTGTGTGTGTGTGTGTGTGTGTGTGTGTGTGTGTGTGTGTGTGTGTTATTGAGTTTGCTGGGAACCCCCTGTGTGGCAATTTTTTTCATTGACAGAGCATTTTATTGAGTCTGTTAGAATTCATTCCCCTTTGCGTGGCAATTATTACTGACAGAATAGAGCATATATATGAATTTCCTTTTTAAGGTGATCCCCTCCTTCCTGTAACAATTTTTACTGATAAACTATTTTATGGAATTTGTCAGGTCTCCCCCCTCCCCCTCCCCCTCCCCAACTCTCCCATTTATTTCTTTTGACGGTAGTTTGAAGTACCATTTATGGTGGTCCATTACCAGCACGGATCAATGCACTGTGCGTTCCTTTATTTTTTCTTTAAAACCCTTTGACTTCTGCACCATGTCCACCAACATCCTGCATTGTCAAGCACGCTTGCAAAGCAAAAACTTAACCCTTTGACTCCCTCACCCTATCCACCAGTTTCCTGCAGAAAGCTGGTGGATAGGGTGAGGGACTCAAAGGGTTAAGTTTTTGCAGTTTGTGGATAGGGTGCGGGAGTCAAAGGGTTAAATCTCGATTTGAGTCCAGCTTGCAACGTTAAAACTGGCCAGTTTGCTGCCTGTCTTACTGTTTCCGTCATTCTAGTGGTGTTGGCTACCAACTGTTTCCTAGATGTCTCACCCCTCTCCCCATTTCAAGACCTTGTCAGCGTGTAGGATTTTGCGCGTGCTTAGGGAGTCTGCATGGTAATTGCTGGCAGATTTGGGTGGAGCACATATGGAATTGTTCAATTCTTGAACAAATTACACATGCCAGATTCTCATTGGGCTTTTGTTGTTGTTTTTGGTTTTTTTGGTGATAATTTTGGTTTGCAGTGTACAGACTGGTGGCAGTCTTTTTTAAGTTTTGACAGCAATTTTGGTTTATGGCTTTGTTGTATTATGTTGTATTTATTGCGTTCTAACGTTGATGTGACGCTTTTCCGAGTGTATCTTTTGTGAAACAAAGGATAGTTATTCTAAAGAACCGAAACGACACATTTTCAGTTTTCAAGGAAGTAAATTCAATGTGGTTTTGAGTTCGAAAGGGATTCATGGCACTTGGACAATTCCATATAAAAATATGTGCTCTACCCAAATCTGCCAGCAGTTATCTTGCAGACTCCCTGAGCCAGCGCAAAATCCTATGTGCCAGAAATATATTGAATGGGAAGGGGTGGGAATTTATGAAACACTTAAGCTGACACTGCTAGTACAACAATGATGGAAACTATAAGATGGGCAACAAACAGGCCAGTTTTTGATGTTGCGAACTGGGTGGGATTGAACTCGTGATATCAGATCTTGAGTCACTGGATCTATCAAAAGAACCAACCGGCCTTCATACAGTTACAACTATGAACTGTCCGAGGGTTGAAAACATAAATCTTTATGTTATCAGGCTTTATGGTATGATATGGTGCTCTGACGACTGTTACATGTCTGAGGGTTGAACACATAACCTTTATGTTACAAGTCTTCATGGTATGAACATGGTGATATAACTGCTTAGCTAATGGGCCACTGACACTTAGGAAACACAGGACACGTGCACACGCTCGCACACACACACACATTTGAATATCTGTGTACGCACTTTTTTTTTCTTTGTTTAATGACTTGTGTCGATGTGGCTCTTCTTGTTATTGGTGGTGGTGATAGTTTTATTTTTTATACACACACACACACACAACACACACACACACACCACACCACACACCACACACACACACACACACACACACACACACACACACACACCACACACAACACAACACACACACACACACACACACACACACACACACACACACACACACACACACACACACACACACAACACACACACACACAACACACACACACAACACACAAACACACAACACACACACAACACACACACACACACACACACACACACACACACACACACACACAACACACACACACACACACACACACACACACACACACAACACACAACACACACACACACACACACACACACACACACACTGGAATACGTGTTTTAGCCTGTGTCCACTTTCATGTATTCACGACCAACTGTCTTATTTCATTTTAGGGGGTTCTTTCTTTGTGTCAATTTTACTTCTTTTGCACTGTCCTATTTTCTGTTTTGTTGTAATGTAAGTAGATTAAATTTTGCAACGAGAAGACAAAGATGTTGACCTGTATACAAATATCTCTACAGTTCGAAAATAAACATTCATTTTAATGTCATTTCTCTGCCGATTCTTGTGCGGTCTTCCTCAACCTCCATCAGAGGAAGTAATAAGCGAATTTAGATAAGACTTCGGCTCCTAGTGCCAACGCTTTTGACACGACCCCTGAAGTCTGTACCGCATGGCTGACCGAAGGAGGAAAGGTGAGATGGGAGAAACATAATCCTGCTGTGGCACCCACTGACTGACTTGCCTCAGGCAGAACATACAGCTTGCTTGGTGAAACCAAATAAGCTATCGGCTGAGTAGAGGTGAAAGTTTGAAATTTGTAGTTTGAAGTTATGGTTTGGAATTTGTAGTTTGAAGTTAAAGGTTGGAATTTGTAGTTTGAAGTGAAAGGTTGGAATTTGTAGTTTGAAGTTATGGTTTGGAATTTGTAGTTTGAAGTGAAAGGTTGGAATTTGTAGTTTGATGTTGTGGTTTGGAAATTGTAGTTTGAAGTGAAAGTTTGGACTTTGTAGTTTGAAGTGAAAGTTTGGACTTTGTAGTCTGAAATTTTAAGTTTGGAATGTGTAGTTTGAAGTGAAAGTTTGAAATTTGTAGTCTGAAATTTTAAGTTTGGAATGTGTAATTTGAAGTTAAAGTTTGGAATTTATAATTTGAAGTTAAAGTTTGGAATTTGTAATTTGAAGTGAAAGTTTGGAATTTGTAGGTTGACGTTTGTTCACACTCGGACAATTTCATATGCGCTCCACCCTCATCTGCCAGTAATTGTCTGGCGGATTTGCTCATCCTCCGCCAAACTCTATGCGCTGGCAGGATCTTGATAGGGGGATGGGGAGAGAGGGATCAATGAAACACTAAACCGTAACAACCAGAATGATGGAAACATAACCTTTGACTACCACACCCTATCTACAAATTGCAAAACTTAACCTTTGATTCCTCACCTAACCACCAGCTTCCTGCAGGAAGCTGGTGGATAGGTGAGGGAATCAAAGGTTAAGTTTTGCTTTGCTAGCATGTCTGGCAATGCAGGATGCTGCTGGACAGGGTGCGTAGTCAAAGGGTTAAGATGGGCAACGAACAGGCCATTTGTTGTTGTTGTTGTTGTTGTTGTTGTCGCGGGCTGGGATTGAATTGGAGATAACAGATATTAAACTAGAATTTGTACCTTTTGGTTGGTAAACGGAGGCAGTATATCATAAACGTGACAATCGAATTTCCATTACTGTCTTTTTTAAAATTCGGAAAATTTAGAATTTTGTCCTAGTTAAAACTGGGCATTGTGTTTTGTAGATTGGTAAACTCAAGCATTGTTCCACAATCGTGACACACGAAAATTCCGTAATTATCTTTGATATTTAAAATTTGAAAGATTTATAATTTGTCAATACCCTTTTCATCTAAATGCCAAAAATGATCTGTAAAATGTCCGGATTTCTGTCGTCAATGTCCTTAGTGTATGAAAATTCATGGAATGGACTTAACAGATGGGACATGGTGCTTGGAGACTGAGAGTACCATGCCCCATCACAATCAGAGTGATAGATAATAGATGATAGATAGATAGATAGAGAGAGAGAGAGAGAGGTGTGTGTGTGTTGTGTCGGTGTGTGTGTGTGTGTGTGTGTGTGTGTGTGTGTGTGTGTGTGTGTGTGTGTGTGTGTGTGTGAGTGATGATGATGAAGACAATGCAAAATCAATAACTGTCGAAATCATTAACGCTCATGCCATTTATACCAGTCTGTGTCTGATAGTCTTATGTTGGGTTTTTATGGCAAATATATGAGTTATGAGTTCTTCAGAGTTCTGAGATCTCTATCTGTCACTGTCTCTCACCTTATGTCGTCTTCCCTCACACACACACACACACACACACACACACACACACACACACACACACACACACACACACACACACACACACACACGCGCGCGCGCGCGCGCACGCGAGAGACATAGCCCTTCACAAGTCAAGGCAAATTTTCAGGCACAATCTCCAGATACAGTGCAGGCTCTTCGTATCAAATGGTTTGATAAAGTTCCAAAGAAAATCTTTCGGGGAAACACACACATACACGCACGCACACTCACACACACAGAGACACAGATACACACACAGACCACACAGACACACACACACACACACACACACACACCACACACACACAACACACACACACACACACACACACACACACAGAGGCACGCCACACGCACACACACAGACTCATGCACACTCTTACACACACACACACGAGATATAACCCTTCACAAAACAAGGCAAAATTCTGGCAAATTCTGTTGATACAGTGCAGATTCTTCGTGTCAAATGGTTTGATAAAGTTCCAAAGGAAATTCTTCTGGGAAAACTCACACACACACACACCACACACACACACACACACACACAACACACACCACACACACACACACACACACACACACACACACACACACACACACACAACACACACACACACACACAAATACACACATAATACATAACATACACACATACGCACGCACACACTCTCTGTCACACACGCAGGCACACCACTCGCGCGCGCGCGCGCGCACACACACACACACACACACACACACACACACACACACACACAGAGGCACACCACACACGAACACACACACACACACACACACAACACACACACACACACTCATACACACAGAGGCAGAGAGAGCGCCAACAACAACCAGGAAGAGGAAATGGTGATGGATGATCTTTCTGTTTAACTAAACAGGCCCACTTTCATCATCAAGCAAGCCCAGGCCTGAAATGCACAAAGTAGAATGAATAACCACTGTGTATATTAGTTCCGGAAGAATAGAATTCATCGCGTTCGGATAGTTCCATATGCACCTCACCCAGATCTGTCAGTAACGTTCTGGCAGGTCTCTTTAGCCTGCGTAGAGCCTTTCATTCTGGCAGTGTTCAGGCGGAAACAGGTTGAGGGACCTGTAAAAGTACTGAGCTGATACCACCAGAATGAACGGAGCATGTCAGCATTAACCCTTTGACTGCCGCATCCTATACACCAGCTGCAAAAAAGCCTGACCCTTTGATTCCCTGCTGGGCTGTAAGCAATATGAACCATGAAACCCGTGTCCAGTTCAATCCCAGCATATATCATAAAAACGACTTTTCTTTGCCGCTCCTCAACCGTTTGGTTCCCTCACCCGATCCACTAGCATCCTGCATCGTTATCAATCATAGCAGGTAGCTGGTGGATAGAGTGAGGGAGTCAAAGGGTTAATTTGTTTGCAGTTGGTGGATAGGGTGAGGGAGTCAGAGGGTTAAGTTTTTGGTTTGCTAGCATTGATAACTACGCAGGATGCTAGTGGATGGAAATACTGCGCTGATACCGTCAGGATGAACTGAGCATGCCAGCATTAACCCTTTGACTCCTGCACTCTATTCACCAACTGCAAACAAATTAACCCTTTGACTCCCTCACTCTATCCACCAGCTTCATGCTATGATTGATAACGATGCAGGATGCTAGTGGATCGGGTGAGGGAGCCAGAGGGTTAAGGATCGGCAAAGAAAAATCATTTTTATGATGTATGCTGCGATTGAACTGGACACGTGATATCTGTAGTATATTTATATTATATGGCTGTGTCAGCTGAGTAGCACCACTTGACAAAGCAGTCTGTTGTGTGTGTGTGTGTGTGTGTGTGTGTGTGTGTGTGTGTGTTTCATTCTGTTTTATTTCAGTTTGATATTTAAAAAAAATTATTGTTGCTTTTTATTTTTTATTTTAATAATAGTGTTTGTATTGTGTATTTGTTGAACCATTTATATTTTTATGTTTAACCTGTTTGCATGATTTCAATCAGAAAAAAAGGCTTTCTGTCTGAAATACGTGCATGTCTTTGTCTCGTGAAGTTGTTTTTTTTATTAAAAAAAATTCATCTTCCATTTGTGCTCTGTGTGTGTGAGAGAGAGAGAGAGAGTGTGTGTGTGTGTGTGTGTGTATGCAAGAGAGAGAGAGAATGTGTGTGTGCGAGAGAGAGAGAGAGAGAGGGACGTGTGTGCGAGCGAGAAAGAGAGAGCGAGTGTGTGTGTGTATGCGCGCGCGTTTGTGTGTGTGTGTGTGTGTGAAGAGAGAGAGAGAGAGAGAGTGTGTGTAGTGTGTGTGTGTGTGTGTGTGTGTGTGTCTTTAGACTGAAGTCGAAGCCGATTGTCTCCGCGTTGACAGTGCCACAAAAACGGTTTTGGAGAATACTTTAGTGTCGGGACAGTGGGTAGGAGTGGTGGTGACATGTGAGCTATCGTGGAATCAAAACGTCCGTAATTTTTTTTTTTTTTTTTTTCTTTTCTTCTTCTTCCTCGTTTTCGTCGCAATTATCCCTCTGATTATCGGTATCGGTTACTTCGTGTTTCCTTGCTGTTCATTCTTTTCCTTTTTTTTTTTTTTTTTTTTTTTTTTTTTAAATACCTGAGTCTGGGACGAGCCTTACAATTTAGGCCTTGTTAGCTCAGCTCGTCTCAGTGCTGTGCTGATAACGTAATGGTCGTGGGTTCGATTCCTGCAGGAAGCTGGTGGATAGAATGAGGCAGTCAAAGGGTTAAGTTTTTGTTGTTAATGTTTAAGGGATCAAAGGGTTAATACTCCAGTCGTACTGGTGATGTCAGTATTGGGGGGAGGGAGGCCTCATTTGTCCGAGCATTATTTGACCCCAAACGTTTTTTTTTTTTTTGTTTTGTTTTTTTTCTCCAGTTCTGATTGATTTTTTGATAGAACGTGAACTCAAGATCAGATATCTCGAATTTAAAATCCCATCTCACAACATTCAAAACTGGCCTGTTCGCTCGCTGCCTGTCTTGTTTCCATCATTCTGGTGGTGTCAGCTTAGTGTTTCATAGGTCCCTTTCCCCATCCCCCCCCCCCCTTCCTATTCCAGGACTTTGCCAGTGCTTTCGCAGGCTCAGGGAATCTGCTAGATATTTTGTTGGCAGATTTTGGGGGTTGGGGTGGGAGGAAGCACATAATGGAATTGTTCAGAGCGATAGATTCCTGTTGAACAAACTCCAAATAGTTCGGTGGTCTGGATGATTTTGATATGTCCGTTCTGTCGTTTGTTTCTGTTCTGTTCTGTCTGTCTGTTCTGTTCTGTTCTGTCTGTTCTGTAGATTTTATAAAGTCCTACCACTCTCTGAGTATACGAGGACTAGCAAAACAATTGTTTTAAGAAGCCTTTAAAAATTCTTTTAGTAGTATTGTGAGATACCGATGCCTTTTTTTTCCGGTTCTCTGTCGATCTGGATCACATCGATTGGATGGATGAATGGATATTGATATGTCCCCTTCCCCTTACTTGTTTCAAGACCTTGCTAACAACACTCAGGGTTTTGCGCAGGCTCTAGAAGCCTGCCAGCTAATTGCTGGTAGAGTTGGGTGGATATCGTATCCGAAATTGAATGCGACGAATCGGCAAGTTCCAAATGTGGTGGTGACTTGGTATTGCTTTTGTTAGACATCTCTTGCTTTTTTGTTTTTTATTGTTGTTGTTTTTTTTTGTCTGGCTGGTTGCCATTCTCTCTCTCTCTCTCTCTCTCTCTCTCTCTCTCACACAACCCCACACATACACACACACACACACGCACGCACGCGCACGCATACACACACGCACACAAACAACCACCCACCCACCCACCCCACACACACACATACACACACACACAACTCCTTTTCTCTTGTAAACACGCTCTCTCTCTCTCTCCCTCTCTCTCTTTCTTTCCCACTTCTTTTCTCTCAAACACACGCACACACACACACGTAGCACACATGTACGCACCAACACAACCACACACACCACACACACTCACTCACTCACTCACTGGTTTCCCCCATCCGTAGCCCAAAACATTTGAAAACGCTGTGACAGTAATAACGGCCCATCAGTAAGGCCAGGGAACGGGTGGTGGTAATGAGGCCTTTGTTTGGGGTCTGCAGAGAGGGGGAGAGAGAGAAAAAGGGGGATGGGGGTGGGGGGCGGTGACGAAGGCAGCAAAGAGATTGACTCGAGTTGACTGCGGTAAAGTTGGAAGACAGAAGACGAGCCAGTCGCTTCATTGTTTAGTTCTTGGTTGGAAGCTGACGATGCTTCTTGTGACGCCAAGTTGTGCATCTCGGGCCAGATCAGCCCCTAGGCGATTTTCAAATATCGCAAATGATTTTGAGTTCATAAACCCACGCACGTATCAACGTGACATGTTTGACAGATTATCTCAACTGTTTTTTCCCGTATGTATATTTTCATGATCTGAACCAAAACGTCAGTTGTCGACTGGAAGGGAGGGGGTGGGTGAGAAGGAATGCAGGAACTATCTTCCTGACTAGTGTTTAAGTTACTGATTTCAACTTAATAACTTAGGGTCATCTTTTACATTTTTTGGTCAGCTGATTTGGGATTTAGGAAGTAAGGGGCCTGAGAATATGGACTTTTGTAATTATGTGAAGAAGTCAGAGCCCAAAACACATTTACTGTAAGTTAAATTTTCATTTCAGCCAGTTCACCAGGCTCCCCATGGAGTTTTGAAAATGTGGAACTGTTTGTGTATTGCTTAGGCCCTTATACAGTTTCAGGAAAGAACATTGAAAAGTGGCTAATTATCCTTAATTCTAAAAAAAAGTGTGATGTTTTTCTGGACAAGGATATACACTTGTCTGGTTTCAATGGAAATTAGATTGTGATGTAATGACACAAAACGGACCCCCTTACCCCCTAAAAAAATCTAAATTTTGAAAGCAAAATTATGTATGACAAAAGAAAAAAAAATGTCTGCATGACAGAAAAGAAATTTTCCGAGCAGATGATGTATTTAGTATGTGTGAATGTTCTTAATTGCACTTTATTTTTTAATGTGTATTTGGCGAAATGATGCTTTGATCAACACACTCTTGGAACAAGAAATACACAAAGATAGAATGAGTATGGGTATTTGATATGCAAATAAAGACGGGTGCAAATTTTCAGCCAACTGACCTTTGTCAAGTGTATGCCAAAGACAAGTGAAAATAACAAAATTTGGTTGGGGTGGGGGCGGAAAAAAAAAAAAAGAAGCAACGAGACTTGCCTAGTTTGGGGGTGGGGGTGGTTGGGGGGGGGGGGGAGCAGTGGAACAGAAAGAAAAAAAACAACGAAGAAAATAAAAAAGAAGAAGAAAAGCAACAAGACTTCCCTGATATATCTTTGAGCAGAAAAAACAATGAAACATCAAGAGGAAGAAGAAGATGAACAAGAGGAAGAAAAAATATATATAATTGAAATAGTGTTGACATTTAGAACATTTCTAGAAGAAGTAAGCATGTTGTAAATATAAAATTGAAATAGTGTTGACATTTAGAACATTTCTAGAAGAAGTAAGCATGTTGTGACCTAGGTCCAGACCTGTCTTGTGAGATCTGAATTCTGGTGAGTGGATATAATTCATCAGGTGTGGGGATCAGGGATCAGCTCAAACTGATGGGCAGTTGGTCATCTGTTCATCTGTTCATTGCATGTCAGCCAAATTGCTTGCAGGACAGCAGACTGAAATTGAAAGGTTGTGATGCAAACGTCAAGTTTAGTCAGTCCTCTTTACTGTGTAGTAGTTTCCAAAGGAGGGATTCAAGGCATTCGGGCAATTCCATATGTGCTTCACCCAAATCTACAAATCTGCCAGCAGTTATTTGTAAGACGTCCTGAGCCTGCGCGAAACCTAACGCACAGGCGAAGTCTCGAAATGGAGAGAGGAGCGAGACCAGCGAAACATTGACACCACCAGAATGATTCGAGCGTTAACCCTTTGACTCTCGCACCCTGTCTACCAGCATCCTGCACTGTCAACCATGCTAGCAAAGCAAAAACTTCTCCCTTTGACCTCCCCTACACCCTCTAGGGTGAAGGGAGGAGTCAAAGGGTGAAGTTTTTGCAATTGGTAGGTAGGGTGCAGGAGTCAAAGGGTTAAAATGGGCAAGTGAATAATCGTCTTAATATTGCAGGATGGGATTGAGAAGTTTGAGATCTTTAGTCTACGGTAATGCGCCTGCAGCGAAACTGGCTTGAGACCGTCTCTGCTAGGTCACTGTATTCTGGAAATGGTAGAGGTGGTGGTGGTGGTGGCTGGTGTCTTTGTCTTTCGTTGGGGGTGGGAGTGGGTGTGTGACAGCCGGGTAGGTTGGGGTGGGGGAATCAAGATATTGATTTTGTTGAGGATGGGGGGGGGGGGGGGGGGGGGCGGGAGGAGGGGTTGGAAATGAGGTGTTTACTTTTTCACTTCCGTTTTATGTCTGTCTTGTGTCTTGTCTGCTTGTGAAACGTGCGTTTAATTTAAGGTTTCTTCCACTTCCAGTCACAGAAATACGGGTGTGTGCGCTGTGCGCTTCCCGAAGACATTTGTTCTATTTACAACGTCTTTGGCTCGTACCCATCTCTTCCATTTTGTCCCTCTCCGTCCGCTTGTCTCTATGTCTGTCTCTGTCACTCTCTGTCTGTCTGTCTCTGTCTCTCTCTCTCGCTGTCTGTCTCTGTCTTCTCTCTCTCTCTCGCTGTCTCTTTGTCTGTCTCTCTCTGTCACTGTCTCTCTCGCTGTTCTCGCTGTCTGTCTGTCTCTCTGTCTCCATCACACACACACACACACACACACACACACACACACACACACACACACAACACACACACACACACACACACACAGCTTTCGGCTATGCAGTATTATGTACTTGTATCCCTTCATGAATAAATAAACAAAAGCTCACACACAAAAATAAGTAAATAAAAGCTCACACACAAACACGCACAGATATGCATACACGCTGTGTTCAGTTATGTTTTGTTAATATTTATGTGTACCCCTTCATGATATGCTATTGCCTTTATATGAATTAGACATGTGAAACGCACACCCGCTTTCCAACGTAGACAAACACAGTCATACTCAGCCAGGCACGTCGCACAGAATTGCATGCACGCAGACATTCGATACACGTATGCGCACACCCCGTACGCATGGGCGCTCGCGCGCGCGCGCGCGCACACAACACACACACTCCAGATACACACACACACACACCACCCACACACACACACTACACACACACACACACACACACACACACACACACACACACTCACTCACTTTCACTCACTCACTCACTTTCACTTATCACACACACACACACACACACACACACACACACACACACACACACACACACACACACACACACACACACACATATACACACTCACTCGAGCATATACATGATAACAGAATTTCCTGAAATGACTTGATTATTGTGGACATGTCGTGAAGAAATTTTGCAAGAATTTATTTAGCTGCGAAGACAGATTACAAGCGTCTGTGTGCCTGCTGTCTGGTGCCTGCCTGCCTGCTGCCTTTTCTGTCTCTGTCCTCTCTCTCTCCCCCACTCCTTCCCTTCTCTCTCTCCCCATCTCTCTTTCCTCCCTCCTTACGACACACATACATGCGTGCACGCGCGCGCCACACCACCACACACACACACACACACACACACACACACACACACACACACACACATACACACTCACTCGAGCATATACATGAATACAGAATTTCCTGAAATGACTTGATTATTGTGGACATGTCGTGAAGAAATTTTGCAAGAATTTATTTAGCTGCGAAGACATTACAAAGTGTCTGTGTGCCTGCTGTCTGTGTGCCTGCCTGCCTGCTTGCCTCTTTCTGTCTCTGTCTCTCTGTCTCTCTCTCTCTCTCTCTCTCCTCCCTCCTCCTCTCTCTCTCTCCTCCTCTCTCTCCTCCCATCTCTCTTTCCCTCCCTTCCTTACGACACACATACATGCGTGCACGCGCGCGCGCACACACACACACACACACACACACCACACACACACACACACACACACACACATACAACACACACACACACACACACACACACACACACATACAAACACACACACACACACACACACACACACACACACACACACACACACACACACACACACACACACAACCATACACACACACACACACACACCGTACACATTGCATTGCTATGGAATGATAATTATATTCTCAGTTCTGTTGATAGAGCCGTGGAATGAGGATCTGATATATTGAGTTCTGTCCCAGCCCGTAACATTAAACGTTGGCCTGTTTGTTTGCAGCCCATCTTGTCCATCATTCTGATGGTGTCACCTTAGTGTTTTAATGGTCCTCCCCTCCCCCTCCCTCCCCCGTCTTGCTCCTCAGTTCAAGACCATGCGCATTGCATAAAATTTTGCGTAGGCTCAGGGAGTCTGCAAGGTGATTGCTGGCAGATTTGGGTAGAGCGCATATGGAATTATCCGAATGTGATGAATTCCTTTTGAACGAACTCCGATCTTCAAACTCTCACCAAGCTGTGGAAGTTAAGATCACATAGTCACTCAGATATAGAATGAATATATAACTAAACTAATTATATATGATGGACAAACAACTGAATGAATGAAGTATATATGAAGTAGGACAAACAACTGAATGAATGAAGTATATATGAAGTAAAGTAAAAGAAACAAACAAACCAATACACACACAAAAATTTGAGATAGAGGCAGAAAGTTCACAGAAAATTATTCTTATTTTTTCTTGACGATTTTATCAGGAATGAAACATTTTTGAAGAGCAAACGTTGGCACCGTAGAAAGTTTTTGTTCAGACATCGCTGTAAAGCAAATGAATGAATGAATGAATACATAAATAGATAAATAAACTAATAGATAAACAAATAAAAGAAATAAGTAAGTAAATAAGTGAATGAAGGGGATGAATGAATGAATGAATGAAAGAATGAATGAATGAATAAAGATATTAGCTTAGAAACTGTTAGTGAATGAATGAATAATCCATGAAATAAAAATGAATGAATAAAGAATCCGTAGAATGAGTGAATGGATAAATAAATAAATCATAGAACAAAGAAATAAACAAACAAAAACTAAATAAGTAGTCCTGCAGTGTGAACCCAAATAAATGGAAAGTTGACCTAACGATTTTTGAGACAATCTGTTTGCGAGTTTCAAGTGCATTTTGTTCAAGAGGGATTCATTGCATTCGGACATTTGCATATGTACTCCACCGGCCAAATGTACCAGCAGTTGTCTGGTAGACTCCTTGAGCTTGTGCAAAACCTATGTGCTGGCAAGGTCTTGTCATTGGGAGGGAACGGAACTTATGCAACACTGACACCACCGGCATGATTGAAGCATGAAGGTGGGCAGCAAAGAAGCCAACTTTTATGTCGAAGCGGGATTTAACCCGCTAAAACTGAAATTTAACCCACTGACTCCCTTACACTATCCACGAACCGCGAAACTTAACCCTTTGACTCCCTTACCCTATCCACCAGCTTCCTGCAGAAGACATGAGATCTTGAGTCCGTAGCGCTGTCAGAAGAGTCGGCCAGCCCGCGTACATTTTTCGTTTGTACTGTCGTGAAACAGACGCCAAGTGAGCTGACCATGTATCCGTGGGATGGCTGGCTCCTTGTCTGATTGCGGTCAATCTAATCTTCAACAAACTCTAATACCGGCATCACTGATGTACGAAATCATTCATCATCATCATCATCATCAGGTGCCCTGCCGCATGGCGTTGGCGAATCATGGACTTCCATCTGTCTCAATCTCTCGTTGCCCCTAGCATCTCCCCCACCCTCCTCGTCCCCAGCCACTCTGCAAGTCCGACCAGCATTTTCTCCCTGGGTCTACCCGGTGCTCTCTTTCCCTCCAGCTTTCCCGTTGTGACCAGGTGCTCCAAATCCCCCTTCCTCATAAAATGGCCTATAAATGTTGCCTGTCTTTTCCTAATCTTCCTTATGAGTGATCTACTTGTGTCTGCCTCCATCAAGACTGTCTCGTTTGTTTTCTTTGCTGTCCATGGAACTCTCAACATTCTTCTTAGAAACCACATCTCGGCTGCCTCAATCTTGTTCTGCTTTGTTTGTTGACTGTCCACGCCTCGCATCCGTACAACAGTATTGGTTCTATATAACATTCAAGAAGTCTCTTCCTGATGTTAATTGACAGGCATTTGTTGGTAAGAATGCTTGTCGTCTTCTTAAATGCTGTTTTGGATTCTGCCGGCTATTTCTGATGTACATCTGCCGTCTGATGAAATGATCGTTCCCAGGTATTTGAATTTATCAACCTGTGTCAAGGTTGTGCCATTTGCTGTTAAATCATTCATAGGTACGTACAAAACAGGCCTACGAACAAGTATACGTAGACAGTTACGAAGACAAGACTGCGAACTCGTCGTGATATTGAGCCAAGGTTTTTGCTGGCAGGTTTTGGTGGAGCGCATATGGACCTGTCCAGATGAGGCGAATCCCTTCTGAACAAACTCCAAACTGTCAGGTTTAGCAATAGTGGTTCGGTTAGTCAGTCACCTGACTCGGTGTTAGGCCCTATCGCCATACTGATCAGTCCGTCAGTCCGTCAGCAAGCATGGCGCGTGTATGTTTAGCTCCGTACCACCAGGTGAATGATGTAACATGGCAAGGGAAGGGAGTAGGCTTGGGGTTGGCTAGCTAGTCTGTGTAACAGTAGGGTTGCTGTGCTTTTGCCAACCACCAATTTGGTGAGAAAAAGGGCAGGTGGTAGGAATGCCACGCTAAAAATAAGAATCGCCTGAAAAGATACGGAAATTTAGTGTTGCATAATATAGAAAAGAAGAAGGGAAGAAAATTGCAACCCACGTTACAAAATAACAGTTTCTTGAGCCAGTTTGAGGGGAGAATGACGATGAAACGGCAAATGTGTTGTCATCGATCACTCTTCGTCAGGGTTAAGTCAGACGTGGACTTCAGTGGCCAACCAAACTATCAGCTTTTACCACAGCTTGGTCATGTAATGGAACGAATGTGTGGAAGCCTTGGGCTACTCCATGTAACAATAGGGGGGCTGTGCTGGTTTTACCAACTACCAGTTTGGGGGGAAATGGGATTAAAAGGGTGGTGGGAATTAGGAAGGGGGGGGGGAGGGTTTGAGAGGTTTGGCAGGCATTGGGGGGGGGGGGGAATGTGACCCGCATTTGAAGTCATTTGTGTGTGTGTGTGTGTGTGTGTGTGTGTGTGTGTGTGTGTGTGTGTGTGTGTGTGTGTGTGTGTGTCCTCACTGCTCTCTCAACTCTGTGTGTGTGCATGCGTGCGTGCGTGTTGTGTATGGTGTGTGTGTGTGTGTGAGAGAGAGAGAGAGAGTGTGTGTGTGTGTGTGTGCGCGCGCCTCTCTCTCTCTCTCTCTCTCTCTCTCTCTCTCTCTCTCTCTCTCTCTCTCAGTCCGCCCCCTTCCCCAACTCCCGAGACTCGTAAATAGCTTGCCATTTTCAGGGAGGGTTGACCATTTGGTTGTTCATTTGTTAGAACTTTCAATATTGAAAATTTAGCTCATAGAGTCTAGTAGGCTACCGGTCCCCCCCCCCCCCCCCCTAAAGTTAAAAGATCGGATGAGATGTACAGCTGAAGGTAGTAAATGTTCGGGAATTGGCAGGTGATTTGAGGCGTACACAAACATGAAAAGTTGACAGAAGAAAATGAGGCAAAAAGGCTAATAACAAATCATCAGTAAATAGATCTATATACAGATAGCCACATGCACTGTGATGTTTATGCATTGCTCAAATCTGGGCCCCCTGTTATTCACTATGAATTACGGTTAGTGAACACAGTACAATGTAACAAAACATTACAACAGAATGAAACACAGCACAGCACACAGCACAGCACAGCACAAACACAACACAACAGTGATATGATGGAATATCCTGCTGATCCGACAGATTAGTAGTTAAACTAGTCTGATCACCTGGTTTGGGTCTTTATATGAGGAAACCAGACCAATCCAGCCAGAAGCACGTTTGTTAACGCTGTATCGTATACCCAGCACTATCATCATATTTCGTTGAAAATAGCATACACAACAGTGTCCACGAAATCTAAAACTGAACGCTTCAACCTATTGCTTTGGAAGATCATAAATGTGTACACACTGAAAATTAAAAGGTTACGCTTAAGTTAGAAATTCACTTATTTAAAATTCTGTCGTACAATTTGGCATTCCTATCCTGACCTACTTTTGATTTGGTCTGCTTTTAAAGCAAACCGTTATACTTTTATTTAAAAAAAAAAAATTTTTTACCCCCAACAAATTATTCAAAGCCATTTCATCATTTCAGTAGACAGTCCTATTTCAATTTAATCTGCACTAAAGAAAATGTCTTTTTTTTTTAATTCATTCTATGTGAAAGAGTTTGTGATATTTCTAAAACGGAAAGCATGTAGGCCTACATAAAATATAAAGTGGTATATAGGCCTATTCATTTTTGCATGGCTACGCGTGCTGGCTGACCACCGGTGCCAGTGATGAGATATATGTAACAGACCCAGTTGTAAGTAATCCTGGGGAGGAGTTGTTAGTTGGGATGTGGGGGATGGAAAACACCTGCTTCCATACCGATAGGGCTGAGTGTACCGATAGGGCGTTAACACACTTGCTTCCATACGATAGGGCGTTAACACTCTTGCTTCCATACCGATAGGGCTGAGTGTACCGATAGGGCGTTAACACACTTGCTTCCATACCGATAGGGCTGAGTGTACCGATAGGGCGTTAAACACACTTGCTTCCATACCGATAGGGCTGAGTGTACCGATAGGGCGTTAACACACTTGCTTCCATACCGACAGGGCTGAGTGTACCGATAGGGCTGAGTGTACCGATAGGGGTTAACACACTTGTTTCCATACCGATAGGGCTGAGTGTACCGATAGGGCTGAGTGTACCGATAGGGTGTTAACACACTTGCTTCCATACCGATAGGGCTGAGTGTACCGATAGGGTGTTAACACTCTTGCTTCCATACCGATAGGGCTGAGTGTACCGATAGGGCGTTAACACACTTGCTTCCATACCGATAGGCTGAGTGTACCGATAGGGCGTTAACACACTTGCTTCCATACCGATAGGGCTGAGTGTACCGATAGGGCGTTAACACACTTGCTTCCATACCGACAGGGCTGAGTGTACCGATAGGGCTGAGTGTACCGATAGGGCGTTAACACACTTGCTTCCATACCGATAGGGCTGAGTGTACCGATAGGGCGTTAACACACTTGCTTCCATACCGATAGGGCTGAGTGTACTGATAGGACTGAGTGTACCGATAGGGTGTTAATACACTTGCTTCCATACCGGTAGGGCTGAGTGTACTGATAGGGCTGAGTGTACCGATAGGGCGTTAACACACTTGCTTCCATACCGGTAGGGCTGAGTGTACCGATAGAGCTGAGTGTACCGATAGGGCGTTAACACACTTGCTTCCATACCGTAGGGCTGAGTGTGGTAGGGCTGAGTGTACCGATAGGGTTGAGTGTACCGATAGGGTGTTAACACACTTGCTTCCGTACCGATAGGGCTGAGTGTGGTAAGGGCTGAGTGTACCGATAGGGCGTTATCACACTTGCTTCCATACCGGTAGGGCTGAGTGTGGTAGGGCTGAGTGTACCGATAGGGTTGAGTGTACCGATAGGGCGTTAATGCACTTGCTTCCGTACCGATAGGGCTGAGTGTACCGATAGGGCTGAGTGTACCGATAGGGCGTTAACACACTTGCTTCCATACCGATAGGGCTGAGTATACCATAGGGCGTTAACACACTTGCTTCCATACCGATAGGGCTGAGTGTACCGATAGGGCGTTAACACACTTACTTCCATACCGATAGGGCTGAGTGTACCGATAGGGCATTAACACACTTGCTTCCATACCGATAGGCTGAGTGTACCGATAGGGCGTTAACACACTTACTTCCATACCGATAGGGCTGAGTGTACCGATAGGGCGTTAACACACTTACTTCCATACCGATAGGGCTGAGTGTACCGATAGGGCGTTAACACACTTGTTTCCATACCGATAGGCTGAGTGTACCGATAGGGCGTTAACACACTTGCTTCCATACCGGTAGGGCTGAATGTACCGATCGGGCGTTCACACTTGCTTCCATAACGGGTAGGGCTGAATGTAACCGATCGGGCGTTCACACTTGCTTCCATACCGATAGGGCTGAGTGTGGTAGGGCTGAGTGTACCGATAGGGTGTTAACACACACTTGCTTCCATACGATAGGGCATGTTGTGTAGGGCTGAGTGTACCGATAGGGCGTTAACACACTTGCTTCCACAGGCAGTGTATTGGACAGAATCCTGAAGCTTTGTGTTCTGCTTTCTGCTGTCCCTCTTCTGTTTAATAGCAGCTGTTCTGTACTATGCAAAATTGTTGTAAGTGTGCTCCGCTTGTACTGCTTTCACCGGCTTACTCTACTGTAAACAGTGTCTTTCCAGTTGGTGGTGTTGATGCAACTGCTGATGAGGATAACCATCAAAATATCCTTGTATCGTATTTAGCAGTCTTTCCTGTAATACAATGCAGTCACCATGTCACAGCGCACCGCACGGCAACACAACGCTGTCAAAAGGGAGTATTGTGACTTGGCCGGCTGGGACAAGACACTGCACACCAGTTATTGAAAACTGGAATTAGGGCCTTAATTAAACAGGACATGACCCCTCGCGGAGTGCAGGCCCCAATAGCTCAGTTAGTTTGAGCGTCGGATTCACATGCTAATGGTTGTGGGTTTGAATCTCGGGGTGCGCTATATTAAAACTGGCCTTCTCACTGTCCCATCTTAACATCACTGTTGTTCTGGTGGAGTCAGTATAGGATTAGATAAGTCCCCCTTCCCCCACTTCCCTGGGATGGTTATCCCCGTCGGCCATTTCACCTGAGGTGGGTGTAGACGTAAAAACTGAACCAAACCAAACCAAACCTCGCGGAGTTGACAGTTCACAGTCCAGTAGTCATCACTTCTCGTTTCACCGACCGTGGATTGAAGAGGTAGGGTGGGGATGGGGGTGAGAGGGGGGGGGGGGGCAGGAAGGTATGCTATTGTCGAGAGGAAAATCAAGGGCCTGGGCAGGTTTGCTTTATTGGTCGACGGACGGCCTGTTTTCGATGCCGATTTCTCTCTGTCCTTGTCTGTCTATTTATTTCTGTCTCTGTTCCTGTCCCGGTCTCAGTCTCGTCTAGAACTATTCATGTTTGCCTCATACACGTAGTATACACACATACACACATACACACAGCACGCACGCACGCACGCACGCACGCACGCCCCCCACACAACACACACACACAGAGTTTCTGCTTATATCCATCTCCGCTCTTCAATCACTATCGGTCTGTCTGTTTCTCATTCCACACCCTCGCTCTCTCTCTCTCTCTCTCCTGTCTCTGTCTGTCTATCTATCTATATATCTATCTATCTATCTGTCTCTGTCTCTCTGTCTCTGTCTCTCTCATTTCACATCCATAGTCTCTTTCTCGTCGTTTCTTTACTCTTCTCGTTCCACATTCTTATCTACAATACCCTGTCTGTGGGGTGTCGCTGAAAGGAAGCTGTTGTCCAGATGACAGATGGTGGAGGAGCGCCGACCGAACTTGAGTGCCTTAAAAAAGCCACATGCTATCACCACACAGACTGCCTATCTCTCTCTGTCTCTCTGTCTCTGTCTCTGTCCTCTCTCTCTCTTCTCTCTCTCCCTCTCCCTGTATTGGCTGCAGTAATATATTGACCTGTCCTTCATTCACACCATTCTTGCTTCACTAACCAGCCACTGTAGTCTTATTGACCAAGTGACCAGGGAGTGAGTGTTACTGGTGCTGGTAGAGCGGAAGGGAAAATGGTTGACAACACTTTTCTTCTCGGCAAGGGCACAGCTAGAAAATACTCTCTTTGTCATATGATGGAGCCATCGGGCGGATGAGTCCCTTGTGGGGATGCCGGGGGCTCTTTGAGCGTAAATAGTATCCCCACCTTCTGGAAGTTCTGTGCTAGAAATTTCCTCTTTTCTGTCGCTATCTTTGTTTCTGCCTTGTTCCTTTGCTTTCTGCCTTGTTCCTTTGCTTTCTGTCATTTCTTCCTGTCATTTTCTGCCTTGCCGGTCCATTCATCTGTATGTGTTCGATAAAGTCTTACATACTTTCTATTAGGATTGATAGTTGGATACATGTATTATGGGCATTTTTGGCACTAGGGAAATGAGATATGCAGAAGCAATTTTAGGTCATTTAGGCCCATTTTTATATATCTTTCGTGTCCTTATTTATGTTTAACTTTGTATTCGGGTGTGTTTTTTTTTAATCCCAGGGGCATCTCCTTAGTTTTATGTGCACGAATGACTTGATTTGTGTGCTTAATTTTCTTTTCTTTTTTTTTCTTTTTTTTTTTCTGTTGAAGTTTTGTGTGTGTGGTTAAATGGTTATAGCCTGATGTGGTTCTACGCAGTCGGCTGGGCTTTTAAACAAAAATAATGAAAATAACAGTGGTCACCTAAAGCCCGAGCACCCTGCGTTCACAGGGTTGGTCTTTGGCCATGAGCTTAAAAAATGAGATAACCACTACAGAAAACCTACAGGGCTGAAGTCGTAAGTAGGCCTACCAAGCCTGCAGGCGCTGTCTAACAAACCCTGACACGTGCAAAACAGGTCAAATGCCTACACGGTCATTCACATCAGACGAGAAAGGTGGTCACCCATTTTAGCCGCATTCATTGCAGATATGGCCAGACTGTGGAGATATCGAACGGAAGAAGAACAATAGCATTAGTGGCCATATACTCAGTTAGTCATCAAGAGTGCCTAGCAATAGCATCAGTGGCCATGATAACTCAGTTAGTCAGTCAAGAGTGCCTAGCAATAGCATTAGTGGTCATGATAACTCAGTCAAAGAGTGCCTAGCAATAGCATTAGTGGCCATGATAGCTCAGTTAGTCAGTCAAGAGTGCCTACAATAGATTAGTGGCCATGTATAGTCAAGAGTGCCTAGCAATAGTATTAGTGGCCATGATCATGTCAAGAGTGCCTAGCAATAGATTAGTGGCCACGATAGCTCAGTTAGTCAGGAGTCCTAGCAATAGCATTAGTGGCCATGATAGCTCAGTTAGTCAGGAGTTCCTAGCAATGTATTAGTGGCCATGATAGTTCAGTTAGTCAGGAGTTCCTAGCAATAGTATTAGTGGCCATGATAGCTTCAGTTAGTCAGGAGTTCCTAGCAATAGCATTAGTGGCCATGATAGCTCAGTTAGTCCATCAAGAGTGCCTAGCAATAGCATTAGTGGCCATGATAGCTCAGTTAGTCAGGAGTTCCTAGCAATAGTATTAGTGGCCATGATAGCTCAGTTAGTCAGTGAGTTCCTAGCAATAGCATTAGTGGCCATGATAGCTCAGTTAGTCATCAAGAGTGCCTAGCAATAGCATTAGTGGCCATGATAGCTCAGTTAGTCAGGAGTTCCTAGCAATAGTATTAGTGGCCATGATAGCTCAGTTAGTAGAGTTTCCCAGCAATGTATAGTGCTGAGCTCAGTATCAGGAGTCCTAGTATTATTAGTGGCATGATGTATTAGTCCTCAGAGTGCCTAGCATACCATTAGTGACATGATAGCTCAGTTAGAGTGCCTAGCAATAGTATTAGTGGCCATGATAGCTCAGTTAGTCAGCAGAGTGCCTAGCAATAGTATTAGTGGCCATGATAGCTCAGTTAGTCAGTCAAGAGTGCCTAGCAATAGTATTAGTGGCCATGATAGCTCAGTTAGTCAAGAGTGCCTAGCAATAGCATTAGTGGCCATGATAGCTCAGTTAGTCAGTCAAGAGTGCCTAGCAATAGTATTAGTGGCCATGATAGCTGTTAGTCAGAGTGCCTAGCAATGCATAGTGGGCCATGATAGCAGTTAGTCAGGAGTGCCTAGCAATAGTATTAGTGGCCATGATAGCTCAGTTAGGAGTGCCTAGCAATAGTATTAGTGGCCATGATAGCTCAGTTAGTCAGTCAAGAGTGCCTAGCAATAGTATTAGTGGCCATGATAGCTCAGTTAGTCAGTCAAGAGTGCCTAGCAATAGTATTGGTGGCCATGATAGCTCAGTTAGTCAGTCAAGAGTGCCTAGCAATAGTATTAGTGGCCATGATAGCTCAGTTAGTCAGGAGTGCCTAGCAATAGCATTAGTGGCCACGATAGCTCAGTTAGTCAGAAGCCTAGCAATAGTATTAGTGGCATGATAGCCAGTTAGTCAGGAGTGCCTAGCAATAGTATTAGTGGCCTGATAGCTAGTTAGATGCCTACATAGATTAGTGGCCATGTGCTCATTAGTCAGAGTGCCTAGCAATAGCATTAGTGGCCATGATAGCTCAGTTAGTCAGATCCTGCATGCATAGTGGCATGTGCTCAGTTAGTCAGGATCTAGAATACATTAGTGGCCATGATAGCTCAGTTAGTTAGGAGTGCCTAGCAATTGCATTAGTGGCTATGATAGCTCAGTTAGTCAGTCAAGAGTGCCTAGCTCATAACGAAGGGTGTATCAGGTTTGACTTCATGCAAGTCACAACATTTTCGGGCCCAAGTTGTTTGTTTGTTTGGTGCTTTTTCCCCTGTTTGTTGACTGGTACTGTTGACAGGGCCGTGGATTCTAGGTTTGATATCTCGGGTTCAGTCCCAGCTCACAACATAAAAACTGACCTGTTGGCTGCCCCCCCCCCCCCCCCCATTTTAATACTTAATCATTCTTGTGGTGTCAGCCCCCTCCCCATTTCAAGACCTTGCCATAGAGTTTTTTGCAAGCTTGAGGAGTCTGGTAGATCTGCTGACAGATTTTGGGAAGAGCACTTTCGGATATGTCCGAGTGCGTTGAATCCCTCTTGAACAAATTCCAAGCTCTTGACCGAACATAGAGTGTTGTTGGTAGAGTGTAGAAGCTTTTTACTTGATCTGAATTAAATCTGACAGGAGAGTGGGTAAGACGATGGACTTTCGATGGTTGGACGGTCTGGATTTGATCTTGTCTGGTGGATAAAAGTGCTCCTTTTGCCGATCTCTGGGTAAACACATGTACACACTTGCTAGTGCCTGAGCTCCCATTGTGTGTACATATACATACAGAGCATAAAATACTCAAGCCATGTCGGTGTTTGGTGGCTTATGGAAACATGAAAACAACCAGTATTCGCACTTACTGAAGACAGAGTATGCAGACTGTGCAGCGACATACTGCCTGCACAGTGTTGGCAAAACAACATGATTTAACAGTACTGTCTGTCTGTGTATTGGAAATAGGTTTAAAAGTACTGTCAGTATATTGGAAGTGGGTTTGAAAAGACTTTATTGGAAGTGGGTTTAAAAGCACAGTCTGTGTATAGGAAACGGGTTTAAAAGTCTGTATTGTATAGGGTATGGGTATAAAAGTCTGTATTGGAAATAGGTTTAAAAGTACTGTAAATATGTGTATTGGAAATGGGTTTTAAAGTACTGTCTGTGTATTGGAAATGGGTTTAAAAGTACTGTCTGTGTATTGGAAATGGGTTTAAAAATACTGTCTGTGTATTGGAAATGGGTTTAAAAGTACTGTCAATATGTGTATTGCAAATGGGTTTTAAAGTACTGTCTGTGTGTATTGGATTTAAAAGTACTGTGTGTGTATTGGAAATGGATTTAAAAATACTGTCTGTGTATTGGAAATGGGTTTAAAAGTACTGTCTGTGTATTGGAAATGGGTTTAAAAGCACTGTCTGTGTATTGGAAATGGGTTTAAAAGTACTGTCTGTGTATTGGAAATGGGTTTAAAAGTACTGTCTGTGTATTGGAAATGGGTTTAAAAGTACTGTCTGTGTATTGGAAATGGGTTTAAAAGTACTGTCTGTGTATTGGAAATGGGTTTAAAAGCACTGTCTGTGTATTGGAAATGGGTTTAAAAGTACTGTCTGTGTATTGGAAATGGGTTTAAAAGTACTGTCTGTGTATTGGAAATGGGTTTAAAAGCACTGTCTGTGTATTGGAAATGGGTTTAAAAGTACTGTCTGTGTATTGGAAATGGGTTTAAAAGTACTGTCTGTGTATTGGAAATGGGTTTAAAAGCACTGTCTGTGCAGTTACTGGAAATAGGTTGTAAACTACTGTTTGTGTGTTGTAAATAGCTTCAGATGTACAATTCGTGCATTGGAAATGGTTCAGAAGTACTATCTACACGTGTGCTTGTAGTGAATTGGTCATTAGGTGCGAGGGAAGGGGGGAAAGTCAATGTCCTCAGCTTACGTGATTTGGCAGTCACAATACACGGAGGAATAAGCAGTTACTCTGTGAATGATGAGTGTATAGTGGCGATGTTGGTAATGATGGTGGAGGTGATAGTGGTGGTTTGTGTGTTTCTGTGTGTGTGTGACGGGAGAGAGAGAGAGAGATGCATATCTGTGTGTATTTTGACGATTAAAGGTCAGAGTTGTAGGGGGGGATGGGGGGGGGGGGGGTTCATTCCACGCACAGCAGTACCTGCACTACAAACGGTAAATCAGCCCATGTACAATAAGACGGGCATGGTAGTCAAGTGGGAAAACGTTGGATGGTCAATCAGAAGATACTGGGCTCACTCAGTCTGGACACCTGTCTCCAGTGGGTAAAGGGTGGAGAGTTTTCCGATCACCTTTAGAGTGGTGAGTTTTCTGATCACCTTTAGAGTGGTGAGTTTTCCGATCACCTTTAGAGTGGTGAGTTTTCTGATCACCTTGAGTGTTCGACTTGAGTGGTGAGTTTTCTGATCACCTTAGTGTGAGTTTGTCACTTAGGATGGTGAGTTTTCCGATCACCTTTAGAGTGGTGAGTTTTCTGATCACCTTTAGAGTGGTGAGTTTTCTGATCACCTTTAGAGTGGTGAGTTTTCTGATCACCTTTAGAGTGGTGAGTTTTCTGATCACCTTTAGAGTGGTGAGTTTTCTGATCACCTTTAGAGTGGTGAGTTTTCTGATCACCTTTAGGGTGGAAAGTTTTCTGATCACCTTTAGAGTGGCGAGTTTTCCGATCACCTTTAGAGTGGTGAGTTTTCTGATCATCTTTAGAGTGTGAGTTTTCAGATCACCTTTAGGATGGTGAGTTTTCTGATCACCTTTAGAGTGGTGAGTTTTCTGATCACCTTTAGAGTGGTGAGTTTTCTGATCACCTTTAGGGTGGAGAGTTTTCTGATCACCTTTAGAGTGGCGAGTTTTCCGATCACCTTTAGAGTGGTGAGTTTTCTGATCACCTTTAGAGTGGTGAGTTTTCAGATCACCTTTAGGATGGTGAGTTTTCTGATCACCTTTAGAGTGGTGAGTTTTCTGATCACCTTTAGAGTGGTGAGTTTTCTGATCACCTTTAGGGTGGAGAGTTTTCTGATCACCTTTAGAATGGTGAGTTTTCTTATCACCTTTGTTAACAGGTGTGCAGACCTGTCAATGCCTAAACCCCCTTCGTTGTATACGAATGCAGAATATCAGATACACACATTAAAAATCTTGAAAACATGTATGTCAGTGGCAGGATTACGGAAACATGAAAACGCCCAGCATGCATGCCCACATAAGACATCGTATGCACACTGTGCTGCAACATTGTGGGCAAAAACAAGGTGCATACACGCATTTAAGAGTTTGGAGTTTGCTCGAGAGGAGTTTATCGCGCTGGGACATTTCCATATGCGCTCCATCTAAATCTGCCAGCAAATATCTAGCAGTAATAGACTTCCTGTTCTCTGTGTAAGGTCTTGAAATGGTGAGGGGGAGGAGTTTATGAGACACTAAGCAGATATCATCAGAATGATGAGAAACATTGATAAGATTGGCAGCGAACCGACCATTTTATTTATTTATTTATTCATTTATTTTTATTACTCTTTTTGTTGTATTGTTGAGGGTTGTGATTGAACTGGAGATGTCAGATATCGAATTTGTGGTTCTATCAACTGAACCAACGAGCCCATGTCAGGAGAAACCAGAAAGCTGAACAGAAAAGGGGGGAAAAAATCCAGTACCGTTAAGTCAGTCAATGTACATGTCAGATAGACTGATTGGATCATTTTTTAGTTGTAATCTCTTTACCATTTTATCTGTTTCTTTTAACTGCTCAGACTTTTTTTCTCTGAACTATTACTCCACTCCTTCTGTTCCTTCCTTTTTGTATTTTCGCCCTCCTTTCTCTCCCAACCTCCACTTTCCATGAAGTTCTTTGTTTACTCTTTGTCTCCCTATCTCCATCACAGGCATCCGCTCCTACTCTCTTTCGTCTCTTTGTCAACTTTGTGTTGACACCCGGGGAGTGAGGGGAATGTGTGTGAGGATTGTCCAGGACATCAGAATTTGTTTAAACACGCACGAGGGTTCACCACACTAAGGACAGGTCCACAGCACTGCGAGTTCCACCATCATTTACTTACAAGGTGTTGGTGTATGGCCTTCACGAAGGCCACAATGGGTGTAGGGTGTAAACTACACATAAACTGCACATGAAGAAGGGCGTGATAGTCAAGCGAGAAAGGCATTGGACTCCCAATCGGAAAATGTGGAAGATGTAGGCTCGATCCTGCTTGGATACATCCTGTCTGGTGGGTTTAAAAGGGTGGAACATTTTCAGATCTCGCAGATCAAGATGTGTGTAGACCTGTTGGTGCCTAATCCCCCTTTGCATGTGTACGCACGCAGAACGTCAAATATGCACATTAGAAATCCTGTAAGTCCTGTTCATGTCGAAACATACAAATATGCAGTGTGCGGACTTGTGGCAGCACACGTCCTGCGCAGTGTGGACATAACATTCTGCATACACACACCTGAGAAAAATTGGAACACAAGAGAAAAAATTATATATCTCCATCCCCAAAACTGACCTCTCTGAATCAAGCCTTCTGTATCCATACAAACAAATCAGTGACAGTAGTTTAACTCTTTGACTCTTTGCAGGAAGCTGATGGATAGGGTGAAGGAGTCGAAGGATTAAATTTTTGCTTTGCTAGCATGGTTGGCAATGTAGGATGCTGGTGGACAGGGTGCGGGAGTCAAAGGGTTAACATGCAGTGCAAACATTAAGATATCTGTCTTGTCTGTCTGTCTCTCCCTCCCTCCCTCTCTCTTTCTCTTTAATGTTTCTATCTATCTAATTTGGTGTTTTTGAGGATAAGTTTTCTTTTCGTGTTGTTTAATGCATTATAAGCATATATTTTGGGGTAGTGGCGGGGTTGAAGAAAAAAATGAGACTTCAGATAACTCCTTTTGAAGGGTATGAGAACAATATTTTGTACAAACACTACATCATATTTTCAGGAAAATTAAAAATTCGTGAATCCATATATCATAACTAATCTCTTGAAATTACTGTGCGATGGAGGGAGGAGGTGGTGATGGGGGTGGGGGGTGGGAGAGAAGCAGACTAAGAAAGATATCGGTGGAGTACTTTGTATTTCAGCTACTTCAGACACTTGTCCCCAAATCCTGGAGGCTCGTGTGACCTAGAAACAGGACTGCCGTTCTGTTTAAGTGAGATATGGGTGTGACAGTGGTGTGATACCGTTATTGTATCAGTAGTTGTGTAGTAGACCAATATTAACCTTTGACCCATTTAAAGTGACCCCAAGACTATTTGTAATGTGATAATCTGTATTGTGTTATTTTTCTTTCTTTTTTTTTTCCTCCCCCCCCCCCCTCTCTTTCTTTCTATTTTCTTTTTATTATTATTATTATTATTATTATTATTATTATTTATTATTATTATTTCATTATTATTATTATTATTATTATTATTATTATTATTATTATTTTCTTTATACATGTATTATTAAGTTTGCTGCTGGTGTATGAATATATTATGATCCTCAAACCATTTATTAAGCCAGCACTACAGCAGTGTAGTATGCATATACACTTTTTATTTTTTTTTTTTTTTTTTTTAAGGATCATCGCATCCAGGGGGTTTCCTTTGTGCTCACCTTTATTTTTTCGTCTTATTTTCTACTGCACCTTAATACTATATAATAGCCACAGAAGCTGGCACAATGCATGTGAAAATATTTTCGTATTTCGAGTCTTTTTCCTGACTTCAAAACTGTCACTGACTTTTTTCTTTTTTTTTCCAAACTTGCTTCATATTCTACCTGTTTTTTTGTGTTCATTATCTTCATGCAGCTGAGTTTGACTTTCCAATACATCTCTAAACCTACCGAGACTGAGGTCACCATGGAACCGGGGGATGAAATTTTTCACTGTGCTGTATTAATGAGAATGGAGATGAGTTACGATGATGTGTGGGGTTTTGTATCAGATTGAGACTGCGTGACAGGGTTGTACTCTACGCTTGCTTTCATTAATTTGTTAAAATCGAAGTGTCACATTGAACACACACAGCGCATCCCACACAAACACACACACACACACACACACACACACACACACAACACACACACACACACACACACACACACACACACTCACACACACATACACACACACACACACACACACACACACACACACACACACACACACACACACACACACACACACACACACAATGTACTCTTGATAAGCATAGTTTTTGTTTTGTTTCGTTTTCGTCTGACTCACATGAACATATGCTTACAAAGACACACACACAAATGCCTGCTTTGAATTCATAATGATATATACACCCTCATCTTCTCATCTTTCTCCGTTCTTATGCAGAGAGAGAGAGAGAGAAGGAGAGAGTGTAGACATACACATCTGCACGTGTGAAAAGAAAAAATAAAATAAAAAAAGGAGGGGGGGGGGGGGGAAAAGATAAAAAAGATTTTTGAAAATATAATATTGCAAAACTGTGAGGCATATTTGCGGTGAATAATCCACTCCGTATCACTGTTTCACTGGGGAAAAAAAAGAAGGGTTTTGTGTACCAAAAAAGTTTACTGAAAAAAATTCCTGAAGTACACTTCAGAGAAGTGACCTCAGATCAAATTATGAGATTAAATATCATTGGTACGGAGTCATCTAATGTTTATGAAATTTATGGTTTAGTGAGAATTTTTCCTTCATAATTACTGATAAATTTGTTCTCTCTGTCTGTTTGTCTCTGTCTCTGTCTGTCTCTCTCTCTCTGTCTGTCTCTCTCTCTCTCTCTCTCTCTCTCTCTGTCTGTCTGCCTGTCTGTCTCTCTTTTGTTTTTTATTAATTTAAGCAAAATAACATCTATATGTCTATAGATATTATTAGCAAAGCATATATGTTTACAATAACGTCTTAAAATCTAAAATTCAAAATCGTCAACAATTTTTACTAGAGAAATACACATGTTTATTGAACGCAGTAAATACAGATATTTATTGAACGCAGTGATTTTACAAAGGACGTAAATATATGCACGGATAAGTGTACTGTTCAATGTCAGCTCCATGTATCTAATTACCCATATCTCTTTTCTCTGTATCTCTGCCTTTTACACTCTTTATGGCCCTTACTCTCACACTTCATGTCTTTATCTCCCCTTTTCTTCCCCCTCCCACTTTCCCGTCTAATATCAAGCGACGAGGCGTTAAAGAAGAGAACGAATATTGGACAAAAACCGATACAATGACATCTAGAGTATCCATTTTTATGTGTATTCACACGCACGCACTCACGCACACACACACATGCACGCTCAGACACAGACATATGGGCAGATACACACACACATTCACATATATCATATGGATGAAGGGAGAACAGATTACAAAAGTGGTTACAAATGGGTGAGAGAACTAAGATTTCCAGACTGCTTTCATTGTCGTGGCTTTAAAGACACAAATGTAGAGCTATAATCTACTTTAGTCGTGGCCTAGATACGAGGAACAGGGTGTGGGAGTCAAAGGGTTAATATAACTTACGCCCGCTATCCTAGATGCAGAATGAGAAAAAAGACAGCAAAGTCCAGGCGTCTCCCAGTGTTTCTGATCTCCTCTTTGTTTAGAATACAGGTCAACATCAGATAAACGCATTCTCTACGTTCCTCATGTAAAGCCTAAGACTTCTTCTGGCCAGTGGTCATTCTGTTTCTGTACACCACAACAATAGAACACACTTCCTTAAGATTGTTGTCATTTGCAGTCTTTGTCTACTTTTATGAGAGCTCTAAAACTTTGCCTCTTCAAACGGTTGTCTACTTTTATGAGAGCTCTAAAACTTCGCCTCTTCAAACGGTATTATTACTTGTCTTGGTCCTACTGTCCGTATTGTCCTCGTATGATGAGTGGTTATAAATGTGAGGTAATAGTGTTTGTATATTTCATCAGTTTGTTTGTGAGTCTGCGTTAGTGTATGTTCGTTCGCCAACCTGAGCCCTGTGTAGGTCCTTGTCTTTTTGCATACGTACATCTCGTATCTGTGTCTGTGTGTTGTGTGTGTGTGTGTGTGTTGTTGTTGTTGTATGCATATTCGTTCACATTGTGAGTTTTCACAAAAGTCACACCCACACGATACTGTTGTTTTCTTTTCCTGTTCTTGTCGTATCATTCTTATGACGTTGATTTATTATTTATTTACATCTTTATGTATACATTTTCTGTATAGTGCAAAGCGCTTAGAGACTTGCTTCCCAGAATGTTGTGCTATATGATATTATGAAATCTTCCATTCTTCTTCTTCTTTTTCTTCTTCTCCTCCTCCTCCTCCTTCTTCTTCGTCTTCTTCTTGTTATTTTCAGTGTAAACTGATGAATGGAGGGGGGAGATGGAGGGGGGGGGGGGGCAAGGAATGACAGATTAATTATGCTGTATAGCAGGTGACACTGAGCTGTTTGCTTCCAGCCTTCCCGATGAACTCCATCACATACGTATTCACAAACTCAACACGCAAAGCGCAAAAGTAGTCTCACCCCACCGCCATCTTTCCATAAGCCACCATACACTGACATGACTTACGGAATCTTTAACATATGTATTCGATGTTCTGCAGACCAACGGTTTGACTTATTTGCTGATGGCCAACCAACTGACTGACCAACCAACTGACCGACCGACTGACCAACAGACCAATCAACTAAGTAGCAGTTGAATTGGTTGACCGATGCACCAGCTATGTTGCTAAACTACCATTGGAAAGTTTTTGGTGCAGGTTGCTTTCAAGTTTTTTCCCCATGAGAAGAACTCTGAAAAAATTCAGCCAGTTAACTTTTGACTCCCTCAGCCTCACCACCAGCGTCCTGCATCACCAGCCATGATAGCAGAACAATAAATTTCACCTTTTCACTCCCTCACCCTATCCACCAGCTTCTAACACAATTAGCGTGATTGCTAAACAAGAAAATTTCATTCCCTCGCCCTAGTCCACCAGCAGTGAAGAGCTTCCTGCGGTAAGATGGTGGATAGGGTTGATGGGTAAAGATGGATAGGAGGAATAAAATGTGGATGGGGTGGGAGTAAAGTGATAGGGAGGATAAAAGATATAGGTGAGGATAAATGATGGATAGGGTGAGGGATAAAGGTGATAGGTGAAGAAAACAGGTGGATAGGGTGAGGGAGTAAAAGATGGATGGTGAGGTAGTAAGGTGATGGGTGAGGGATAAAAGGTGGATAGGGTGAAGGATAAAGGGATAGGGTGAGGGAGAAAAGATGGATAGGGTGAGGGCATAAAAGTGGATAGGTGAAGATAACGGTGGAGGGTGAGAGTAAAAGATGGATAGGGTGAGGGCATAAAAGGGTGATGGGAGATAAAAGGTGGATAGGGTGAGGATAAAGGTGATAGGTGAGGGAAAATGGTGATAGGGTGAGGGAGTAAAAGGATAGGGTGAAGGAATAAAAAGGGATAGGGTGGAGTAAAAGGTGATAGGGTGAGATAAAAGGTGGATAGGGTGAGGGAATAAACAGAGGTGGTGAGGATAAGTGGATGGTGAGGGAATAAAAAGGTGGATAGGGTGAGGGAATAAAAAGGTGGATAGGGTGAGGGAATAAAAAGTGGATAGGGTGAGGAATAAAAAGGTGGATAGGGTGAGGGTAAAAGGTGATAGGTGAGCATAAAGGTGATAGGGTGAGGGAATAAAAGGGATGGGTGAGGGAGTAAAAGGTGGATAGAGTGAGGGTAAAGGTGGATAGGTGAAGATAAAAGGGTGGATAGGTGAGGCATAAGTGATAGGTGAAAATAAACAGTGGATGGTGAAGGAATAAGGTGGATAGGGAGGCTAAAAGGTGGATGGTAGGGAATAAGGTGGATGGGGAGGGAGAAAAAGAGGGATACAGTGAGAGAATAAAAGATGGATAGGGTGAGGGAGTAAAAGTGATATGGTGGGACAAAATGTGGATGGGTGAGGGCAATAAAAGGTGGATAGGGTGAGGAGTAAAAGGTGGATAGATGAGGATAAAGGGGATAGGTGAGGGATTAAAAAGTGATAGGTGAGGACTAAAAAGGTGATAAGGTGAGGGATTAAAAAAGGTCGATAGAGTGAGGAATTAAAAAGGTGGATAGGGTGAGTAAAAGGTGATGGGTGAGGGATTAAAAAGGTCGATAGGTGAGGAATTAAAAAGGTGGATAGGGTGAGGGACTAAAAAAGGTGTAGGGTGAGGATTAAAAGGGTCGATAGTGGAATTAAAAAGGTGGATAGGGTGAGGGACTAAAAAGGTGTGGTGAGGGCTAAAAGTGGATAGGTGAGGACTAAAAAAGGTGGATAGGGTGAGGGATTAAAAAGCGATGGTGGGGAATTAAAGTGGTAGGTGAGGGAATGAAAAGAGGATAGAGTGAGGAATGAAATGTGATAGGTGAAGGAAAAAGGATGAAAGATTGAAGTGGATAGAGCAAAGATTAGGGTTGCATTTTGAAGTGGTGGATAGGATAAGGAGTGAAAGTATTAGGGCAGCTAGTGGATAGGGTGTGTGAGTGAATGGATTTGCAGGAGCTGGTGGATAGGGTCAGGGAGTGAAAGGTTAATGTATTGATGCTGGTGATAGGTAAGGCATGAAATGGAAGAATCAGGTTTTGAAGCTGGTGGCTAGAGTGAGGGAGTGAGTGGGTTAATGTTCTGAAGCTGGTGGATCGGGTTAGGAAGTGAATGGGTTAGTTTTTGTGGCTGATGGATAGGGTGAAGGAGTGAAAGGGCCAGTTTTTTAAGCTAGTAGACAAGATAAGGGCATCAAAGGGTTAAGGTTAATCATGTTTTTAGTATTATATGTATTAAATTGATGCTGTTATGCTTGCAGAGGACGAAGGAGAGGAAGCATTATACGGACATGGATATAGACGAAGACGACATTGATGGCAAGAGGAACTACAACATTGAGGAGAAGTTGCTACGTAACAACTTCACTGGCAACTTTGTCAAGGAAATGAAAGGGCACGGTAAGTAGTGTTTTGGGGGTGTGTGTGTGTGTGTGTGTGTGTGTGTGTGTGTGTGTGTGTGTGTGTGTTGTGTGTGTGTGTGTGTGTGTGTGTGTGTGTGTGTGTTTTGTGTTGTGTGTGTTGTTGTGTGTGCGACTGCGCACGTGTGCACAGCAGTGAGAAGAAGCCGTAGGGTACAACTTTTCTGGCAAATTTGTAAAGGAAATGAAAGGCCGCAGGACAGTAAATAGAACTCTCTCTCTCTCTCTCTCTTTCTCTCTCTCTCTCTCTCTCCTCTCTCTCTCTCCCCCTCTCTCCTCTCTCTCTGTCCTGTCTGTCCCTCCCTCCCTCCTCTTCCCTCCCACCCTCTTTCTCTCTCACTCTTTGTTCGTCTAAGGGAGAGATTGAGAGAGAAAGACAGAGAGAGAGAGAGACTTCAAACTCCAAAACTCTAGATTACTCAAAGATAGTAGCAGTGAATCCCACTGGCCTTGTCTTACAACTAGCGCTTGCATATAAACATGGAAAATACAAGAGCTAAATGCATGAATTAAAACAAAACAAAACAAATGAAAATGAATTATAAGAAAATATGTTCAGCCCCTCAAAATCAAACTACCAACAACACTAATACCCACACATGCACAGTGCACGCACACACACACACGCACATGCCACACACACACACACCACTCACTCACATCACATCACTCACTCACTCATCACTCACACACACACACACACACACACTCACTCACTCTCACACACACACACACACATCACTCACACACATACACTCACACACACACACGCACACACACACACACACACACACTACACACACAACACACACACACATACATACACACACATACACACACACACACACACACACACACACACACCAACAAACACACACACACACACACATACACATACACACTACACAACACACACAACAACACACACAACACACACACACACACACACCACACACACACACACACACACACACACAACACAACAACACACACACACACAAACACACAACAACACACAATCTAATTACAAACCTGCAAACAAAGGAAAGAAAATATAAAGAAGGGAGGGGTAAGGGGGTGGGTGGGGAGACATGCAACTCTACTGCTATGATGAAAAAAATACAATGTCAAATAAGTCCAGGAAGTGAATTATAATAAGATATCCACTGTCATGTGTGTCAGTCAAGAATCCTAAGCGTTTTATAAGCTCATGAGAAGCAAAGGCACAACCACACGTACAGCAAATTGTGTCAGCCTATGACAACAGTATTAACAGTAGCTATCATCAACATTATATGATAATTAATGATAATAAGAATAATAGTAATTTTAATATCTGATCCTAAGCACTTTATGAAAGCATGAGAGGCAAAGGCACACACATGTAAAAACATATGTATAAACCTCTGACAACAACAGCATCATTATCATCAACATCTGATATAACGACAATAATAACAAATAAATGTTCACATCGTAATAATGATAATGGTGGTGATGAGGATAACAACAACAGGATAACAACAACAGTATACTGCTACTACTACTACTGCTAATAATAAGAATGATAATAAGAATAGCTATAATAACTAGTAATAAATAACACAGAGAGAGAGGGAGAGAGCAGTGTTTGTTTTTAACCCTTTCGCCTGTGTCTCATTCTTTGTATCTCACTTTTTTCCTGATGTGAGGGATGAAATGATAATGAGTAATGACACTTCATTTTCCAGTTGTATAAGCTGTTAAGTAAAAGCCATTTTTTTCAGATGTGCCGTTGCTTGCATGCTGGGTGTTTTCATGTTTACATAAGCCAGCATCTGACATGACATGCAGAATTTTAACCCTTTGACACCCTCATACTGTCCACCAGCTTTTTACATTATCAACCATGATAGCAAAGTAAAAACATGACCCTTTGACTCCTTCACCCTATCCACCAGCCTCCTGCACATAACCCTTTAACTCTCTCAACCCGTGAGAGTGGTGTTATAGGGTGAAGGAGTCAGAGGGTTAAGTTTTTGCAGCTGGTGGACAGGGTGCGGGAGTCAAAGGGTTAAGCGTGCATAATTGATGCTCTGCATGCCTATACACACGAAAGAGTTGTAGGCATTGGCAGGTTCGTATATATGTATGTTGACCTGGGAGATCTGAAAAATCACTACCCTTTACCCACCAGGCGTAGGTGTCGGGGTGGATTGAATATAGGACCTTCCTATATCAGGTCCGACTTTAACCCACGAGACCGCCAACCACACCTGTTATTTATAATGTTGAAGAAAAAAGTCTCAATCAACCAAACACACCAAAACGATATTAGAACTTGTAAATGATAATACTTAACTCGTCTTAAATGTTGTTATTTTGTATTTTCCCCGGTGTGTGTGTTGTTTTACGTTCGCTTGCATACTGAGAGAGAGAGAGAGAGAGAGAGAGGAGAGAGAGAGAGAGGAGAGAGAGAGAGAGAGAGATTGTAAACTATGCTATGGCAGTGGTTATATAGATCAGGGGTGACTGACCTAGATAGACCTGACGGTAACCTAGTTATTGACGCAAGGGAAGACGCAGAACAAAAGGGAGCCAACAGTAATACACTGTGTCTGCGCTGTCTTTGTTTCACTCCCCCGTTTGTCAGTCAAGATGTCCGTTTTTGTTGTCTGTGTGTCGTGGTCTCCCCCCCCCCCCCCCCCTCCCACTCTCTCTCTCTCACTCTCTCTCGCTGTCTTCTCTCTCTCTCTCTCTCTCTCTCTCTCTCTCTCTCCTCTCTTCTCTCTTCCTTCCTCATCAGTTGGCAGTTTTTGAGCGTGGTAAAGAGAATACGGAATTGAGTGTTTAGTGTATCATTGGAATGATTATCACTGATACATCTTCATAGATGTAATCGTCATCATTAATACATCTTTGTTGGTATGATCAGTACTATTACACTTTTATTAGTATGATCAACACTATTACATCTTCGTGGATATGATCATCATTAATACACCTTTATTGGTATGGTCATTACTAATACATCTTCATTAGTGTGATCATCACTAATACATCTTCATTAGTGTGATCATCACTAATACATCTTCATCAGTATGATCATCACTAATACATCTTAGTATGATCATCATGGATACATCTTCATCAGTATGATCATCAATAATACATCTTCATTAGCATGATAATCACTAATACACCTTTATTGGTATGGTCATTACTAATACATCTTCATTAGTATGATCATCACTAATACAACATCCTAATTGGTATGATCATTATTATTACACCTTTATTGGTATGATCTTCACTAATACATTTGAATTGGTATGATCATCACTAAAACAACACCTTTATTGGTATGATCATCACTGATACACACCTTTATTGGTATGATTATCACTGATACACCTTTATTGGTATGATTATCACTGATACACCTTTATTGGTATGATCTTCACTAATACATTTTAATTGGTATGATCATCACTAAAACAACACCTTTATTGGTATGATTTTCACTGGTACACCTTTATTGGTATGATTATCACTTATACACCTTTATTGGTATGATCATCACTAATACAACACCTTTATTGGTATGATCATCACTAATACAACACCTTTATTGGTATGATTATCACTGATACACCTTTATTGGTATGATCATCACTAATACAACACCTTTATTGGTATGATCATCACTAATACAACACCTTTATTGGTATGATCATCACTAATACAACACCTTTATTGGTATGATTATCACTGATACACCTTTATTGGTATGATCACTAATACAACACCTTTATTGGTATGATTATCACTGATACACCTTTATTGGTATGATTATCACTGATACACCTTTATTGGTATGATCATCACTGATACACCTTTATTGGTATGATTATCACTGATACACCTTTATTGGTATGATCTTCACTAATACATTTTTATTGGTATGATCATCACTAATACAACACCTTTATTGGTATGATTTTCACTGGTACACCTTTATTGGTATGATTATCACTGATACACCTTTATTGGTATGATTATCACTGATACACCTTTATTGGTATGATCATCACTAATACAACACCTTTATTGGTATGATTATCACTGATACACCTTTATTGGTATGATCATCACTAATACAACACCTATATTGGTATGATCATCACTAATACAACACCTTTATTGGTACGATCATCTCTATTACAACACTTTTAATGGCTTTATTGGTATGATCATCAATAATACACCTTGGTATACACCTTTATTGGTATGATCGTCACCAATACACCTTTATTGGTATGATCATCACTAATACATCTTTATTGATATGATCATCACTAATACAATACTTCCATTGGTATGATCATCACTAATACAATACTTCCATTTATATGATCATCACTAATAGTAATACAATACTTCCATTGGTATGATTATCACAAATAGAATACTTCCATTGATATATCATCATTAAAACAATACTTCCATAGGTTATGATCGTCACAAATACAGTACTTCCACTGGTATGATCATCACTAATACAATACTTCCTTTGGTATAATCATCACTAATAGAATAATTCCATTGGTCACTAATACAATACTTCCATTGGTACGATCATCACTAATACAATACTTCCATTGGTCACTAATACAATGCTTCCTTTGGTATGATCATCGCTGATACAATACTTCCATTGGTATGATCATCACTAATACAATACTTCCATTGGTATGATCATCACTAATACAATACTTCCATTGGTATGATCATCACTAATACAATACTTCCATTGATATGATCATCACTAATACAATACTTCCATTGGTATGATCATCACTAATACAATACTTCCATTGGTATGATCATCACTAATACAATACTTCCAATGGTATGATCATGACTAATACAATACTTCCATTGGTATGATCATCACTAATACAATACTTCCATTGGTACGATCATCAGTAATACAATACTTCCATTGATATGATCATCACTAATACAATACTTCCATTGGTATGATCATCACTAATACAATACTTCCATTGGTATGATCATCACTAATACAATACTTCCATTGGTATGATCATCACTAATACAATACTTCCATTGGTATGATCATCACTAATACAATACTTCCATTGGTATGATCATCACTAATACAATACTTCCATTGGTATGATCATCACTAATACAATACTTCCATTGGTACGATCATCACTAATACAATATTTCCATTGGTATGATCATCACTGATACAATACTTCCATTGGTATGATCATCACTAATACAATACTTCCATTGGTATGATCATCACTAATACAATACTTCCATTGATATGATCATCACTAATACAATACTTCCATTGATATGATCATCACTGATACAATACTTCCATTGGTATGATCATCACTAATACAATACTTCCATTGGTATGATCATCACTAATACAATACTTCCATTGGTATGATCATCACTAATACAATACTTCCATTGATATGATCATCACTGATACATCTTCTTTGGTACGGTCATCACTTTGTGATATTCATTCGTGTGATCAGCACAGATAGTAATATATGTTCATTGATGTGATAATCATTAATACACCTTACTTGGCATAGTTATCATAATGCAACATTTTCATCGGCGTTTGTATGGTCATCACTACCAACAAGACGATGCCATCATTGATGTGATCATTAACAGAACACTTTCATTGGTGTGTGTGGTAGAGAGAGAGAGAGAGAGAGAGAGAGAGAGCTCTTTATGTTTGGAAAGAGAGGGGGGGGGGGATCTTTACGTTTGGAAAAGAGAGAGAGAGGAGGGGGGCGCTGTTTAGGTGGAAGATCAGGATGAGAGAGAAGGAAAGGGGGAGGAGCGACTGTTTAGGAGGGAAGGAAATAGCGAGAGAGAGAGAGAGAGAGAGAATGATTGTTTCTCTTGATTAAAGAGAGTTCTAGAAGAGAGAGAGAGAGAGAGAGAAGAGAGAAAGAAGAGAGCACAACAGCTTTACCATCAGCAGTATGAAAGAAAGGGGAGAGAGAGAGAGATTGATTTGATTGATTTGATTCAGTTTTACGTCAGCACCCACCTCAGGTGATATGGCCGACGGGGATAACCATCCCAGGAAAATGGGGGCAATGGGGGACTTATCTAATCCTATACTGACACCACCAGAACAACAATGATGCTAAGATGGGACAGTGAGAAGGCCAGATTTAATATAGCGCACCCCGGGATTCGAACCCACAACCATTAGCATGTGAATCCGACGCTCAAACCAATTGAGCTACAGAGGCCCGCCCTGAGAGAGAGAGAAGAGAACAAACTCTTTTATTTTCTAGGTTAACAGATAGGCATAGTGAACTCATATCTCGTTCATCTGACCCCCCCCTCCCTCCCCCCCCCACCCCCCCCGGAGGAGGTTTCTAGCGATCAACGCATCGACGTCCTCTTGCCCATTTTCTGCCACTATATTTAAAAACAAAAAGCGTAACCCTTTCACTCCTTCACTCTGTCCACCAGCTTCCTGCAAGTATTTTTCAGTTGGTGGATACGGCTGGAGGGTTAAAAGGTAATGCACTGATAAGATGAAGGCAAAAGAAGCACCGTGATCCTGCTAGGCTGGGTTACGCGGGTACTGGTGTGTAGTGTTGGAAAGCTAGCTCACTACTCTCGACCCAGCTGTTTGATTTCGGGTCCCATTTCCCTCCCTCGCTGCTTTGCCTTTTCCAGTGTAGGGTAGAGTCGGGTGGGTACCCAACGCACAGCTGGGGTGTGGACTGTAGGCCGTTCACATATTATTTAGCCCGGCCACGATCAGACATGTATAGTCAGATTGGCCCTCCCCCGGGGGGGGGGTGGGGGGTGGGAGAAGGAGGGCTCTAGCTCAGTGCTAACCATGCCCTATCTGTACGGTTTGTGTGTGTGTGTGTGTGTGTGTGTGTGTGTGTGTGTGTGTGTGTGTGTGTGTGTGTGTGTGTGTGTGTGTGTTTATTACTCTCTCTCTGTTAAGATGAATGCGCTGAGAGGGGAGGGGGGTTGGAGGGGAGAGAGAGAGAGAGAGAGAGAGTTCACGTGTGTTCTCAAGTCTGTGAATGTCGTTATCTCTTTCTGTCTGTCTGTCTGTCTGTCTGTCTCTCTTTCTCTCTTTCGCTCTTTCTCTCTCTCTCTCTCTCTCTCTCTCTCTTCTCTCTCTCTCTCTCTCTGTCTCTGTCTCTGTCTCCCCCCGTCCGTCCCTCCTACCCCGTCTTGCCCTCCTCCTCTCTCCTTCTCACTAACTGCTGGTAACGCGTATTTCCTGATGTATTATGCCTTGTGTGGTCGATTTAGCAATATATTTATGGTCTGTGTTCAATGTTGTTGATTTAGCAATGTATTTTATGGTCTGTGTTTAATGTTGTTGATTTAGCAATATGTTTATGGTCTGTGTTCAATGTTGTTGATTTAGCAATATATTTATGGTCTGTGTTCAGTGTTGTTGATTTAGCAATGTATTTTATGGTCTGTGTTCAATGTTGTTGATTTAGCAATATGTTTATGGTC
>JAPXFY010000022.1:58125804-58278304 GCA_030674185.1 Monoplex corrugatus
AGAAACTGGTTCTCAAATCAGTATATTGAGGACAGAGGCATCTGACGTGGACCTCATCTTCTGGTTCAGACAAACAAAATGGACATCTTTTGTCAAGAACGGGAGAAAACTTGAATATATGGCACTTTATTACAAGACCCTGATTTGAAATCGTCAGAGGGCTGTTCTGTAGTGTATAGTCATGCTATAAATTTTTTATACTTAATATGTACAGGTTACACATCTGATGATTTTCAAGATATGAAAGCCATTCTTGACAGAAATAGTCTTTTAGTCTGCATTCAAATTCTTGTAAAAACATCGCGTTTCCAACACTACCGAACAGCCAAACATGATAAAACCCATAAAAGCACAGCAAATTTTGTACCTGAGATAACCAGGTTATATGATCTACTTTAGTATGTTGTACCCATATTTTGAGTGCTTGTTGTTGTGCTGTTTTTATGTCTGAACTTATATCTAATAAAACTAACTGCAGAATTTATGTGCGGTGAATGTCTTCCCGACTCCACGTATACTGTTTAAGCTTTAAATGAAACCTTCAGTGTTGGTAAGAAACTCTGGGGATAGCCAGACAGCAAAGGTCCTCAGAGAAGAAACCCCCATCAAGCAAGTGTTCCGCCCTTAACTCTCGACACTCTAATCTGTGTCTCCTAGCTAGGTCACAAGACCATCGATTTTCCGGACCAGAAATGATGTAAATCTATTAAACTGATCATATACATAATGTTTTCCATTTGCTACACCTCTCTCTCTCTGACTGTGTCCAGTGAAGTGTTTGACGGAAAACTACCTGCAGCATCACCAAAGTTATCATGACTTTCAGCAATTGTTAGCATTAAGTTGTGAGTTAGACAGGAGCGTATTTCCAGTGACTTGAAGGAACCTCTGCCCCTCCTCTGGGCTACTGATCGTGTTGATCACAAATATCCTGTGACCCAGAACCTTCCTTCTCATTATCATCTCTACTATTGCCTGCAGAGAGTGACAAAGACATCATCTTACCTTTGATCTGCTCAGTCATCTGGGTATGGGGGATTGAAAGTATAAGTTATGGCATTACAAACAACTTTGTCAAACCCGAGATAGCCAATTTACCATCTTCATGCAGAGATCGTAAGAGCGGTTGTAGAGTTGGTTTTTGTTTGTTTGTTTTTTGTGGGTTTTTTGTTTGTTTGTTTGTTGGTCCTGATTAAGCGAGAAGAGTCTACACGAAAAAAAAGTTTCAGTTAGTGAGGGTTCCCCCCCCCCCGCCCCCCATTAATTAGAACCAGTTCTCTTTGTTTAAAGAGCCCTGATATGGCTTTAGTAAAATGCCAGCTGGGCTATAAGCAATACGACGAACCTTTGTTTAAAGAATCGGAATTTTACAATGATGGCTTTTCCCATACTCTGCGTGCACGTTCGATGAGAATATTTTCTCTGACGTTTAATTCATGCATCATAATGTTCCGCACTTTTCCTTCACAGCCCACCACAGTTCTGTAACCGTGCTAGGACTAAAAAATGTTTTTAAAAAGTTTTTTTAAATGTTCCTGCGGCTTTGATTTTCTGTGGCGTCCAGTTTTGCTTCCAGTCAAGTATTTCAAGACATCGTTATCCTCCTTCATGGTGCTGCATAAGTTCGTGCGTTGCGTTGACGTCATACTGCAAATCATCACACATGTCAGAGAGCTGATTTATACAGCACATTAACGTGTCTTTCGTTACCTCCAGCTTTCTCTCAGTACGCCCTGATATGGCCTGTTGAGATGTCTGGAGATCTCTGACAACTTGGCCATTGTTCCCACAGCTTGATAAGTCTGTCTTCTCTTTCACAGCTTGTTGGCACATTTGCTACTCCTTGCGTGGCCATCGCAGCAGAAACATCTATTTATTGTCTCTGATGTGCGCGGGACAATACATTTTCTTTGTTAGTTTTGTTAAAGAGTTGTCACTTTTGGTCCAGGATTAGGTCCAGTACTTAATATGAGAAGGAAGGCGAGTAGAGTTGTCACCGTGACTCCAGCCATGTTATGAACTTTGAACCCCGTATTTTTCTTGCTGCACTGGAGGTGTACCGTGAAAAAATCTTAGCGAAAACTGACACAAATTGTTCAATCGTTGCGTGGTATACTAGTATATCACATCCAATGGTTGATGGATTTGATTGGCATGAGAAAATTACAATTTGAGTTTCCTAATTGCTAGCACAGCCCAGAAGTATGTGTTGAGTTCAGAGAGGGGATGGTGGACTGGCAGAAGTGTGTGTGTGTGTGTGTGTGTGTGTGTGTGTGTGTGTGTGTGTGTGTGTGTGTGTGTGTGTGTGTGTGTGTGAGAGAGAGAGAGAGAGAGAGAGAGAACACGGAAAGTTTATTGTGCATCGGCCTTGGGCCACAATACATACATAATTATGGAGATTTGCATAATCAACAATGAGGAGAGACTATAGTGTAGATATTTTGCTACATTATAACATACTGATATCTTGTACTATATATCTCCAAAATTGTACTAAGAGAAAGAGAGGTGAGAGAGAGAGAGGGGGGGGGGGGGCTGGCTGTAGTATGAGTGGTATAGAATGCATAGTCTGTAGTTTAGCACAATTCTGTCTTTGGATAAGGATTATAGGGTCTAGGCCCTATGTATAGAGCCCACAGATTTTGTGTGGCGACTTAAAGGAAACATGCAACACCCACAAAATAAGACTTACGTGTGTGGGCTGGGGAGGCGGGGGATTAAGGCGAGAGCTAAAAAGTAGGAAAGAAATCTTAATGATTGCGATAGGCCAGCAGCCCCTTTTATGAAAAGAATCCAGATTTTTTTGTTTGTTTTTGTAACACAATTGCAGACAGCAAGAAAATTAGGGAGAAAGCGAGAAAGATAAATGGAATGAGGAGGCAAGATGGATGTCCAGAACTATTCGTCCCTATTCTGTCTCTCTGTATCACCAAACACATAATTATGCGTGCATGTGTACTTTGGTGCATGCATACTCTCTCTTCTTGTTGTCTTTTGTCTCTCTCTCTCTCTGTCTGTCTCTCTCTCTCTCTGTCTCGCGCGCACACACACACACGCGAGCGCGCGCACACACACATATGTATGTATACACACACACACACACATGTATGTATACACAGACACACACACACATGTATATACACAGAACCACACACATACACACACAAACACATACATACACAAGCACGCACACACATTCACAGTCCTTCTTTGTCTCCGTGTCGTGTCTCTCTCCAGTGTTACACATGCAGTAGCATTGATTAACATATTGATTGATTAAATGATTAATCATCTTATAAGTGAATGAGTGACGGCCGTCAAATTGAAAGGTTTTTGGAAGGGAACTAAAAGCTGTAATGAAAATCACAATTTTAATTCATGTTTATAATGATGTAGTTATATGTTATAACTATGTGAATGTGAACAGTATGTGACTCTCAGCACAATGTCAGTGATTTTTGTACAGTATGGGTCAAGTGAAATGGGTGTAAATAGTAGATAAATTGGAATAACAAAATCACACTCAGATGACTGTTTCACCCAACCTCCACCCATGGAAGCTGGTTCGGTCACTCCAATGGAGACTGGGGTCATCATGCAGTGGAAAGACTGGGTTCGGTCACCTCCAGATGGAAAGACTGGGGTTCAATCACTTCCAGATGGAAAGACTGGGGTTCAGTCACCTCCAGATGGAAAGACTGGGGTTCATCACCTCCAGATGGAAAGACTGGGTTCAGTCACTTCCAGATGGAAAGACTGGGGTTCAGTCACCTCCAGATGGAAAGACTGGGTTTCATCATCTCCAGATGGAAAGACTGGGTTTTATCACCTCCAGATGGAAAGACTGGGGTTCAGTCACTTCCAGATGGAAAGACTGGGGTTCAGTCACCTCCAGATGGAAAGACTGGGGTTCAGTCACCTCCAGATGGAAAGACTGGGTTCAGTCACCTCCAGATGGAAAGACTGGGGTTCAATCACTCCAGATGGAAAGACTGAGGTTCAGTCACCTCCAGATGGAAAGACTAGGGTTCAGTCACCTCCAGATGGAAAGACTAGGTTCAATCACTTCCAGATGGAAAGACTGGGGTTCAGTCACCTCCAGATGGAAAGACTGGGGTTCAATCACTCCAGATGGAAAGACTGGGGTTCATCACTTCCAGATGGAAAGACTGGGGTTCAGTCACCTCCAGATGGAAAGACTGGGGTTCAATCACCTCCAGATGGAAAGACTGGGTTCAGTCACTCAGATGGAAAGATTTCAGTCACTTCCAGATGGAAAGACTGGGGTTCAGTCACCTCCAGATGGAAAGACTGGGTTTCAGTCACTTCCAGATGGAGAGACTGGGGTTCAGTCACTTCCAGATGGAAAGACTGGGTTTCAGTCACTTCCAGATGGAAAGACTGGGGTTCAGTCACTTCCAGATGGAAAGACTGGGTTCATCACTTCCAGATGGAAAGGCTGGGGTTCAATCCTGCCTGGATATCTTTTGACTGATTGGTAAAAAGTGGAGATTTTCCCAGATCTTCCAGGTCAACATGTGTGCTGTCCTGCTAGTTCCTAACCTCCGTTCATGGGTGTACACGTGCAGTTCATCGAGTAATGCATGTTAAAGATCCTGTATGTCATGTCAGTATCTGGTGGATTTGGAATCATTCAACACCTAGCGTGCGTTGCCCACCAAAGACGGAGTACACAGACATTGCAGCAACATACCACCAGTGCAGTGTGGGCAAAACAGCATGCATACACATAGACGAGAAAATCCGGAACGCTTAACCCTTTAATTCCCAGACCCTCTCCACCGGCATCCTGTATTGTCTACCATGTTAGCAAAGCGAAAACTTAACCCTTTGATTCCCGCACCCTATCCGGTGGATAGGCGAGGGAGTCAAAACAGTTAGGTTTTTGCAGTTGGTGGATAATGTGCGGGAGTCAAAGGGTTAAAAACACACACACACACACACACACACACACACACACACACACACACACACACACACCACACACACACACACAACACACACACACTTCTCTCTCTCTCTCTCTCTCACTACACACACACACACACACACACACCCTCTCTCTCTCTCTCTCTACACACACACACACACCACACACACACACACACACACACACACACACACACACACACACACACACACACACACACACACACACACACACACACACACACACACACACACACACACACACACACTTAATCTCTATTCTGAGTTATCTCTGTCTGACACGAATTTTAAACTACCATTTGCATTACTTACTACAGTGCTCTTGATTTTACTCTGATTTTCTGCCCCCCAGAGTTCAACATGAAGTTCATCCAGGAAGAAGGATTACAGACGCCCATTGTCTTCTATGACAAGACAGGCCTAGGCATGAGGTAAGCGCACCACAGCTCCCCACACCCACTATCCCCCCACCTCTCCAACAACTAAAATTCCTTATCCTTGTACTCCAGTGGTATATAACCCCCCCCCCCCCTCCCCCGTTCCCGCCTCACGCAAACACCACTGCCAAGTATGTACTGCACCTTCAACTCTGCTACAAGTACAGGCCACCCATCTATCCATCCCTCCACCTTCGTATGTATGATCTAAATGCAGTATCCCATAATAATTTAAACATAAACAACACACGCACACACTCACGCACACGCACGCACGCACGCACACACACACACACACACACACACACACACACACACACACCACACACAAAACACACACACACACACCACACACCACACACACAATCACACACACGCACACAAACAGAAACCAGAAAGGCAGGAAGATAGAAATGGAAGGCATGTTTAATTCACAAAACAAGACACCCACAAATTAAATTTTTGTGCAACCGGTCTTTGTGAAGCCTACACAAAAGACAACAGAGAACAGGTGCACAAAACTTTTGGAAACAAACAAAACCAAAACTTACCTGATGTTTCGTTTAGCAGGAGAAAACGACTGATTAAAAACAGTTTTCATGTCACTTGCAGTCAGCAGGGAACATATATTTGCGTCGTCATCATCTCTCAGGGTCATCATTATGAGGACATTGTCCATTACTTCTACCAGGCAGCTTTACCTTCCATGACCCTAAAGAGGTGCAGGTTACCTGTTTACAATTGGATGGACTGGGATGGTATGTTCAGGCCTGGCAGGAGCATGTTCAGTCGTGGGCTGGTTGGTTCTTTTGATAGAGCCACTACTCAAGGTCTGGTATCTAGAGTTCAAGTCCAGCCCACATATTTAAGCACTGGCCTGTTCGCTGCCCATCTTAATGTTTCCATCATTCTGGTGGTGTCAGCTTAATGTTTCGTAGGTCCCTCTTCCCTCTCCCATTTCAGGACCTTGCCAGCGCATGAAATTTTGTGCAGACTCGGGGAGATTTGGGTGGAGTGCATATTAACCCTTGACTCCTGCACCCTGTCCACCAGCATCCTGCATTGTCAACCATGCTAGCAGAGCAAAAAACATAAAGGTTTAAGATTTTGCAGTTGGTGGATAGGGTGCTGGAGTCCAAGGGTTAATTAAACTGTAACTGTCCGAGTGCGATGAACCTTTCTCGAACACACTCCAGGCTTGGCCAAAGTAAGTCATGGCCTTTGAAAGAGTGTTCTAACGATTATGTAACACTATTGTAACCAATGCCTTACACTCACACACACACACACACAAATATGCACGCTCACCGCCAACAGATTTTAGGGATTTTCCCATCTTTTCATACACCACCCCCCCCTCCCATCTAACCCCTCTCCTCACCCCGCCTTCACACTGAGGGATCTACCCACCTTTTCTCACACTTAAATTAATAGTCAAGTAAAGGCGTACCTGTTCTTCACCTAGCCCTTCCATTGTTGAATATAATATTTCTGCCCATCAATATTCATTTCCACTTCAAACTAGCAAACTACCGTTCATTTGGCATCGTTTATTCATTTGTGACAGTATGCATGTGTATAATGTAATGAGACATTTTAATATGCGTTTGCTATTGTACATGTATATATATGTATATGATGTATGTGATAAATCAGTGCTTCTGTATGATCACACTTTTGCATTTTGTGAACATGTTATATACAGTGAGTTCAAATGAGTTTGGAGAATAGTGCAATTCACCAGTGAATTAATATTATCAATATTATCATCAATAGAGCAATTCATGAATGAATTAATGGTATTAATGTTATCATTATTATTATTGTTATCTTCATTGCCATGATGATGATAATTATGGTTATCAGTATCATATGTTGTGGATGCTACACACCCAGCCACTCATTCATGCATATCAGAGTTTTCATTTGTATATTGATGTAACAAAGAATTAATCAGCTTGTCAGTCCGTTCTGTGTGAAGAAACGAGTTAAGAAATGACTACCCAGGGTTTAGATACGGTATCCGGTGTCCGTGCAAGAGAGATTCATCACAGTCGGACATTTCTGTACACGCTGAATCAAAATCTGCCAGAAGTTACGTACCATACTCATTAACCCTTTGACTCCTACACCCTGTCCATCGGCATCCTGCATTGTCAGCCATGCTAGCAGAGCAAAAACTTAACCCTTTGGCTCTCTCCCCCTTCAGGAAGCTGGTGGATAACGTGAGGGAGCCAAAGGTTACGTTTTTGCAGTTGGTGGATAAGGTACGGGAATCAAAGTGTTAAACCAGCACAAAGACTCTGTACATGCCAAGGTCTTGAAAACTGGGAATGGAAGAGAAACGCTGAATTGACACCAGCAGAATAATCGGAGTGTTACCATGGGAATCTGGGAACCGTGCAGAACAGTTTTTATTTGGGGGGCTAGGACTGACAACAGCCAACCTTACCTCGAAAGCAGGTCTCCAGGTCCAACAACATGGAGGATAAGAAGAAGAAGAGTCGGTTCAACTCTTGGGTAGACTACAGCTTTTTTAGGTGTCCCCATACAGGTTATTGATTGAGAAGATCCAGTATGATCATGGCGTAAACTGTAATAACTTGGCTGTACATAAGCCCTGTGCATTGGCAGGCTCTTGAGGTCCTGTCGGTTTTATGTCTGTCGTTTAATCAGTCAGCTATTTGAACAACCTAAATTTCTTTGTGAAATGTGTATCTCCATCGGCAAAAGTCAAGTATAACTCCTTACACGAAAATAACAGCAAGAACAATAACAACAAATATACATATAAGCAAAGAAACACTAAAAAAACACCCCACCCACCCCCCAAAAAAAGAAACAAAAAACAAAAACACAAAAAAAAGTGCACGCACACACACACCACACACACACACACCACACACACACCACACAGCACGCACGCACGCACGCACGCACGCACGCACGCACGCACACACACACACACACACACACACCAAATCTGATGAACACACATCCAGTTTCCCAGCTTAAACTGACCAGTGTAAACTGAGTCACTTTGAGTGTTTTGCGTACGACATATGTACCACCATCCTCTCACCAACACAATTTATCATCCCCATCACTCCAACTCCTCCTGTCCTAACCACCACCCACCCACCCCCATCAGAAAAAACAAAACAAACAAAAATCAAAAAACAAAACACACCTACCACGACACCACCACCGCCACCAAAACTGGCGGAGATTGCTTCTTCCTCCGGTCACGTCAGCATGGCGGAGATTGCTTCTTCCTCCGGTCACGTCAGCATGGCGGAGATTACTTCTTCCTTCGGTCACGTCAGCATGGTCAGGCCACATGATTGTGGTGATGACTGTATGTGGTCATTTTACCCCTTTGTTCCTGCCGGCTGCCCCTGGATGATGGAGCCAGGTGGTCACAGAGAGACTGATGCATGGACACACATCGGTATGCATCTGGAATGATCGTTGGTTGGCATCCCAGGTTATAGCCCTGATATGGCTTTCCGCAGTTGGCTGGGCCTTAAACCACTACAACCATAACAGTAACAGTGTGAACGGGGAGACATGAGTGTGCAGGGTCACAGACCATTGAGGGGAGGTTAGGGAAGGAAGGAGAGGTTGGGGTGGTGGTGGTGGAGAAGACAAAGATGCGGGATGGGAGTGGGGGGTGGTAAGAACCTTGACACACACACAGTATGCACACAGATTTCGTCTGTTTCAAATCTTCATTAGTTTAACCGTTTGACTCCCGTACCCTATCTGACCACCAGCAAAAATTTAACCTTTCGACTCTTTACCCTGTCCACCAGCTTCTTACAGGATGAGGAAGTCAAAGTGTTAAATTTTTGTTTTGCTGTCATGGTTGACAAAGCACGATGCAGATGGATAAGCAGAGAGTCAAAAGGGTAACCCAAAAAATAGATAGGTCTGTGTATGCTTTTGTTTATACACACAGACATGGCAAATTGATAATGTATTAATGTATGGGGGCATGTGTATGCTGCATGCTGCTCAGACTTGGCTGTTTCTGCATTGACCAGTCAGTATGGTGAAGTAATGAAGTAATTAGTGCAGCCGACTAAGGATGGGAGGTTGTGGGTCAGAAACCCCACAGTTAAATGGGGGGGGGGGGGGGGGTAGGGTTTTTCAGCCCTATTCAGCCCCTACCCAGAGTAGAGCTTGATATGGGTTCATTGAAAAGATTTAAAATTTAAAAAAAAAAGGGGGGGGGGGGGGGGGAACCACACAGCCAAATCTCATCCACTTTATGAATGCTTCATTGAAGGTGTTGCTGAAATTTATGACCAGTGCTGCAGGTGTCTGTATCTCTTAGGCCTGGTTGATATCAGGATATACTATGGAAATAAATGCAGAGGTCAGCCCTTTCACAATGCAAAATAGAACTCCATAGCATTACACTATCATCCCCATTCTCATCATCATAATTGGAATGTCATTCTGAGTGTGGAGCCATTATCTTGAGAAACTAAAACTGAAACTCCAGCTGTGTTGGTTGTGTGCCAAAGCCTGGGTCTCTTCAGATGATTTCTCTATCCATTCCACAGTGTTGTCAGTCCATCATAGCATATTGCCTTGTTGGTTCCATATTAGCCTATTACTTTGCTGGTTCTTCGTGTATCACATTTTTACATTTAATCATGGTTTTCTATTGGCTGTGCTTGTTATCATTTTACAACCATTTCCCTTGGCTAGCTATTGATACAACTGCAATGAGACAGAGCAGTGATTGTTGACTTACTTGTATTTTTCAGAGTGCCGAGTGAGAACTTCAAAGTCAGTGATGTCAAACAATGTGTTGGTAAGGTTTTTTTTTTCTTTTTTCTTTTTCTTTTTTTTTGTGCTTCTTTTGGCCCCGCCCCGCCCCGCCCCATCCCATCCCCACTCTCCCTCTTCTCCCATCTTCTGGCTCTTTTATGGTCCACTTTTTATTGTGCTCATAATTTGATTACCAGTAGGGAATAAAACATGATAAGTGATTGTTCAACACAAATGACTAAAATTGTTATGGATTAGAATACACATAGTATCTTTGTTATTAGATGTTTTAATGTAGTGATCTGTTCATGTTATGGATAAGAATAGTATCTTTGTTATATAGATGTTTTAATGTAGTGATCTGTTCATGTTATGGATAAGAATAGTATCTTTGTTATATAGATGTTTTAATGTAGTGATCTGTTCATGTTATGGATAAGAATAGTATCTTTGTTATGTAGATTGTTTTAATGTAGTGATCTGTTCATGTTATGGATAAGAATAGTATCTTTGTTATGTAGATGTTTTAATGTAGTGATCTGTTCATGTTAGGATAGATAAGTATCTTTTGTTATATAGATGTTTTAATGTAGTGATCTGTTCATGTTGGATAAGAATGTTCTTTGTTATATAGATGTTTTAAATGTAGTGTCTGTTCATGTTTTGGATAAGATAGTTTTTGTTTATAGATGTTTTAATGTTAGTGATCTGTTCTGTTATGGATAAGAATTATATCTTGTATATATAGATGTTTTTTAATGTTGTGATCTGTTCATGTTATGGATAAGAATGTATCTTTTTATGTAGAATGTTTTAATGTAGTGATCTGTTTCACCAAGGCAAGACTCGCAAGTATCTTTTGTGTGTGTGTGTGTGTGTGTGTGTGTGTGTGTGTGTGTGTGTGAGAGAGAGAGAGAGAGAGTGAGTGTGTCTGTGTGTGTGTGTTTGTGTGTGTGTGTGTGTGTGTCTGTATGTGTGTGTGTCTGTGTTGTCAAGCATTTGGGGGTTGCCTGTTAAGAAATCCTCCTTACTGCCATACATGCTAATGAAACCTGACTGCCCATATATTCCTGTAACTGATTGTGTCTGTGGCTATGATTGATTGCTGGATTGATAGAATGATCTTTATTTTCAAATAGTAAACACAATGAAACAGTTCAACAGAGTTTGTTAATTTTCCATGTCTGCAATTTTTTCCCCCCACAGGAAGTCGGCGGATGCTGGATGTGATGGACGTGAACACACAGAAAGGGATGGAGATGTCAATGAAGGATTGGGTTCGGTACTACCTCAACCCAGAGCGTGATCGTCTGCTGAACGTCATCAGTTTGGAGTTCAGCCACACCCGCCTGGATAACTATGTGGAGTCGCCCACGTTGGTACGTTCATGAAATTAATTGTACACACCCATGCAAATTTTGTAATAAAAACAGTGATATGAATCAGTCTGCACACACCTATGTAGACATTGTTGTAAAAACGGTAATCTGAATCAGTCTACACACACCTATACAGACTTTGTATTAAAAACAGTGATATGAATCAGTCTACACACATAAATGTAGACTTTGTAGTAAAAACAGTGATATGAATCAGTCTACACACATCTATACAGACTTTGTATTAAAAACAGTGATATGAATCAGTCTGCACACACCTAATAGACTTTGTATTAAAAACAGTGATATGAATCAGTCTACACACACCTTACAGACTTTGTATTAAAAACAGTGATATGAATCAGTCTGCACACACTATGTAGACATTGTTGTAAAAACGGTGATCTGAACCAGTCTACACAACTATAATGACTTTGTATTAAAACAGTGATATGAATCAGTCTGCACACACCTAATGTAGACTGTTGTATAAAAACGGTGATCTGAACCAGTCTACACATATTAGACTTTGTATTAAAAACAGTGATATGAATCAGTCTACACAATAAATGTAGACTTTGTAGTAAAAACAGTGATATGAATCAATCTACACAATAAATGTAGACTTTGTAGTAAAAACAGTGATATGAATCAATCTACACAATAAATGTAGACTTTGTAGTAAAAACAGTGATATGAATCAATCTACACAATAAATGTAGACTTTGTAGTAAAAACAGTGATATGAATCAGTCTACACAATAAGTGTAGACTTTGTAGTAAAAACAGTGATATGAATCAATCTACACAATAAATGTAGACTTTGTAGTAAAAACAGTGATATGAATCAATCTACACAATAAATGTAGACTTTGTAGTAAAAACAGTGATACGAATCAGTCTACACACATAAATGTAGACTTTGTAGTAAAAACAGTGATATGAATCAGTCTACATTTCTTCTCCTTCCCGTACCATGCGCACAGTGACTCGACGCAATCTCAAATCTATCGACCTCTCCACATTTTCATCTGATGCCTCCCGTCTCCTTTCTGAAAAGTCACATAACCTTGCCGATGAATTCTATACTACTCTCCACCATCTTCTGGACACTCATGCTCCAGCCACAACCCGTCTTTTACCTGACCGTCCCCCTACCCCCTGGCTCACTCATGAGATTGCCTGTGCAAAACGTGCCCGCCGCAGAGCAGAGCGCCGTTGGCGCAAATCCAAACTCACTGTACACAGGCAACTTTTCCAAGCCTCTAAAACAAAAGTATCCACCCTCATTGCATCAGCAAAAACAAGCTATTTCCAAACCAAAATCCTGAATGCCTCTTCTTCAAAAGAACTCTTTACAACCATGAATCATCTCCTTGGCACACGAAAAGATTTTCCTCTCCCAACAAAACATACAAATGAAGAACTCCCATCTGTATTCTCCAAGTATTTCACCACCAAAATACAAACTCTTCGTGACAGGCTTGACAGGACACCCTGTCAACCATGCCCACCTGACCCTTCCTTCTCTGGCACACCTCTTACTACTTTTACCCCAGTCTCACAAGAAGAAATTTTCAACACAATCAGATCCATGTCGTTCAAAAACCTGCGAACTGGATCCTCTTCCAGGTTCTCTCTACTTCGACTGTCTCCCTACTCTCCTCCCATTCATCACTGACATCATCAAAATTTCTCTTCAAACTGGAACTGTCCCAGATTCTTTCAAGTCTGCTATTGTTCACCCTCTCCTCAAGAAACACAATTTAGACCCAAATGAACTGAAAAATTACCGGCCTATCTCTAATCTCTCTTTCTTGTCAAAACTCCTTGAAAAAGTCGTCCTCAACCAGCTGAACTCTCACCTGTCTGCCAACAATCTCCTCAATCCTTTCCAGTCAGCCTATCGCCAGTGCCATAGCACTGAAACTGCCCTACAACACATTCTCAACAATCTCCTCCTTGCAACTGATACTGGCAAAGTCTCTCTCCTCACACTCCTTGATCTGTCTGCAGCCTTCGATACCATTGACCATGGTATTCTCCTTTCTAGACTTCATCATACTTTTGGCATCTCTGACATTGCTCTCTCCTTTTTCACTTCGTATTTATCAAACAGAAAACAAACTGTTCTCATCAATGGCACTTACTCTCAACCTGCATACCTGACCTGTGGTGTTCCACAAGGATCTGTCCTTGGCCTGTTCTTTTCACTCTTTACACCTCCCCCCTGTCCACCATCATCAACTCCCACTCTATAAAACACCACTTCTATGCTGATGACACCCAACTTCAAGACAGTGACTCACCTGATAATATACAGCGCCTGTTGACTCGCACCACTGAGTGTTACTCGGACATTAAGAACTGGATGACGTTCAACAAACTTCAGCTTAATGACAACAAGACAGAAGCTATCCTCATTGGCACCCGTCAGAAACTTTCTCAGCTGCCTCCTCTTTCTCTCCCATTATGTAACATATCAGTCCCAATTTCTGATTCAGCTAAAAACCTTGGTGTCTGCATTGACTCTACCCTCTCCATGAACAACTTTGTTTCTCAAACTGCCAGATCTTGCTACTATCATCTCCATCGTATAAGGCTGATCAGGAAGTATCTCTGTCGAAACAACTGCAAAACTCGTTCTCTCCTTCATAATGTCTCGCATTGACTATTGCAATTCACTCCTGTCTGGTCTTCCTGACCTCCACCATTCACATCCTACAGCGCATTCAAAACAATGCTGTACGCCTTGTACTCAAAAAGAAAAAAGCTGACCACATATCTCCTCTCCTGGCACAACTTCACTGGCTCCCTGTATCAAAGCGCATACAGTACAAACTAGACACCATGTGCTACAAAAGCCTCAATAACGCAGCCCCCGATTACCTGTCAAGCCTACTTGAGATCTATATTCCCTCACGTACCCTCCGCTCTGCCTCCGATCCTCTGACTTTTCGCTTTCCACGCACTAAGCTCAATACCTATGGTCCACGAGCCTTCTCTGTTTCTGGTCCACTCTCCTGGAACAAACTTCCTCTCTCAGTCCGTCAGCAACCTACTTTTGTCTCCTTCAAGTCCGCTCTCAAAACTCACCTTTTCTCCTCCGCATAAAATCCTAACCTCACTCAACCCCCCCCTCTGCAGCCTGTCTCTGCTCGGAGGGGAATCACATGGTTATAATATATAATTGTATATGCTATGCTCTCTATAATTTTCCATTGCTTTTATTCTTGCTTTTATTGCTTTTATTCTTTCTCCCCATTTATAGCCATGCGTGTGTGTGTGTGTGTGTGTGTGTGTGTGTGGTGCGTGCGTGGTGCGTGCGTGTGTGCTGTGGCGCGCGCTGCATGCTGTCATGCGTGGTGTGTGTCTGCTTCAGCGCTTAGATTTGATTTTATCAAGATTTTGCGCTTATAAATATTGTAATATTATTATTATTATTACACACATCTATGTAGACTTTGTAGTGAAAACAGTGATAGGAATCAGTCTACACACATCTATGCAAGCTTTGTAGTGAAACAGTGATATGAATCAGTCTACACACATCTATGCAAGCTTTGTAGTGAAAACAGTGATATGAACCAGTCTACACACATCTATGCAGAGCTTTGTAGTGAAAACAGTGATATGAACCAGTCTACACACATCTATGTAGACTTTGTAGTGAAAACAGTGATATGAACCAGTCTACACACATCTATGTAGACTTTGTAGTGAAAACAGTGATATGAACCAGTCTACACACATCTATGCAGACTTTGTAGTGAAAACAGTGATATGAACCAGTCTACACACATCTATGTAGACTTTGTAGTGAAAACAGTGATAGAATCAGCCTACCACATCATATGAACTTTGTAGTGAAAACAGTGATATGAATCAGTCTACACACATCTATGACTTTGTAGTGAAAACAGTGATATGAACCAGTCTACACACATCTATGTAGACTTTGTAGTGAAAACAGTGATATGAACCAGTCTACACACACATTATGTTAGACTTTGTAGTGAAAACAGTGATAGGAATCAGCCTATCCACATCATACTGACTTTGTAGTAAAAACAGCAATATTAATCAAAACAGCAATATTAATCAGACACCCCATTTTCCATTCGGAAGGCCTGGGCTTTGTTATTGTCAGATGGATTATGGAAACAAAACACCCAGCATGCATGCCTATCGAAGACAGAGTATGCGATGTGCAGACAGTGCAGTGACATACCGACCGCATAGTGTGGGTAAAACAATGTGCATACACTTAGATTGCTCTGAAAAAAAAATCTCATAGTTCTTCTCTTTGCTTTTTAATTTAAATAGAAACAAGATGGTCAACCCCATTCGATTTATCTCCCTTTTTATATGCTAGTTAGTGAAGAAAATCCAGAATCTGTACTTCTCAAGGCCATTGTGACTGTGACAAAGTATCAGATGAAATGAACTTTGACATGCATCAAGGACAAAGGCAGACTGGGACAACAACAAAAATGACAGTGAAAAAAAAAAAAACAGAAATGACTAATTTTATATACTTTTTTGGTTCCATATGGAGCTTTACTTCCCAGATGTATGCTTTTGACTGTTCAACACCCCACAGCTTTGATCATAATTTGATAAAGATCCAAACATGAAGATCTGAGAAAATCTTGTTCATACATTTGTCTTACAAGTGATTAATACACACCCACATCCCCACAACCTTAGGGTTAGACTGACCCTTTTGGCTAGGGACCTCAACGAAGCAAGCCAGGAGATCACCATCAATACTGTTTGGAAAGTAGGCATACTGGACTCTTGAGTGCTGTCACAGGAACCAGTCACTTTGGTTGTTAATCATATTCCTCTGGAAACTCTTGATAACACAGAGAAAGGTCACAAACATCTGATACACCTAAGCGAGCTAATTTTGCACCTTGTATGAATCATTCACAAAAACTATTCTCATTAATTCTGTTTTTAAAAAGTATTCCCATCAGTTTTTTTCTCATGTTATAAAAAACTGTTCCCATTAATTTTTTCTTGTAAGTTATCATCATCAACCACCATTCTACAACTCTCAATCTGTTCGCCTGAATGGAAAGAAGAATTGTCGTAAACCAAAAGAGCATCCTGACATATCCCAGCTACAAAATAATATCTCCTTTACAATTGAGAGGAAAAATTCTCCACACCTCCATAGAAATATTCATCTCCTATTCTTCAAGCATCCAAGTGACTCCTCAGCCTGAAATTGAACATTTTAAAAAGAGCTGCGCTTAAAAAAAAGATATTCTTCATACTGCCTTCAGAGGTTTGTGGAGAGTCTATTCTTGGGAAGAAGCACCTGTCATCTGACCAAACCTAGGCCCATCATTGGTCCAAAATAATTTACCCTATGAGTTTTGTTCGTACAACATGCATATAAATGGCAATCTTCCATGGCGCACAATTTCCACATGAAATACATACATACTAGAATGCCAAGGCACAGCACAAAATCTCCAAAGCCATTCAAAAAAAGTTATTCCATTCCTGAGGCTGTGACAGTTTTGATCTTCGCTATTATAATAACTATTATATGTTTTTTTTTGTTTTGTTTTTTTATCATCAGGTAAGACAGATAGACTGGGTGGACAGGGTGTGGCCACGTCACCTGAAGGACTGTCAGACGGAGAGCACCAATATCATCGACAAAATGAAGTACCCCAAAGTGCAGAAGTAAGTGTGCGTGTGAGACAGACAGACAAAAGGAGTGCATGCATTTGTGCATTGGTGTTTGCAGAGATGCCATCATTGCACTTTCAGTTTAATTTATTACATTTGGTTAGATTTTATTTAAACACTCATGTAAAAGATTGTGCGCGCACATGCACGCACGCATGCATGCATGCACACACCCTAACATTCACCCACCCACGTGTGTGTGTGCACTCACGCATGCACACACATTCACTCGCGCGCGCGCACACACACACACACACGCACGCACGCACGCACGCATGCACACGCGCCGCGCGCGACATCTCTACATTCAAAATAAATGCCATTTACACTGACATTAATGAAGATGATTAGGAAAAGAAAAGCAACATTTATAGGACGTTTTGTGAGGCAAGACAGATTTGAGCACCTAGTCACAACAGAAAGACTAGATAGAGCACCAGGTAAACCCAGGGAGAAAATATTAGAGACTTTTGCAGAGTGGGTGGGGACAAAAAGGGTAGGAGATCTACTTGCAGTGATAAAAGATAGATTTGTACGGAGGGCCATAATTACCAATGCCGTGCAGCAAGGCACATGACGATGACGAATACGATGTTGATGATGATGATGATGCATTGACACCATAGATGTCATGTCATTGTTATGGTCCAAAATGTTCATGCATGGCATAAACCACTACACCTGAGTATAAGCTCCAAGTGTATATGTAATAGATTATAATCAAGTGTTTATTTTCTGATAGATGTGAGACAATATTAAGTGAAGCAAGTTTTTAGTAATTGTTAACTGACCAGTACAAGATAATTTTCCTCATACTGAAATGTTAACCAGTGTATTATATTTTGGCATTTTATGTTCATTACATCACTTCAGGGAAAAAATAACTGATTATGATTGATTGATTGATTGATTTATTGATTTATTAATCTAGCTATTTCTGGGATCGATTGATTGATTGATTTATAAATCTAGCTATTTGCTTCTCTGATGGTTCTTGTGAAAGTACTGTTTTATTATCATTGTTATAAAAATAATGCTGCTGCTGATGTTTAATGATGGTGATGATGATATGATGACTGGTATTGTGTACAATAGTATATGATGACTGGTATTGTGTACAATATTATCGTATAATATACAGCAGAAAGACATACAGTAGTCTCGACAGAAGGGCATCAATGAGTCATGACTTAGATGCAGCCCGGCCTTCTGAAAGTATAAGGAGAGAGTTTAGGGCTGAAATGCTTTTGGCGGAGGGAGGTTTCCCTTCTGAGGACCTTCTACTGTCCAGCTGTCCCCAGAGTTTCATACCAATGTACTGTTTCATGGGTGTGGCAGACTGTTACATTGACTTTTGATGATAATGATGATTAAGATGACAATGACAGTAACAATATACTGATGATGATAGTGATGACTTGTTCACAGGTACTGTCTGATGAGCGTGGCAGGTTGTTACACCGACTTCCATATTGACTTTGGGGGGACGTCGGTCTGGTACCATATTCTGCATGGAGAAAAGGTCAGCAGTGTTATCAGTTTGTGTGTGACTGACAGTTCTTCCGTACTATGTGTATCCCCATGGGGATGCCAGGGAACTCTTTCAGTTTAAATAGTATCACTATCTTCTGGAAATTCTATGCTAGAAGTTTCCTCTTTTCTGTCATACTTTTTTGTTTCTGCCTTGCTTCTTTGCTTACTTTCTCATTCTCTGCCATTTGGTGTCATGTTGCCCTTAAAGCCTTTTATACTTTCTGTTAGGATTGTAATTGGGTGCTTGTAGTAGCTGCATTTTTGATTCTTAGGAAAGTGTGATGTGCAGAAGCAAGTGTAGGTCTTAGGCCAATTTTTATGTATGTTTTAATGTAGTTGTTTATAAACTCGTATTCAGGTTTATTTTTTTAAAAACCTTTTGGTGATAAATTGGGGGGAGTGTTCTGCACCAGGGCATATACTTAGATTATGCGCATGAATGCATTGATTTGGATACTTATTGTTCTTTTCCAGGTATTTTCGCTCCCTGGGTTAGCGAGATGATGTATGTGTTTAGAGATGGTTGTGGCAGTGATTTGGCTCTACTCAGACATCTGGGCCTTAACCCTTTCCCATTTTATCCCGCCGCAGCCCGCCGACCGGAAACCCTGCTTTTTATTTACACCCGCCACAGCCCGCCACTGTCACTTAGGCCTGGTGGGGAATTTCCATCATGCTCTAAGCACTAGGGGTTACACACACCTCATGAATGAAGTTTCCTGCGAAAGTCAGGATAAACCAATGAAAGAATGATACTGAGTTTGGTACCACACATCGCCTCATTTACAAGATATTGGTCAGCGTCTGACCTTTTCATTCACACACTTTCAGAAATCTCCGAATACTAGGAAGAGTTTCTGAGCAGAATCTGTAAATGGGAAAGGGTTAAACAGTATAATAATAATAATAATAATAATAATAATGATAATAATAGTAATATCATCATCATCATAACAGTAATAATAATAATGATAATGGTAATTTTTTTTTTCTAACTGTGCTGGGCGTTGTTGATATTGGTGGTGTAATCATTGTCAGAGTGGTTGTTAATTATGGAAGTTTTTGTTGTTTGGAATGTTATTGTGAATATGTTACTTTGGCAAAGAAAGATCTTGTCATTGCATAAGTGTTACATGCCAGATTATGGCTTATGCCATGATTATTTTGAATCTTCTCCATCACAAAGTGTGTGTTTGTCAGTTCATGTGGAGTAAAATTTATTTAGAGCATGGAGACAATGACAGTTGTGGTTGGATGGTTGGTTGGTTGGTTATGTATGTGTGTGTATGTGAATGTATGTGTATATGTCTGTATAAGGGTGTGGGAGGGGGTGCAAACAGGAAGGCAATAAAGGAAGGGAGACTACTCTTGCTCATGATAAAATGTCCTGTATTTCCATACCCTTGTAAATGATGCACAGATGTGATAAAGTTCAGTCATTTTCGGTGCCAGTAATCATTGAAGTACTGCAGGTGTCCTTCTGTCTCTTTGTCCTGCTTGATGCCAAGATGTACTGCAGCAGGAAACGTAAAGCCCTGCTTGTTGTGCCGTCCTAAACTGAAAGGGAACATCTTGGCTGCTTCTGTCTTCGCCTTGATGTCTTCATAATTAGCACCTTTTTTCATTATCACTATCCCTTGATGTCTTCATAATTAGCACCTTTTTTCATTATCACTATCCCCATGTTGCTCACTCATTTCATTTTCACTGGTCTTCCATCTCACTCACTCACAGAGCCATCCTTTCAAAATCTTTTTCATGTCAGGTGGAATGCAGTGTATTGACCAGTGTCCACTCTCATCATCGTGTGCCCTGCCGCATAGCGTTGGCCATCATGACCCTACACACGAATCTGTCCCCTGTCGCTGCAAGTTCATCTCCACCTTCTCTGTCTTCAGCCACCCAGCAAGTCCATCCAATATTTTCTCCCTGGGTCTACCTGGTGTTCTCTTTCCCTCCAGCTTTCCTGTTGTGACCAGGTGTTCTAATTCCCCTTTGCTCATAAATTTATGTCCTATAAATGTGATGGCCAGCTAAAACACAAAAAACATGAATGTCCACCAACAATGACAAATCTTGAACGGGCCAGCTCATTCCATTCGTTCTAGGATTCCTTCATCTCATGCTAATGTGTGCGTCATCACCAGGTGTCTATTGGCCTCTCCCTGTTTCTTTTCCCAGATAGCGCCTGTGACAGAGTGGTGTTAGGGTGTCTGGTGTTGTCCAGCCTTATAACATGTCCCAATCATCTCCCAGTTCCTCTTCTTGACATCATTGACAAATACTGACACTGAGTGTGGAGTTCGAAGGTTATTTTGGAAGGATTAATTGCATTCTGACTATCCTACATATAGTCCTATAATCCTGAGGTCGTTGAGGAGCGAGGTGGTAAAGACCTCAACTCTTCTTGAGGTCAGCATTATGAAGGCGGTGCCCATCTCCTCTCCCTCACTGACAATCCTATATGCGCTCTATCAGTCTGCCTTCTGTTATCCTGCAGACTCCTTGAGCCTGTGCCAAACCTGCCTGTGAATAGCTTAATAGGCAATAAGTAAATGAATAGACTGACAAATAAATAGATAAACAACCAAATAACTTTCAATTCATCTCATATGTAAACAACCAATCTATTCATCATTGTTTTTGCTCATTAGGGAGGTAGGTCAGTAAATAAATACATAGATAAATAAGTGACTATTGAAGCATCTTACCTGCTAGGACTCTATAATTTGTCAGCTACCATCTTTCAGCTTTCAGCCAAATAAATTAATGACTGTTTCAGGTGTTCTGGCTCATCCCGCCCACCAAGGACAAGTGGAGCGATACGTCAACTGGGTGTTGTCGGCCAAACAAGGGGACTACTTTCTGGCCGACCACATGGACCAGTGTCAGATGATCCGCCTGAAGGCTGGATATACCTTCATCATTCCTTCCGGTATACATGTGGACATTTTGGGGTGGGGGTTGTGGGTGTGTGTGTGTGTGTGTGTGTGTGGAAGATGTGAGTTCTGTAAGGACAGATTCTTAGTCACACAGTTGCAGACGAACCTGCATGCACAACACATAAAAATGTAAAGTGCAGAGAGCATTCTCTGACATGGATTGTTTGCACTATAGAAGTGGAATTATTAATATTACATACACCACACTAGCACGTGCACACGCATACATATACACACGCACACACTGAGTGCATGAACTGTTGGGTATGACGGTATCACTCCTATTTTAGCAATATTGTATAATTTACAGTTTCAGAGTTTTAATTTTCACTCCTTCCATGTTCGCATGATGATCTTTATTTCAGTTGTGGAGGTGAGTTGGAAAGACAGAATGCACAGTGTGGGGGATAGCGACACAGAAGCATGCAGAAGAAAAAATACTTTTGGTTTTGTCCAGAAAGCATCATCCGCTGAAACAAAATTCCATATGCAGTAAGGCTGCTGTTGTCCTGTGATGGAACCAGATCCAAAGTGATCATGGCAAATGTGTTCACCTTGCACACATATTCTTATAGACACTCTCTAGTGTGTGTGTTGTGTGTTGGTGTGTGTGTGGTCACTTTCAGGATGGATTTATGCCACGTACACACCAACAGACATTAATGTTTGTGGAATTGATTTACAATAATTATGTATGTATATGTGTTGTTATTTTCAGGGTGGAGTCACACTGTGCATACCCCCAAAGACTCATTACTGTTTGGTGGAATTGTTTCACAATATGTATGTATATGTTGTTATTTTCAGGGTGGATTTACGCTGTGTATACCCCCAAAGACTCGCTGGTGTTTGGTGGAATTGATTTACAATACATATGTATGTGTGTTGTTATTTTCAGGGTGGATTCATGCTGTGTATACCCCCAAAGACTCGCTGGTGTTTGGTGGAAACTTCCTGCACAGTTTTAACATTGCCAACCAGCTCATGGTCGCCAACGTGGAGGACAGAACTCATGTATGTCATCACTGTGTATGTGTGTGTATATGTGTGTGTGTGTGTGTGTGTTGTGCGTGTGAGTATGTGTGCATATGTGTGTGTGTGTAGGGGGGGGTGTATGTAAGTGTGTGTGTGTGCGCACGCATGCACGTGTGCATGTGTATGTGTGTGTGTTGTGTGTGGGTGTGTGTGTGTGTGTGTGTGCGTGCATGCTTGCGTGCATGTATTGTTGTGTTTGTGTGTGTGTAGTACAATACCTGCAGTGTGAATGTTCCCAACCAGGTTATGTTATATTCATCATCCATCAGCTGAGTTGTTTGAGCACCATGGTCATAACTGAGGGGTTATGGGCTCCGCTCTGTGTGGTCTTTCTTTAATGCAGACTGGTTGGTTCTGTTGATAGAGTCGTGGCCTCATGATCTGATGTCTGAAGTTCAATCCCAGCCTGTAACATTGAAATCTGGCCTGTTTGCTACCCATCTTAATGTTTCCATCATTCTTGTGGTGTCAGCTTAGTGTTTTATGCAAGATTTTGCCAGGGCTCGGGTTTTGCACTGGTTCAGGGAGTCTGCTAGATAATTGCCAGCATATTTGGGTGGAGTGCATAAGGGATTGTTTGAATGCGATGAATCCGCTGTGAACAAATTCCAATTTCAAAAACCCAGCTTATGATCGTGCCAGCATGCAGGACATATCTCTGTCTTCTCAACAAGGAAAGAAAAAGAAAAAATGTATTAAAGAAAAAGAAAAACCCATATATTATTCCATATCAACCAGAGAGAGGCTCTATATTCTTGTGTATATAGCACCACACACATTACCATATTCAGTTTATGCAATATGGGACACGATTGCCCTGTTTTTGGCAGGAACCTGTTTGTGATCGATAAGAATCAGATTTTGACGAGAAGCTGTCACTTGTGGTGCTCGCGTGCTTGTGTGTTTCATATCATCCAGAATGAAACTTTGAGTGTGTGTGTGTGTTTTTGCAATAAGTGTAAATGCGTATATCACTTCATTTTTGTTCTGCTGTGCTTCTTTGGTAATGGTGGGCTTAGCGAGTGGGTGGTAAGCTCGCTCACGGTTGCATTTTCCCAGCCATTCTGACACCCTTTAGTTGCGAGCCGGCATCGCCTGCGAGTGCTATTTTTAGCCAGGCAGGGTCGACCAAAGTCTTATCTCTGTAGCACACCTTTGTGCTCAAGCCCTAGTGATAAAGAAGGAAGCTGAGTGCACTATACACAGCAGCGGGACGGGTGAAAAGGGTGTGGGGAGTGGAAGGGAAGGGGAAAGATGCGCGCTATTAATAGCCGGCAGGGCAGAGCCACCAACTAAAGTATCTCGGATTTGTGCGCGCTGATCACAGTGGTCTCTGCTGGACTACATAGAATATACCTAGCTGCTTTTAAGAGTTACCTCTGGTAATTGGAGAACATTGTCCTAGACACATGCATATCATTGCTGAGTTAACTGTGTGATTGTTATAGAATATTGTCCATGGATATATGCATATCATTACTGTGTTAATCATGTGATTGTCGTAGAACATTGTCCAGATCACATCGCTATGTTAACCATGTTATTACATGTTACTACCATCAACCCTTTGACTCCCTCACCTTGTCCTCTTACCATGCTGCATTGTCAACCATGCTAACAAAGCGAAAACTTGTCATTATTGTCATTATTATCGTCGTCATCATCATCATCATCATCGTCGTCGTCGTTGTCGTCATTGTTGTTGTTGAGGGAGTCAAAGGGTAAGTTTTTGGTTTGCTAGATTAGTTGACAATGCACGATGCTGATGGACAGGGTGTGGGAGTCAAAGGGTTAAAGAATGGAGATTTTCCATTCTCCTAGATCAACATAACATACATTCCTACTATTGCTTGACATGTGTATCTGCACACAGGACATCAACTGTGCATGTTAAGGATCCTGTAAGCCATATTGATGTATGGTGGTTATGGAAAGACAAAAACACCCAGCATGCACACGCCCCAAACAGATTGTGACTGCCTAAATGATGCGGTTAAAAGTTCCCATACATGTAAATGCCCACTTGTATAGATGGGGGTTAAAAAGTTCCCATACATGTAAAAGCCCACTTGTATAGATGGGGTTAGAAAGTTCACGTACATGTAAAAGCCCACTTGTATAGATGGGGTTAGAAAGTTCACATACATGTAAAAGCCCACTTGTATAGATGGGGTTAAAAGTTCCCGATACATGTAAAAGCCCACTTGTATAGATGGGGTTAAAAAGTTCCCATACATGTGAAAGCCCACTTGTATAGATGAGGTTAAAAAAAGCTCTGTACATGTAAAAAGCCCACTTGTATATGATGGGTGAAAAAGTTCCCATACATGTAAAAGCCCACTTGTATAGATGGGTTAAAAGGTGATACATGTAAGCCCACTTGTATAGATGGGGTAAAAAGTTCCCATACATGTGAAAGCCCACTTGTATAGATGGGGTGAAAAAGTTCCCATACATGTGAAAGCCCACTTGTATAGATGGGTTGAAAAAAGTTCCTGTACATGTAAAAGCCCACTTGTATAGATGGGTTGAAAAAGTTCCCATACATGTGAAAGCCCACTTGTATAGATGGGGTGAAAAAGTTCATCTGTACATGTGAAAGCCCACTTTGTATAGATGGGGTTGAAAAAGTTCTTACATGGTTAAAAAGCCCAACTTGTTAGATGGGGTGAAAAAGTTCCCATACATGTGAAAGCCCACTTGTATAGATGGGATGAAAAAGTTCCTGTACATGTAAAAGCCCACTTGTATAGATTGGGGTGAAAAAAGTTCCCATACAGTTAAGTAAAAGCCCACTTGTTTGATGGTAAAAGTTCACATGGTAAGCACTTGAAAGATGGTAAGTTCCATACATGTGAAAGCCCACTTGTATAGATGGGGTTAAAAAGTTCCTACATGGTAAAAGCCCACTTGTAAAGATGGGGTTAAGATATTCCCATAGATGTAAAAGCCCACTTGTATAGATGGGGTTAAAAAGTGATACATGTGAAAGCCCACTTGTATAGATGAGGTTAAAAAGTTCCCGTACATGTAAAAGCCCACTTGTATATTCAGGTGCACAAGGGAGTTGCAGCTCATGCAAAAAAAAAATGATAAAAAGATAAATTCATAAATTTAAAACAGAGCCTTGTTTTCATTGTTCAGGTACCCCAGAAGTTCCGCTACCCATTCTTCAATGAGATTTCCTGGTATGTCTGGATCGCTATCTGTGGCACCTCACAGGCAAAACCTACCTTCAAAAACACGATATCAAAGATGAAGATGATCGACCAGACTCCCCAGGCTCCTTACAAATCGACAGCGACTCTCGCCCGCCTTCCCGAAATCCTGACTCCCGCCCCCCGTCTCGCAGTTACGAAGACTCCAATCCTGCGGACAACAAAACCAAAGTGGAAGGGGAGGACACTCCCAAGCTGTCCAAATCGATCACCATCGAACTGACACGAATTGACGCTGGGCTGAAGAGCTCGTTCTCAGAAGGGGAGTACTCCAAGAAACTGTTGAAGAAGTGCGCGTCAGATTCGTCGCTGCTGGACCGCGATGAGAGTGCGGGGGAGGAAAAGGAAGTGGGGATGGGAAAGGGGGAGGATAGTTCAGGGGAGAGCAGGCCCAAGAGAAAGACGATTTTGACGTCGTGGGAGGTGGAAGGTTGGTGAAGCTGGTGAGATGGGTGGAGGGATTGTATTCCTTGCCAGCCAGCAAGCGTGGTGTCCCGAAGGATCTGTTGGATCCTGAGGCCTTGCTCAACGACGTCAAGGTGGGCATCTGTGTGTGTGTGTGTGTGTGTGTGTGTGTGTGTGTGTGTGTGTGTGGTGTGGGGAGGGGAGGGGCGGTGTGTGTGTGTTTGGAGTGGGGAGGGGCTGTGTGTGTGTGTGTGTGTGTGTCTTTGGTGATGTGTGTGTGTTTGGGGAGGGGAGGGGGGCTGTGTGTGTGTTGGTATGTGTGTGTGTGTTTGTCCATGTGTATTGTCCCTATGTTGGTCTGAGTAGATAGATGATAGCCATTTTATTCTGTCAGCAGACAAATTTGTAATTCTCCACATAATTCTAGTTTTGACTTTGAATACACTGGGATGATATGTGCATGAGGTGTGCTTCTTGGAATGCTTATCTGTCCCACATACAAAAGGCAGATATACATGTAGATGTAGCAGTTGTTTTAGATTTCTCCATATTTTCAGATAGCCCACCATGGACCTTCATAACACCAGGGTCTGTTTTAATCTTGCTTTCTTCCATAAATACTCTACCAGTTTATTGGCATACAGGTCTTTTATACAGAACTCTTGACTTTTGGGTTAGGTCACAAAGTATTCATAGATATTTCAAAGTGGTGAAAATGTTGCTGCTGCTGCCATCTGTTCTGATCTTCCCAATTGGTCATTTTCAAAACACATTCCCTCTTACAGTTTTGTCTACACACCAAACTGACTGTTCTGGTTTGGGCACTAGAAATGGGTCCCAATCAAAGCGTAAAAACTTTCCATTTTCATCTTTCAGACTTCTTTTCCACTTTGCAGGGAGTTATTGGCTGAAATATTTGTCATTCAGTGCTTCTGAAATTCTTTGAACTTTTTTCCCATTCTTACAGCTGATGGTTACCACAGTGTTTTTGCCTAGGTTCCTGGCCACATTGGTATACAAGGCAGTGAAAAGGTTGACTGCCTTGCCAGGAATGCCATGACAAACAAGGTGTCTGAATCTTTCAGCCCTTACACGGGTCTGGAATCCAAAATACAAACATTGAAAAGTCTGTGGCAGGGGATTGAAACGACCAGACAGACGACAACTTTTAACAGATTCTTCTATCTGTTCCTGGGGACCAGGAAAGCAAAGATACAATGTTATGTAGGTTACACATGGATGACACATTCTGCACTCACTCAAACCTTTAAAAAAATGAAGAAGCGCTGTGGTGTAGCTGTTCAGCATCAAACGCCTTACTAAATGCTTGGATTTGAACAATATGAGACTTGAGCATTATACAGCAGACTTTGTTAAAGAAACCTTTCAGAGATGTTTTTCCAGATGTAATTTTCAGGTTTTTTTGGGTTTTTTTTTACAAGAGATCAATAGATTTCATCTTATTTGATTATACGTATGGAGCAGATTGCTTAAATGTATTTTAGACCTGAAAGGATAATCATGAACTTGGATTTTAAACTGTTGTTTGTTTTAATTAAACTTGGAAGTTGTTTTTAACATGGTTTTAGCTGTGATATGGCTTTAGTAGTTGGCTGGGTTATAAGCAGTATGAATTAATTTGAAAAGCGTGAGCTTCATGATGTGATGTGTGTGCATGCATACATGTGTATATGTGTATGTATGCATGTGAGTACACAAATGTGCGCATGACATATGCCTATGTGTATGTGTGTCTGTATATATACAGTCATGTTGTGTACCTCTGTTACAGCAAGCCTTGAAGGACCATGAAGGGGACAGTCAGTTGCTGGCCTGTTCTGGTGAACCTCTGTTAGGCTGGCCTGAATCAGCAAAGGTAGTGTGTACACATGATTCATAAATAATGTTGATGATAATGATAATTCATAAATACTGATGATAATAACGATGATGTTTATAAGACTCTTAATCTTGGTGTATAAATCAAATATAAAGGCATACTTGTTATTCACTGAAAATAGTGATGATAATAACATGATTATAAGCTCTAATCTGTGATAATTAATCAAAAGTTTCTGTTGTTCACTGAATACTGATGATAATAATGATTTACTTATAGCTCAAATCTTGTGTATAAATCAAGTCAAAGGGCACACTTAATGTTCACTGAAAATAGTGATGATAACAACTGTGATATTTACAAGGCTCCAAATCTTGGTGTATAAATCAATCGCAGTGACAAAAACAGCCCCACCGACTGGTTCAACAAACATGTAACAAAAAAGATGCGTGGAGTTAAAATGAGAGATAGCCCAAGTAAGAACTGGATCAGTGATTTGAAGGAGACTTTGACATTACACCAAATTTTTCCTCTTCAGACTTCCAGTTCTATGAGACCACCAGCTCACTGCTTATGTTATATGTGTAGAGTAGCAAGGACTAGCTGTAAGATAGGTCCAGTGGGACCTAATGCTACTATCCTTGACTAATAAAGTGTTTGATGTATTTCTGCCACAGTGCCCATAAGGATACATGTGGCCCGAGGATAGAGAAAAGAAAGAAGTGTATAAAATTGGCTCGAAGAAAATGAATGACAAACCCGTTTCAGTTCCTGATGTTCTCCTTTGGATTTTGCTGTCATGTTTGGTCATCATCATCATCATCAGGTGCCCTGCTGCATGGCTTGGCGACCTGGACTTCCATCTGCTCATCACGTGGACTTCCATCTGTCTCTATCTCTTGTTGCCCCAAGCATCTCCTCCACCCTCCTCGTCTTCAGCCATGTGCAAGTCTGTCTAGCATTTTCTCCCTGGGTCTACCTGGTGCTCTGTTTCTTTCCAGCTTTCCCGTTGTGACCAGGTGCTCTAAATCCCCCTTCCTCATAAAATGGCCTATAAATGTTGCCTGTCTTTTCCTAATCTTCCTTATGAATGATCTACTTGTTTCTGCCTCCATCAAGATTGTCTCATTTGTTTTCCTTGCTGTCCATGGAACTCTCAACATTCTTCTTAGAAACCACATCTTGGCTGCCTCGATCTTGCTCTGGCTTTGCTTGTTGACTGTCCACGCCTCACATCCATACAACAGTATTGGTTCTATATAACATTCAAGAACTCTCTTACTGTTTGGTGGCAAGGTCAAAAAACAGTGCTGGTGCTTACATAATTCCTGATGTCATTTTCAGAGACACAAGCAGCGTATGAAGGGATATGGCACAGGCAGCAGCGGCAGCAGCAAGCCCAAAGCAGCCAAGGGTTCAAGTTCAGGCTCCTCCACCATACGACGTCGCCGCACACGCTGCAAAAAGTGTGAGCCATGCACAAGGTCTGAGTGTGGGGAGTGCAATTTCTGCAAGGACATGCGCAAATTTGGTGGGCCTGGCCGCATGAAACAAACCTGTGTCAGCCGGCAATGCATGGCGGTAAGTGTCCGGGACTTTGATTGGTGGATTTGGCATGTATTGGTGGGAGGGGTTTTGATGTGTGTTAACTGGTTGGTTTGAGTGAAACTGCAGTGTGTTGATTGGTCGGTTTTAGTGGAAGAGTAATGTGTTGATTGGTTGGTTTTAGTGGAAGAGCAGTATGTTGATTGGTTGTTTGAGTGAAAGAGCAGTATGTTGATTGGTTGTTTGAGTGAAATAGCATTGTGTTGGTTGGTTGGTATGAATGAAAGAGTGCTATAGTGATTGACTGGTTTGAGTGAAAGAGCAATGTGTTGATTGGTTATTTGAGTGAGAGAGCAATGTGTTGATTGATTGGTTGGTTTTCTATTTAAGGATGGATGTTATAGCGTGTTTGATTTGTTGAGTGGTGGATAGTATGGCGTGTTTCATTTATTGAGTAATTCTGTATAGAATTTTCAGCAAGATTGTTGTTGCTTTTTAGCAACCCTTTTTTTGTCTATAATGCTTAGACATGTTTTGCCTACACTGTGCAGTTATATGTTGCTGTATGGTCTGCATACTTTATAATTAATATTTGATGGGCATGCATAAGCCATCAGGCACTGACATGATTTACAGAATCTTTAACATGCGTATTTAATGTTTTGCATGCATATACACAGGAAAGGGGTTTAGGTACTAACAGGTCTGCATGCATGTTCATCTGGGGGATCGGAAAAACTTTCCTCCCTTTACGCTCCACACATAGGTACGCAGTGGAATCAAACTTAGACCTTCCAGTTGGAAGTCTTAACATTTTACCCACTTGACCATCATGCCATTATTGACCAAGTTGAAATGATTTGTTTGACAATTTGATGAATGCTTCAGTGCCCATCTTTCCACAGCTTTAACAACAGATCAGACAGTTTTACCTACGATCACAGATAAAATCACATATTTATAGCCTGAAACATCTAACATCTTGCATAGACCTTGTTTATTCTGATCTGCCATTCAAATGTGAAAAATTCTTTTTACATATCTTCCTGTAACCCTTAGCATTTGCTTTCACTTGATGGTTCAAGAACCAGAAAAAAACATGAAAAAAGAATATGAACATGTATTTAATTCAACCAGGCAAGACAGTCACGAATTTTCGGCCTACTGGCCTTTGTCAAGCCTAAGATCACAAACAAGCAAACACCAGGTACAAAAATGAAATAAAAAAGACTGAAACTTCGCTGCTGCTCTGTCCTGTGTGAGAAAAGGAATGGTTGATGGTTCAAGTTCAGTCCAGCCCACAACATGAATACTGCCTTTTCCATTTTAACCCTTTGACTCCCGCACCCTGTCCACCAGTATCCTGCATTGTCAACCATGATAGTTAAGTGAAAACATAACCCTCCGATTCCCTCACCCTATCCATATAATAGCACTAGTCATCTAACTCTCCTTTGATGCTTTTTCCATTCCAGTTCTGAAGGATAGGGTGAGGGAGTCAGAGGGTTAAGTTTTTGCAGTTGGTGGATAGGGTGCGGGAGTCAAAGGGTTAAGTTTGTGCAGTTGGTGGATAGGGTGAGGGAGTCAAAGGGTTAAGTTTGTGCAGTTGGTGGATATGGTGCGGGAGTCAAAGGTTTAAGTTTGTGCAGTTGGTGGATAGGGTGAGGGAGTCAAAGGGTTAAGTTTGTGCAGTTGGTGGATAGGGTGTGGGGGTCAAAGGGTTAAGACCTTACCAACACTCTGGGTTATGTGAATGTCAAGGAATCTGCCAAAATTATTACTGGCAGATTTTGTTGGAGCACATATGGAAATGTCTGAGCGCAGTGAGTCCCTCTTGATTAACCCTTTGACTCCCACACCCTATCCACCAGCATCCTGCGTTGTCAACCATGCTAGCAAAACAAAACCTTAACCCTTTGATTCCTTGTGGGTACCTATGCATGGAGGGTAAAAGGAGGAAATAAAAGGGTGCGGAGTCAAAGGATTAAACATTTGATTTCTGATTCTTCTTAAGACTTTATTTCGCCAAAAGTGCCCATTGTTCTTGGGGAGATGACAAAGTCCACAACAACCACACAGAGGGCTGGGTCTGGCTGGTGAGCATTTTGTGGCTATGTCCTAGGGTCTGTCGTCTTCCCACCGCGCTATTTGGCTTGTAAACAAGTTATCTGACGAATGTTCTGAATGGATCATGCAGAACATCGACAATCCCCTCTTGCTTGGCAAAAAAGCTGCCGGTTGGTGTAAAGAGCTGTGAAGTGATTGTCCGATTGGTGGTGAGGTATTGTTGCTCTGGGTCCCATCCACACGCTTCAGTGTTTCTTGTTAACTTAATTTTGATATTACGTTTCTAGAATGGTTTAGCTCAGTTGTTTGAGCACCATGCATATAACACAGGTGTTGAGGATTCAGTCCTTAGGCAGGTCATATTTCCCACCCCCACACCTGAGATCTTTGCCAGCACATAGGACTTGCATCATGATCATTTGGGATCTTATCCATTGCATTGCATGTGTTCATTCAGTATATGTGGAAATCATTCTGAACGCTGAGACTTCATCATGAGAAACTGTAACATTATCATTTCTGCACTGTTGCCAACAGCCCATTCTTCCCCATATGGCCGTCTGCATGCACTGCGGGCTAGCACGACGCCCTGACGACCCTGAACCGGAAGATGACAACCCCACAGCCATGCTGATGGAGTGTGGGATATGCTGGGAGATCTGCCATCCTGCCTGTCTGCGTGAGACGTTTGAGGCAGTGGAGGTGGATGGGGTGATCAACGAAGACCTGCCCAGCTCTTGGGAGTGTATCAAGTGTGTCAACGTTGGCAAGCAGGGGCAGCTCAAGGTATTGTGTGTGATGTGGGGCGATGTGGTATGATGTGGTAATGTGTCAGTGTTGACAAGCAGGAACAGTTCAAGGTATTGTGTGTGATGTGGTAATGTGTCAGCGTTAGCGAGCAGGGACAGCTCAAGGTATTGTGTGTGATGTGGGGTGATGTATTATGTTGTAGTAATGTGTCAGCATTGGCAGGCAGGGACAGATCAAGGTATTGTGTGTGATGTGGTAGTGTATCAACATTGGCAGGCAGGGACAGCTCAAGGTATTGTGTGATGTGGGGTAATGTGGTAATGTATCAGGTGTGTCAGTGTTGACAAGCGGGAAGAGCTCAAGGTAACGTGTGTGATGTGGTAATGTGTCAGATGTTTCAGTGTTGACAAGGAGGAACAGTTCAAGGTAATATGTGTGATGTGGTAATGTGTTAGGTGTGTCAGTGTTGACAAGGAGGAACAGCTCAAGATAATGTGTGTGATGTGGTAATGTGTCAGTGTTGACAAGAAGGAACAGCTCAAGATAATGTGTGTGATGTGGTAATGTGTCAGTGTTGACAAGCAGGAACAGCTCAAGATAATGGTGTGATGTGGTAATGTGTCAGTGTTGACAAGCAGGAACAGCTCAAGATAATGTGTGTGATGTGGTAATGTGTCAGTGTTGACAAGAAGGAACAGCTCAAGATAATGTGTGTGATGTGGTAATGTGTCAGATGTGTCAGTGTTGACAAGCAGGAACAACTCAAGGTAACGTGTGTGATGTGGTAATGTGTTAGGTGTGTCAGTGTTGACAAGCAGGAACAGCTCAAGATAATGTGTGTGATGTGGTAATGTGTCAGTGTTGACAAGCAGGAACAACTCAAGGTAACGTGTGTGATGTGGTAACGTGGCAGATGTGTCAGTGTTGACAAGCAGGAACAACTCAAGGTAACGTGTGTGATGTGGTAACGTGGCAGATGTGTCAGTGTTGACAAGCAGGAACAGCTCCAGATAATGTGTGTGATGTGGTAATGTGTCAGATGTGTCAGTGTTGACAAGCAGGAACAACTCAAGGTAACGTGTGTGATGTGGTAATGTGTCAGATGTTTCAGTGTTGACAAGGAGGAACAACTCAAGGTATTGTGTGTGATTGTGGGTGATGTGGTAATGTGTCGGTGTTGACAAGCAGGAACAACTCAAGGTATTTTGTGTGATGTGGGGTGATGTGGTACTGTGTCAGTGTTGACAAGCAGGAACAACTCATGGTATTGTGTGTGATGTGGGGTGATGTGGTAATGTGTCGGTGTTGACAAGCAGGAACAACTCATGGTATTGTGTGTGATGTAGGGTGATGTGGTAATGTGTCGGTGTTGACAAGCAGGAACAACTCAAGGTATTTTGTGTGATGTGGGGTGATGTGGTAATGTGTCGGTGTTGACAAGCAGGAACAACTCAAGGTATTGTGCGTGATGTGGGATGATGTGGTAATGTGTCAGTGTTGACAAGGAGGAACAGCTCAAGGTAATGTGTGTGATGTGGTAATGTGTCAGGTGTGTCAGTGTTGACAAGAAGGAACAGCTCAAGGTATTGTGTGATGTGGTAATGTGTCAGTGTTGACAAGAAGGAACAGCTCAAGATATTGTGTGTGATGTGGTAATGTGTCAGTGTTGACAAGGAGGAACAGCTCAAGATATTGTGTGTGATGTGGTAATGTGTCAGGTGTGTCAGTGTTGACAAGAAGGAACAGCTCAAGATATTGTGTGTGATGTGGTAATGTGTCAGTGTTGACAAGAAGGAACAGCTCAAGATATTGTGTGTGATGTGGTAATGTGTCAGGTGTGTCAGTGTTAACAAGTAGTGTGTGTGATGTGGTAATGTGTCAGGTATGTCAGTGTTGACAAGAAGGAACAGCTCAAGATATTGTGTGTGATGTGGTAATGTGTCAGGTGTGTCAGTGTTGACAAGGAGGAACAGCTCAAGATACCGTGTGTGATGTGGTAATGTGTCAGGTGTGTCAGTGTTAACAAGTAGTGTGTGTGATGTGGTAATGTGTCAGTGTTGACAAGAAGGAACAGCTCAAGATATTGTGTGTGATGTGGTAATGTGTCAGTGTTGACAAGAAGGAACAGCTCAAGATATTGTGTGTGATGTGGTAATGTGTCAGTGTTGACAAGAAGGAACAGCTCAAGATATTGTGTGTGATGTGGTAATGTGTCGAGTGTGTCAGTGTTAACAAGTAGTGTGTGTGATGTGGTAATGTGTCAGGTATGTCAGTGTTGACAAGAAGGAACAGCTCAAGATTTTGTGTGTGATGTGGTAATGTGTCAGGTGTGTCAGTGTTGACAAGGAGGAACAGCTCAAGATACTGTGTGTGATGTGGTAATGTGTCAGGTGTGTCAGTGTTGACAAGGAGGAACAGCTCAAGATATTGTGTGATGTGGTAATGTGTCAGTGTTGACAAGGAGGAACAGCTCAAGATAAGGTGTGTGATGTGGTAATGTGTCAGGTGTGTCAGTGTTGACAAGGAGGAACAGCTCAAGATATTGTGTGATGTGGTAATGTGTCAGTGTTGACAAGGAGGAACAGCTCAAGATATTGTGTGTGATGTGGTAATGTGTCAGTGTTGACAAGGAGGAACAGCTCAAGGTATTGTGTGATGTGGTGTTATGTGGTAATGTGTCGGTTCCATCTTTAGACAGGGTCGTTCCCAAGTATTTGAAACTGGAAAGTTCTTCATGATTGTGCATTTATTCAAGTGTGTATGTATGTTTGTATCCAAGTCTTTGGATGTCGATTGTTTTTGTAACAAGTGATATTTTCATGTAATATTTGACTTCTGTTCTATGGGAGTGCATATTACCATATCATGGCACTACATTTATTTCTGTCTTCTGTTTAAAGTAAAAATAATTACTAGTACCTGGGATGATATTTTGTGGTCATTGGATCTTTAACTCTTATTGTCCGGCAAGCCGACTCAGTCAGCTTTCCGTCCAACCTGACTGGCGGCGAGCCGACTCAGTCGACTTTTTCAGTTACCGGACATCTCGATTGCGACAGTCAATACTTTTCCAACATCAGCCAGCTTTACGGCTTGCTTTATGGCAATAGATATTTCCGCTTTCATCTCACGCTTTTCTGAGCTGGTGAAGTAATTTGAAGTTGTTGTTTTTTTGCATCTTGTGCTGTGTTTTGATTTGTCATGGTATCAGGTGGGCGGCGCCCTATGAGACTGACTGCTGAGCAGACGATAAGATTGTTTCAAGAAACATTGGATGATAGTAATAGCAATAATATCATCAGTGACAATGATGAGAGTTTTCTGACGCTCAAATGATGAGTTGGTTTCTTTGGATGATGGTGACACTTCAGCAGGGCCTTCTTCAAAGAAACGACGACATTCAGAAACTCAGCTGACACCATATGATCAGTGAAAAAGTCCACAGATAAGCACACACTTTTTGTTTTTAGAGGTTTTTACTAATTTTTGCATCGAATGATGGTTCTACACTAGAAAATTTGCAGCCACTATAAGAAAAGAAAACTCACGAATAAGTTATGACATGTGTCACAGCTAATATGTCTGGTTTTAGTCATTTTTGGGGATGTGACCTGAAGTCAATTAGAGGTGAAAAGCATCAAAATAAAGCAACAATGACATTTTCTTTGGTGGTGAACTAGTTGCTGGGATGTCAAGGAACATCTTTTTTTCTTTGAGTTTGGATGTGCAAGGATTACCTGGTCAGTTATAGCACTCTGAGTATCAACCATATAACTGTTTTTTGGCTGTGCTGTAAAATGTGTGTCTGTAATTAGCAATTCTAATTATCTCAATATGACAATAATATCAATACAAAATTATTCACAAGATGCACAATTTTATTCTGAACATGGGCATACCAACTAAGTTGGATACAAAAAAAGTTATCGTCGTTTTACTGACCTGACCCCCTCTTTGATAATTCGCATAGTGCGAAGCCTTCGGCCAGACTTAAAACCCGTACTGGACAATGAGAGTTAACATGTTTGAGACACACACATGTACTCAATGACTAATCCTCTTGTTGTCACAGCCACGAGTGTTGAAAGGACCTAAGATGGAACGGCGACCATCTCTGACAAGCGAACGAAGCACACCCTCCCCACATGACACTTCATCAACCAGTGCAACTCAGCTGACCCCTAAAGTGGAGAAGATGGAGGAGGGGGAGGGGCCAGCCAGCCCCACGGAGGGAAAGAGGGTCACCTCCAAAGAACAACAGAAGGCACTGCTCAAGGTAGGTTGGAAGTATTGTAGGTTTGAAGTATGTCCACTCTATGTGTATATCATGTGTGTGTATGTGTGGGGGGTTGGGGGTGTGTGTGTGGCCAACCCCACAGTGGCAGAAGAGTGTCGCCACCAAAGAACAACAGAAAGCTTTGATCAAGGTACAGTATAGTTGAAATGTGTCAGCACTGTGTCTGTTTGTGTGTGTGGTATTGTTGGAAGGGGATGGGATGGGCCTGCCCCACATAGGGGAGAAGGGTCACTGCCAAGCAGCAGCTGAAGGCATTGCATAAGGAACACTACAGTTGAAGAAAAGGTTCTGCTTGACTGTCATATTCGCAGGTATGTGATGCTAGCAGTTTAAAAATTGATGGTACCAACTCATGATTGACAAGTACAGTGCAGTTTCTTGTAATTTGAGTGCATGCTGCCCCTGCTCCCCCCCCCCCCCCCCACAATATTTCTGTATGAGTGTGATGAGAGACTTGGAGAGGTTATAAGAGACTTGGAAAGATTATATCACAACCTTGAATTCAATTTAGATTTACTTTTTGTTGTGTCATAAGCTTAAGTTTATTTAATTATATAACTACATATATTGCAATTATGATCATTTATTTATATGTTTAAGTGATCACACATCTTTATAAGGGACTGTGGCCCGTTTGAATGAAACAGTCTTTGTCCAGTGTGTCTTTATGTTCGTCCGTCCCATGATCAGTGTCTTTGAAAAGTGAACCACTACAACAGTACAAACATTGTGTGTTCCAGGACCGCTCAGTGCCAGTGCCAAAGAAAGAAGGCAAATTGCTGAAAAAGGCCATCAAACGCAGCTTTGAGCATGGCAAGGTGGGTATGACCCCCCCCCCCCCCCCCCCCCATCCACCAACTCCAAGTTTACTCAGTCGTAGTGGGACCAGTGCTAGGAAGTCCACAGGTGCCAGTGATGTGGGGTTGCCTGCCAAATGTGACTCTGCACTACTAACTGGCTCACAACAGTGGAATTCAACAATGCCGGTTCTGATCCAGCTTATAACAGACACTGCCTACGAAGCCGTGTACTTATGACAGTGATCATATAGTCAGGAACCAGACCAAGTGAGTGACTCTCAGGAAAGGAGACAACCACCACGGTCATCCATGGACAGTTCTCTGAACCACCGACTCCTCTAAAGACCCCAGTGTGAATTTAACCCTCTGATTCCTGCAACCTATCTACCAACTGCAAAAACTTAACTTTTTGATGCCCTCACCTTGCCCAACAGCTTACTGTAAGGAGCTGGTGGATAGGGTGAAGGAATCGAAGGGTTAAGGTTTTGCTTTGCTAGCATGGTTGACAATGCACGATACTGGTGGGCAGGGTGCGGGATTCAAAGGATTAACACAGTTGCAGAAGTACTAGAAGAAACCCAAATTGGGGTCACCACAAGATCTGGGCTGACAATGTTCACAATGCTATGAGGATTTCATAATGGGAGTGGTGATGCTGTGGAGTTCTGTCTGAGGTTGAGTGAGACTGGGTGACAGGGCTGTAATTTGTGCTTCCTTTCACAGCATAATAGCCTGGTAAGAACCAGATGTGAGAGAGCAGGGCTTTGCTGTGTTTTATCAGTATGAAGACTTCTTTCCTGGCCTTGGTGTTAAAAACTAGGCAGAAATTTGTTACTGGGTTGGTGCGTTCGCTTATTTTCTGCCTTTAGCAAGATCATGTTACTGACCAGGGCTGTAGTTGTGATTACTGTCATTCAAAGGCATGGGTATTGGCCATGAAAATGCAAATTTCTGTGACAGTAAAATTCATTGTTTGAAAAAAAAATGTCCATGGGAAAGAGGCATTGGTTTAGCTCTTCACAGAATGCCTGTGAAGTCATGCCATAACCAGTACATACAGACTATAAAGGTACTGGCCTTGGTCAAGTGCTATTGCTGTTGCCTGTTTGTCACTTCAACCATGAATTGCCTTACTCAAGTTCATTGTATTATCAACATGTCGTCTTTTCTGTGTGTAGTCAGTCAGTCGTTTGATGATGGTGTGGGAAACAAGTGGAAACAGGGTCTGGTGAACATTGTGAAAAATGTTGACTCTGTGTGTATCAGTGTGTTTGCCTTTGATCCTGCTGTATTTCTGATTTTATTTTTTATATGAATTATTTTATCAGATTGTGTAACAGATCTTTTGAAACCCTGAAATATATCTTAGGCTGGCCCACACTGCTGAGATTTTGATTGAGAGAAAAAAAATCGGAGGGGATGGAAACCATGTGCCTGAGTCCCCCTTCTTTGTAGAGGTTTTTATTCTTATATAACACTGTTCTCCAGTAATAATAAATTATTGTTTTATAACACCGTTCTCCAGTGATAACACTAATTATTCTTGTATAGTGCTGTTCTCCAGCAATAACAGTAAATCCTTATATAGCATTGTTCTCCACTAATAACAATAAATTATTCTTATTTGTGCTGTTCTCGACTAATAATGAAATATTCTTATTTAGTGCTGTTCTCCAGTAAGAACAATAGATTATTCTTATATAGTGCTTTTCTCCAGTAAGAACAAGAACTATTCTTATACAGTGCTGTTCTCCATTAATAACAGTGAATTATTCTTATATAGCACTGTTCTTCAATAAGAACAATAAATTCTTCTTATATAGCGCTGTTCTCCAGTAAGAACAATAAATTATATAGCGCTGTTCTCCAGTAAGAACAATAAATTTCATAGCACTGTTCTCCAGTAAGAACAATAAATTATATAGCGCTGTTCTCCAGTAAGAACGATAAAGTATTCTTATATAGCACTGTTCTCCAGTAAGAACAATAAAGTATTCTTATATAGCACTGTTCTCCAGTAAGAATGATGTATTGTTATTAGTGGAGAACAGCAGTATATAAGAATGACAAATTATTAGTGGAGAACAGCAGTATATAAGAATGACATGTTATTAGTGGAGAACAGCAGTATATAAGAATGACAAGTTATTAGTGGAGAATAGCAGTATATAAGAATGACATGTTATTAGTGGAGAACAGCAGTATATAAGAATGACATGTTATTAGTGGAGAACAGCAGTATATAAGAATGACAAGTTGTTATTAGTGGAGAACAGCAGTATATAAGAATGACATGTTACTAGTGGAGAACAGCAGTATATAAGAATGACATTGTTATTAGTGGAGAACAGCAGTATATAAGAATGACATGTTGTTAGTGGTAGAAGGTAGAAAGAAACTCTAGGGAGAGCTAGACAACAGAAGGTCTTCAGAGAAGTAACCCCCTTTAGACAAGTGTTTCGGCCCTGAATTCCTTACACTCTCGGGGGGCCGGGCCACATCCAGGTCATGACTCCTGGATGCCCTTCTGCTGTTGTCTATTTTTATTTTTTCCACGCCGGGGATCGAACCTGGGCGATTCTGCGCTTCAGAACTGCGGTACGCGGTTTTACCAATGTGCTAACGGGGCACACATCATCTGTAGGGAATTTAATCCTTATGAAGTTCACTTTTTTGGTTCCTCCTTGCCCAGATCCAGCTTGAGCTCCTTTCTGCTGCCTCTGCCATCGCTTTAAGGGCTCTAGTCCTCTTCTTCCCAGAAATGGCGAGTTGTTTCATGAGATCATAAGCGGAGGTGCCCACAAACCCTCTTGCCCCGACCTCTATGGCGAAGATTTTGACCCGCAGACCTGCTTTCTTCAGGGTGCTGGCAAGACCGGCGTATTTTTCGGTCTTGTAGATATGTGCTTCTTCCATTCTGCTTTCGTATGGCACAGTGAGTTCTATCAGAATCACTTGTTTCGAGGAGTCAGAGTGGAGAGCGATGTCTGGTCTCATGCCTGTCTTGCTGATGACATCTGGGTAATTTCTCCACTCTGGGAGGTCTGCTGTACACTCCCAGTCGACTGCTCCATCCAGAAGACCCTTTGGCAATGTGCTGGTTGTCATAGCCCTTTCGGGCCAGACCTGTTTCCCTCCTGCTTTGTAGAACGTTGTCATAGCAATTGGTGCGTTTGGGGTCATGGTTTTTTCGCTAACCACATCTGTGATCACTTTCAGAACTTGGTTGTGCCTCCATGTATACCTTCCTTGGGCTAGCGCTACTTTGCAAGAGCTTAGGACATGTTCCACTGTTTGTTTCTTCTGACAGAGCGGACATGCTGGGTCGTCTGCTTTCCCCCATTTCACTAAGTTTGCATTCGAGGGGAGCAGGTCATATACAGATCTGAGGAGGAAGCTTATCCTTAGAGGAGCCATGTGCCACATATCGTTCCAGCTGAGACTTCTTTGGAGTGCACTGTCCCATGTTGTCCATTGCCCCTGTTGACCTTGCTGGACTGCCTTCTGCACTCTTTTGACATCTTCTTCTTCCTTCAACTCCTGTATGATCATGTCTCTTTTTTCCTTCCCTTTGGCTTTGGACCACCACTGCATTTTTGTTGCTCCCAGTCCCTGTCTGTTGGTTTGCGTGTGTCCAATTATTTCTTTGATGCTGAGGTTTCTCTTGGCATTGTTTACAGCCTCTTGGACTTTCCACTTTCTGCCAGTTCTCAGCTTTGGATGAACTGCTCTCACGATATTGTCCTCCGATTCCTCCAGCATGCTCAACAGTCTTGCTTTTCCAACTTTGTATTCCTCCACTATGGATTTGAGAGGTAGCTTCAGCATTGCTTGACGACAGTAGAATGCAACATCAGTGAGACCAGGTGGGACACCGAGCCATTTTCTTGTGTATTTGTTGATTTTGGCTTCCATTGCTTCGACTGTGCTGGTGCAAATGTCATAGATTAGCAGTGGCCACAGCAGCTTTGGTATCAGCATGAACTGTAGACACCAGACTTTGTATTTGCCTGGCAGTCCGCAGTTATCTATTTTCTTCAGGCCTTCTTCTGCTGTTTGCTTGGTTTCACATCCCCTTTGTGTGTCTTTCAGGGAGTCATCATACCATCTTCCGAGACTTTTTACTGGCTCTTCTGTGACAGTGGGGATGGCTTGGTTGGCTACCATGAATTTGACTGAATCTGCCACTTTTCCTTTTCGCAGTGAGAGACTTCGGGATTTCTTAGGTTTGAACCTCATTCTTGAAGAGGCCACCAGCTCATCCAGCTGCTTTAAGATTTGGTGTGTCTCTTCCTCATCCGTGGACAAGACTGTTGTGTCATCCATGAAAGCTTTCAGAGGAGGCATCTGGTATCCATCTCCCAGATTCACTGGACCTGAACTCTTCATTGCAGCTTTCAAGATGACTTCCATTGCCAACACGAACAGTATGGGAGAGATTGCACAGCCCATTGCAATGCCCACCTCTAGGTCTATCCAGTCCGTGGTGTATTCTTTGGTAGAGAACCGCATTGAGAACCCTTGGAAATACTTCCTCAGCATTGTTCGGATGTTTTCTGGGATGTGATACATTTCAAGAGCCAGCTGGATCATATCGTGTGGAACTGATCCATATGCATTCGCCAGATCAAGCCAAACTACGTCAATGTCTCTCTTCTCTGTTCTTGCTTTTTGGATGGCATCCCAAATCAACGTGGCATGTTCCAAGCATCCAGGCATTCCTGGTATGCCTCCCTTTTGGACTGACATATCCAGATACTTGTTTTCAGTCAGGTATTTTGTCAATCTTGCTGCCATAACAGAGAAGAAGATTTTCCCCTCGACGTTCAGAAGTGATATTGGCCTGAACTGATTGATGCTGCTGGAGTTCTGCTCCTTCGGAATGTACACTCCTTCAGCTCTCATCCATTGGTCGCTGATCTTCTGGTTCCTCCATGCTGATCGAATCATCTTCTGGAGCCACTCGAGCACTTTTGGGCATTTCTTGTAGAGCAGGTATGGTATTCCGTTTGGTCCAGGTGCTGACTTGGCTCTGGCTTTCTTTACTACGTTCTTCACTTCATCCAGTGTTGGTGGTTTTTTATTGAATTTTCCTTCTGGCGCTGCAGGCCAAACCAGATTTTGGATTTCAAGTGGTGCCTCGCGCTGAGAATCGGAATATGTTTCCCTGAGATGCTGCTCTAGGGTTTCCTTGCCCACTGTGAGAGTCCCTGATTTGGGTTGTTCAAACAGCTTTCTTGCAAAGTCAAAGGGATCTTTGAAGAAACGATCTTGAGTCTTCTTCTTTTTGCTCTTTCTTCGCCTTGCTGATTCCACTTTGCTGAGAGCATTGTGTTTGGCCTTCAGATCTTTCCAGAGTTCCAGGAGCCCTTGCTTCTCGAATTCTGAGGCAGTTTTCATTCGCTTTTTAAGCTTCCTTTTCTCCCTTCGGATGCTCTCCATCTGTTGCTGTCTTCTGGATTTCTGGGGAGGCGTTTTTGTCTTTGGCTGCTTCACTCCATAAGTGTCCCTGCAGATAGAGTATATGATGTCTCCGTATGTGTCAAGTTTGTGTTCCAGCGTACTGTTCCCTATTAGCGCATTCAGCTTAAGGACAAGTTCCTCATCTAATTTCTCCCATTGTTCTTTTGCACCGGCAGGCGGCAAATTGAGTTTTCCACGTTTGGCGTTAAGAGCTTGTGCAAAATCCGCATCAGAACCGTCAGCGTGGATGTCCTCGGCACTATGGTTTAATTCCTGGCCTTGGTCATCCAACGTCTCACCTGCTATCGCAGTGCGCTGCTGCTGGTTCGTATGTGTCTTCAAACAGCCCATTTTTGTCCTGTGGATCTTCATGCCGCGTTTGGTGGTGAATCTCCTTCCACACGCACACGGAAATTCCAACTGGTCATTAATCATGGTCCGTTGTGCGTTTCCAGTCGTGATGGAGTCAGTGCCGATGGATTCATCATTCTCTCCCCCTTTCGGTGAATCCTGGGAGCATCTTTCATTTGGAAAACTCGTGGCATGTTATCAAAGGCAAGGTGGGAAGCCAACCCACAAAGCCCGCAGATCTAGTCTTTCCCAGTGTCCTTCGGTCTTTCCCGAATGTCCTCCGAACTATTCCCGGAAGTCAATGGACTGACCATGTGCAGGTAGAAAGAAACTCTAGGGAGAGCTAGACAACAGAAGGTCTTCAGAGAAGTAACCCCCTTTAGACAAGTGTTTCGGCCCTGAATTCCTTACACTCTCGGGGGGCCGGGCCACATCCAGGTCATGACTCCTGGATGCCCTTCTGCTGTTGTCTATTTTTATTTTTTCCACGCCGGGGATCGAACCTGGGCGATTCTGCGCTTCAGAACTGCGGTACGCGGTTTTACCAATGTGCTAACGGGGCACACATCATCTGTAGGGAATTTAATCCTTATGAAGTTCACTTTTTTGGTTCCTCCTTGCCCAGATCCAGCTTGAGCTCCTTTCTGCTGCCTCTGCCATCGCTTTAAGGGCTCTAGTCCTCTTCTTCCCAGAAATGGCGAGTTGTTTCATGAGATCATAAGCGGAGGTGCCCACAAACCCTCTTGCCCCGACCTCTATGGCGAAGATTTTGACCCGCAGACCTGCTTTCTTCAGGGTGCTGGCAAGACCGGCGTATTTTTCGGTCTTGTAGATATGTGCTTCTTCCATTCTGCTTTCGTATGGCACAGTGAGTTCTATCAGAATCACTTGTTTCGAGGAGTCAGAGTGGAGAGCGATGTCTGGTCTCATGCCTGTCTTGCTGATGACATCTGGGTAATTTCTCCACTCTGGGAGGTCTGCTGTACACTCCCAGTCGACTGCTCCATCCAGAAGACCCTTTGGCAATGTGCTGGTTGTCATAGCCCTTTCGGGCCAGACCTGTTTCCCTCCTGCTTTGTAGAACGTTGTCATAGCAATTGGTGCGTTTGGGGTCATGGTTTTTTCGCTAACCACATCTGTGATCACTTTCAGAACTTGGTTGTGCCTCCATGTATACCTTCCTTGGGCTAGCGCTACTTTGCAAGAGCTTAGGACATGTTCCACTGTTTGTTTCTTCTGACAGAGCGGACATGCTGGGTCGTCTGCTTTCCCCCATTTCACTAAGTTTGCATTCGAGGGGAGCAGGTCATATACAGATCTGAGGAGGAAGCTTATCCTTAGAGGAGCCATGTGCCACATATCGTTCCAGCTGAGACTTCTTTGGAGTGCACTGTCCCATGTTGTCCATTGCCCCTGTTGACCTTGCTGGACTGCCTTCTGCACTCTTTTGACATCTTCTTCTTCCTTCAACTCCTGTATGATCATGTCTCTTTTTTCCTTCCCTTTGGCTTTGGACCACCACTGCATTTTTGTTGCTCCCAGTCCCTGTCTGTTGGTTTGCGTGTGTCCAATTATTTCTTTGATGCTGAGGTTTCTCTTGGCATTGTTTACAGCCTCTTGGACTTTCCACTTTCTGCCAGTTCTCAGCTTTGGATGAACTGCTCTCACGATATTGTCCTCCGATTCCTCCAGCATGCTCAACAGTCTTGCTTTTCCAACTTTGTATTCCTCCACTATGGATTTGAGAGGTAGCTTCAGCATTGCTTGACGACAGTAGAATGCAACATCAGTGAGACCAGGTGGGACACCGAGCCATTTTCTTGTGTATTTGTTGATTTTGGCTTCCATTGCTTCGACTGTGCTGGTGCAAATGTCATAGATTAGCAGTGGCCACAGCAGCTTTGGTATCAGCATGAACAGCAGTGGAGAATAGCAGTATATAAGAATGACATTGTTATTAGTGGAGAACAGCAGTATATAAGAATGACATGTTGTTAGTGGAGAACAGCAGTATATAAGAATGACATTGTTATTAGTGGAGAACAGCAGTATATAAGAATGACATGTTACTAGTGGAGAACAGCAGTATATAAGAATGACATTGTTATTAGTGGAGAACAGCAGTATATAAGAATGACATGTTGTTAGTGGAGAATAGCAGTATATAAGAATGACATGTTGTTATTAGTGGAGAACAGCAGTATATAAGAATGACATGTTGTTATTAGTGGAGAACAGCAGTATATAAGAATGACATGTTATTATTAGTGGAGAACAGCAGTATATAAGAATGACAAGTTGTTATTAGTGGAGAACAGCAGTATATAAGAATGACAAGTTGTTATTAGTGGAGAACAGCAGTATATAAGAATGACATGTTGTTATTAGTGGAGAACAGCAGTATATAAGAATGACATGTTATTATTAGTGGAGAACAGCAGTCTATAAGAATGACATGTTGTTATTAGTGGAGAACAGCAGTCTATAAGAATGACATGTTGTTATTAGTGGAGAACAGCAGTCTATAAGAATGACATGTTGTTATTAGTGGAGAACAGCAGTCTATAAGAATGACATGTTGTTATTAGTGGAGAACAGCAGTCTATAAGAATGACATGTTGTTATTAGTGGAGAACAGCAGTCTATAAGAATGACATGTTGTTATTAGTGGAGAACAGCAGTCTATAAGAATGACATGTTATTAGTGGAGAACAGCAGTATATAAGAATGACATGTTGTTATTAGTGGAGAACAGCAGTCTATAAGAATGACATGTTGTTATTAGTGGAGAACAGCAGTCTATAAGAATGACATGTTGTTATTAGTGGAGAACAGCAGTCTATAAGAATGACATGTTATTAGTGGAGAACAGCAGTCTATAAGAATGACATGTTGTTATTAGTGGAGAACAGCAGTCTATAAGAATGACATGTTGTTATTAGTGGAGAACAGCAGTATATAAGAATGACATCATGTTATTAGTGGAGAACAGCAGTATATAAGAATGACATGTTGTTATTAGTGGAGAACAGCAGTATATAAGAACGACCTGTTGTTATTAGTGGAGAACAGCAGTATATAAGAATGACATGTTGTTATTAGTGGAGAACAGCAGTATATAAGAATGACATGTTATTAGTGGAGAATAGCAGTCTATAAGAACGACATGTTGTTAGTGGAGAACAGCAGTGTATAAGAATGACATGTTATTAGTGGAGAACAGCAGTATATAAGAATGACATGTTATTAGTGGAGAACAGCAGTATATAAGAATGACATGTTATTAGTGGAGAACAGCAGTCTATAAGAATGACATGTTATTAGTGGAGAACAGCAGTATATAAGAATGACATGTTGTTATTAGTGGAGAACAGCAGTATATAAGAACGACATGTTGTTATTAGTGGAGAACAGCAGTATATAAGAATGACATTGTTATTAGTGGAGAACAGCAGTCTATAAGAATGACATGTTATTAGTGGAGAACGGCAGTCTATAAGAATGACATGTTATTAGTGGAGAACAGCAGTCTATAAGAATGACATGTTGTTATTAGTGGAGAACAGCAGTATATAAGAATGACATGTTGTTATTAGTGGAGAACAGCAGTATATAAGAATGACATGTTGTTATTAGTGGAGAACAGCAGTATATAAGAATGACATGTTATTAGTGGAGAACAGCAGTATATAAGAACGACCTGTTGTTATTAGTGGAGAACAGCAGTATATAGGAATGACATGTTGTTATTACAAGTGAGGCCTGACCCAGTGCACACTTGTTGTTTCAGCAGTCGTCACACAACTCCCCATCCACATCGCAGAGCGGAGGATCCAGAAAGATGGAGGCGGACACTGACGGTGACAGTTCTTCTGCTGCCAAACGACCACGACGTGAGGTAGTTATACCTCGCCGATATCTTGACTAACCTCGCCCCCAACACCCCCACCCCCACCCCCACTCCCAGTTCGTTTCCGTTTGAGTTACAGTTTGACCAGTTCAGCTCACTTTGTTGATGGCTTATCATGTCGACCTTTCCTGTAGGACTATCCATGTGAAGACACATAATAAACCCACTAAATTCCAGCAGGAAGCTGGTGGATAGGTGAGGGGGTAAAAGGGTTAAAATATTGTTCAGGGAGATGGTGGATAGGGGAAGGGAGTGCATGGGTTAATGCTGTGGTACTTTCTAATTTGTTGAGAGGGGGAGGGAATGTAAGGGTTAATGTTTTTTTGTTTTTTTTTCAGTGTATAATATACATGTTTATATTCTGTATATAGTCTGGTGAGGGAAGGGAGTAAAAGGATTAATATTTTTTCCAGAATTTTTTTTCCAGTATCCAGTATACTTATTTCTATTGTATAATGCTTGATCTGGTGGATAGAGTGAGGGAATGTGTAGGTCAGTTTGTATTCAGTTTATCATACATTTTTGTTGTTGTTGTTGTTTTCATTGTTTCAAGCATTTGTGTTTGTCTATTGCAGTGTTCAGAATATTGTTTATGTATTGTTTCCGTATGATTGTCAGATTATCACATCAGTTTTCTTCAGTTTCTAACATATTTGTTTATATTATGTAAAGTAAACCCTAATACAGGAATTTGGTTGATAGAGTGGAGAGAAGAATCAGTTCAGTTTCTGATATATTTGTTTATGTTTCCTCCGTGTAGAATATGTATGTGTTTATTTTCTTTCTGAATCTGTTGTTTTTATATAAAAACGTCAGACTACATAATTATGTAGCGGTTAGATGCATATCACTGGCTTCGAATGTGTGGAAGGGTGCGGGTTGGATAAAAACTGCTTTACGAATACAAATGTGATTTTTTTCAGTATAGATCCCTTATTGAAGGGGATTATATATACAAAAACTATAAACTAGAACAATATACACAGAAAAACAAACATAATCATTTAAGTACGAATAAATTATGGCATGACAGTATCTAATATTTTCAATACTTTATGAACATATATACCAAGATTAAACAGAATGATCACATTACGTGTTGACATCAGTATGTTACTGTTGAATTTGCAGGGATTGCAATAACTTTTGAGTGGTATCCATTGAGTCTGAAATCATGTAACACACACACACCACACACACACACACACACACACACACACACACACACACACACACACACACACACACACACACACACACACACACACACACACACACACACACACACACACACACACACACACACACACACACACACACACACACACACACACACACCTGTTACCTAGTCACAACAGGAAAGCTAGAGGAGAAAAGAGATTCGAGTAGATCCAGTGAGGAAATATTTGTACAGTTTTACAGAGTGGATGAGTACAGAAAGGGTAGGTGATGTACTTGCAGCAACAAAAGATAGATTTGTATGGAGGGCCATGATTGCCAACTAAGAATTGATATCAGGTGCAGACATAAAGTGTAGAAAAGTATTGCTAAGGATGTCGTCGTGTTCTTCAGATGGAATGACGTAGAGGTAATGCATCTGTTTTGTACAAAGGGTGGGGTTACAATTAAGATAATTGGGGAGAGGGGGGGGGGGGGATGAAAAGCAAATAAGAAAATCATGAATACTTACATAGCACTGGTGAATACTTCAGTAAATAAATCAGTAATGATACTGTTAATATTGTAGTAGTAGAGGTAGTAGGAATATTATAGTAATAATAAATGGACAAAAACAATAGAAAATAATGACAACAACAGCAACTGATGATAATTGTGATACTGGTATTAATGATAATAATAATGATAGTGATGATGGCGATGATGATGATAAGAGTAGTAATATTGATAATCATTGTCATAATCACATTCATATTTTTGTTTGTTTATGAATGAAACCTCCCCCTTTTCTTTAGCTCTGCTCTCAGACTTGCACTATGTAGCTCAAGATTTCGTAGTAATAAATAGAAGAAGTTGTAGTAATCATGATAATAATGATAATAGTGATAATAATGATGATGATGATGGTATTAATGGCAGTAGTAATATCACTTATATAGTGCCAACGGTCCTTGTCAAAAGCATGCTCAGTGCATTTTAATTTAATCGTAATCATATTGATATGTTGTTTTACAATATTTAAGCTTGTTCCCACCGTTAGCCCATTGACTCCCTGACCTTATCCACCAGCTCCTGCATTATCAGTCAAGAAAGCAAAGCAAAAACTTCCTGCAGGAAGCTGGTGGACAGACTGAAGGAGTTAAAGAGTTAAGTTTTTGCTGCTGGCAAACAGGGTGCGGGTGTGAAAGATTTAAGTGTTTGCTGCTGGCATATAGGGTGTGGGAGTGAAAGGTTTTAAGCATTGCTTTCTGATGTCTACATGTAGTGATAATAATAACAGTATTCATAGTGACCAAACTCATCATCATAAAATTTTGATTTTATTTTTTATAAACAATTGGGATTTCGTAAATGTTTGCTCTTACGTTTTAGTCTGTTCAGACTTCTGACTGTAAAGTCTAAATCTAGATTGTAATAATAATGATGTTAATAAATGATGATACAATTATTGATGTGTTACTAACAAATAGTTTTGGTGGCATCACAGTCATGCATCTTTTAATGAGATGGAAATTATTTTTATCAAATGAAAAGTTACTCCTATGCTTCAGTGTCACTCAGACTTTCGTAGAATCTTATATGGTAATAATTATAAATTGATAATAATGATGAAGTAGTAATTATGATGATGATAATATGATAGTAATAATGATGAGAATAATAATAATAATACTAATGATAATAATAATAATAATAATGGTAGTAATAATAATCTTAGTTGTATGGTTTTAGTAAATAAAGACCTTGCTCATGTTCAGAGTCATTCAGATTTTAAACCTGTTCAAAATGGTAGTAATAATAATAGTAATAATGATGAAGTAATAAATAAATAATCACAATAATAGTAATGATTGTAAATAGTAGTGGTTGTAGTAATGATCATAATGATAAATTTTTATTAAATAAAAGTGTGCTCCTACGTTTCAGTGTCAATCTAGGGCTTCCAACAACACAAAGTAAATGTAGACACGGAGAGCAACAGAAGGGAGAGCAGTGCATGTTGGATTGTGTGTGAACACTGAGGCGGCTTGGCTGTCTCACTCAAGGACAGCTCTAGGCACAAGCTGTCTGGCTGTCTTGTCCAAAGAATAGAGCTTTCAAAACGTCAAAGTCTCCCTGAACAATCCTTGAGATGCGGGCTAAGTTACTCTGTGCTCACGCCTAGGAGTGTGTGAGTAAGATTGAGAATGTTGAACAGGCAGTCTAGCCTCCAACTTTATTTACCAGTATTAATAGTTAGAATGATTATGATTAAAATAATTTTTTGTGTATCAGTTTGTATTGATTTTTCTTCCTTTCTTTTGTTCTTGTCTCTGTGTGGGTTTCTCTCTGTCTCTCTCTCTCTCTCTCTCTCCCCCCCTACCCCCTCTCCCTATCTGAAACATTAAGCTGACACCACCAGAATGATTGAGCATTAAGATGGGCTGCAAACAGATCATTTTGTATTATGTTGTGGGCTGGGACTGAGCTCAAATGTCATATTTTAAATTTATGAATTTTATAGATATAAGAAAAAATTATACAGCGGGCTGCGTTTAAAGGGGAAAAAAAAAGAGAAGAAAACCCTATGGATCACCCTGAAGTCAAACTCATAGGGGCGCATGTCTTCTCCTTGGGGACTGAGCCCGGTTTGAAAACAGAAGTATCAAATTATTTACATGTAGGATTGACAATGTTAATGTGCTGGGATCCCAGATCTGGATATTTGCAGACAGAAAGATATGAAACAGAAGTACCAAAGTTACATGTAGCATTGACTGTGTGCTTAGATCATAGTTCTATGTATTAGGAGACAGAAAGATTTGAAGTGTGCTCAGATCCTAGATGTAACTATTAGCAGACAGAAGGATTTGAAATTTAAAGCAACAGTTTATTTGCCAGTATTGAAAAGTCGCTGTACAAGCATGACAAGGTAAAAAAAAGGTCTCAGGGTGAAAGAACACAAGTGTTTGTCACCATCCCAGCGTGATAGTGATACAGGAGACTATACTCGGGTCACTGATCAACACTGACATATCAGACTTATATTTCTTGGTCTCTGCTGTGTCATTTTTAAGGTTCTTTGTGCTTACACTCGGACAACACAGGGGATGGGATGGGGACCATGATGGATCAAATTCAGCAGAATAAGCTTGCAGGTAGGGAGTGTGGGTATGTTTAACCCTTTGACTCCTGCAGCCTGTCCACATCATCCTTCTTTGTCAACCATGCTGGAAGAGCAAAAACTTAACCCTTTGACTCCCTCACCCTATCCACCAGCTTCCTGAAGGAAGCTGGTGGATAGGGTGAGGGAGTCAAAGGGTTAAGTTTTTGCAGTTGGTAGATAGGGTGCAGGTGGCAAAGGGTTAAAGGAGGTACCACTACCAAGTGCTTTACATGGTTTGTCTTCCACTCACTCATACATGCAAAGCTGGGATGTAAGGGGTTTGATTGTTTGGGGTTTTTTTGTTTGTTTGTTTCTTTTTGTTGTTGTTGTTATTGTTGTGAAACGATGGTAAACATTTAACAGTGTTATTTGTCTTGTCCAAGTCCAGCAACTATTTAAAATGTGATCATCTAAATGAAAATCAATTACTGAATGAAAGGAAAGAAGTAACAGGCATGATAGCCAAATGATTAGGTCATCCTACTTGCAGTCAGAAAGTCTTTAGTTCTATCATAGCCAAATGATTAGGTCATCCTACTTGCAGTCAGAAAGTCTTTAGTTCTATCATAGCCAAATGATTAGGTTGTCCTACTTGCAGTCAGAAAGTCTTTAGTTCTATCATAGCTAAATGATTAGGTTGTCCTACTTGCAGTCAGAAAGTCTTTAGTTCTATCATAGCTAAATGATTAGGTTGTCCTACTTGCAGTCAGAAAGTCTTTAGTTCTATCATAGCCAAATGATTAGGTCATCCAACTTCCATTCAGAAAGTCTTTACATCCATCATGGGTGGTTATGATCCTGTTCGGGTATTCCACTTGATGTTTTAAAGGGTGGAGGTATTTCCAATCTTCCTGGTCAATATGAATAATAAAACCAGACCTGCCAGTGCCTGAACCTTTGTAATGTTTATACGCACGCAGAACGTCAGATTTGCTAGTTACTGTTACTGTTATTTTTGTTTGAAGCCCAGCCGGCCGTGTAGAGCCATATCAGGGCTATCACTGTTTTAGAATATACACAAGATCATGTGAGCCATGTCAGTGTTCAGTGGTTATGGAACATGAAAACACTCAGCATGCACATCCTCTAAGGATAAAGCATGCAGATTGTGCAGGAACCTGATGCCTGCACAATATGGGCCAAAAAACTTGCATACACGCCTCCAAGAAAGAAGACAGCATTGTGCAGAACAACAACAACAAGAATAATGTCATTTACGTGACGAAGATTATTGATCATTTTCCTTTCAACTTTCATCCCATTTATCCCAGGGCTTCTCATGGTGGTTTTGCTGTAAAGTGAAAACAGATCTAGTGATAGAACACACCCCTGTTTAACCCTCTTCTAATATTTTGAAAAGAATTTATATCACTTATATCATTTTTTGCTTTCATTGGTGTTGTTTGTTCCCAGTACATATTCTTTATTGATCAAAGATCTTTTCCATCAGTATTGAGCGTATCCAGTTGGTTAATCAGTTCTTTATGTCTTGCCCAATCAGAAGCCTTGGAATAATCAACAAAACATAAATCCTCATCTTGTGCCTTTCCACATGGCATTAGTGATCATGGCCTTCCATACAAATCTGTCTTCTGTTACAAATCTGTCATTTGTTGTTTGCAAGTATATATCCTACCCATCTTGTCTCCACCCACCATCAAAACTGTTATATTTTCTCCCTGGATCTTCCTGTTGCTCATTTTCCCTCTAGCTTTCCTGTTGTGACTAGAAGTTGACATTTTTCTTGCCTCACGAAATGTCCTATAAATGTTGCTTTGTCTGTTCCCAATGGTCTTCCTTAATGTGTTTGTGTGTGTGTGTGTGTGTATGTTTGTTCGCTTCTCTCAAGACTGTCTCGTTTGTTTTGTTTTCTTTGCTGTCTGTGGAACTCTTTAACAGTTTTCTTAGAAACCACATTTCAGTTGCTTCAATCTTGTTTTGACTTTACTTGTTGATTGTCCAGGACTTTATTCCATAAACAGTATTAGTTCTATATAACACTGAAAAGCTGTCCTCCTGATGTTCATTAATAAACGTTTGTTGGTAAGAACACTTTTCATTTTCTTGAATACTGTTTTAGCTTGGCCAATTTTGCTGGATATTTCCAATTTGCATCTGCATTCTGGCGAAATGACTGTTCCCAGATACTTGTTAACTTAGCTTATGCCATTGCTATTGTTTACACGATACTTGGTGGTTGTTTTTTTTATTGATTACAATGACTTCAGTCTTACCATTTAGCTCTAACCCATTGTTTCTGCTTTGCATTTCTATTATGTTCAAAAGATTGTTAGAGGTCTTTTTCATTTCCTGCAATTAGAACGGTATTATTTGCATAACTACGATTGTTTACTATTTTTCTTCTAACTTTTTATCCTAGAGCATTCTTTTATGTTTCTCATGATGGCTTTGCTATAAAGTGAAAAGAAATCTGGTGATATAACATCTTTGTCAAACGCTTCTTTCGATTTTTTGAAAAGAGATTATATCATTTTCTACTCTTATTACTGCTGTTTGTTTCCAGTACATATTCCTTATTATTTTCAGATTTTTTCCATCAGTATTTAGCTTATCCAGTTGGTTGATCAATTCTTCAAGTCTTACCCAATCAAAAGCCTTGCTGTAATCAACAAAACATAAATATGGGTCCTTCTTCAACTCATTTGATCTTTTTACGAGAGTTCTTAGGATATATATATGGCATTAACAGTTCCTTTCCCTTCAGCAAATCCACATTGTTCTTCTGCTGTTTCTGGTTTGATTCTATTCCTTGCTCTCAGCACGACTTTTTTAATAGAATCTGTATCACATGACTCATCAGGCTGATTGTATGATAGAGTTCACATTCTATAGCCCCTGCTTCCTTTGGAAGTGCAATGAAAATCATTTTTGACTTTTTGGTGGGGATTTTTATCGTGTTATAAATTTCATTTAGGAAGACTGCTACTTTTTCAATACCAAATTTGTATAGATCCTCAATCATTTCTGTGATTACATTGTCTGGTCTTGAGGCTTTTCCATGTTTCGTCTTTTTCATCACTGCGCTAACGTCATCTTTCATTATTGGTGGTCCTTCAAAGTTCTTTCTAATGATGTGTTCCTTCTTTCTATCATCATCAAAAAAGTCTTCAGTATACTTTGCCCATCTATCTAATATTTTGTCTTTTTCCATAATAATTGTATCATCCTTTGATTTTAAGCAGTTCATGTGCATACTTTTTTCTGTGAGTGATTTCTTCACTATTTCTCCTCATAAAGTTAAGAGTTTGTTTTGTGTTGTGTTGGTCTTCTGTTCTTTGCACTTTATTTCCAGCCGAGTTTCCTTAGCTTCATTGCACATTATTCCTGATTTCCTTATCTGTCTTTTTGTGTATTCTTCCTCTTTTCCCTTTACCTTCGTACATTCTTCCATCAAGCTTAAAAATTCTTTTCTTGTCTAATTCTTCTTTGCTTTTCTTTACAATAGGGATTTCTTCACAAGCATCATTTATTTAGTTTTTCAGATTTGCCCATTGTTGCTCACTGTCCCTGACATTTTTCAGAGCACTGAATTTTTTTTTTAACAAATACACTAAATTTTGTTTGAGTTGATTCATCTGTCTCTAGGAGTCCAAGATTTAATTTGATGTTATGTTTGGTTTGTTTTCTTTCCTTTAGTTTCAGCCTAGATTTTCCCACTACAGGATTATGGTCACTGTTGCAGTCTGCGCCTGGCACTGTTTTTGCTATCAGTAAATTTTCTAAATCTTTTGTTTATTACGATGTAGTCAGTTTGATATCTTGGGCTGTCTCCTGGATTCATCTGTGACCATTTTCTTCTGTTAGGTTGCTCAAACGAAACGTTTCCTATTATGAATTCATTTACTTGTGCCCACTCAACAAGTTTTTCTCCCCATTCATTTTGCGTGCCCAGACCATGAGGTCCAGCTATGTCATCTACTTTTTCCTGTCCTTCTTTCACATTAAAATCCTTCATTATGATCGTAATTCCTGTGATAATTACATTGAGCATTGGCTGTCTCTAATTCCACATAGAAGTTGTCAGTTTCTTTGTAGTACTTGCTGAAGTTGATGCATGTACTTGGATGATGTGGGTATAAAAAGGCTTTGCCCTCCAATCTAACCAGTCAAAACGTGGTCTGATATAGTTCTGTGTCCTTTTGATAGACTTGTCATTGTTTGTTACGATAGCTACCCCGCTTTCATGTGTCTCCTCCAGAATATATAAGTTTGTGCTTTTGTATAATTTTGTGCTTGCCTGGTGTTATGTCGGCTCCCTTCCATCTCACCTCTCCTGTTCCTAAAATATCGATGTTCAGTCTTTTCATTTCTATCTTGACATTTCGTAGTTTTCCCTTCTGGAGCATTGTTTTAACATTCCATGTTGCAATTCTTGTCTGTATCTAATAGCAGTAACTTGATTGCAGTCTGGTGTCACCTGCTTAACCCTATGACTCCTGCACCTGTCCACCAGCATCCTGCATTGTCAACCATGCTAGCAAAGCAAAAACTTAACCTTTCGACTCCCTCACCCTATCCACCAGCTTCCTGCAGTAAGCTGGTGGATAGGGTGAAGGAGTTGAAGGGTTAGGTTTTTGCAGTTGGTGGATAGGGTGCGGCCTACCGGAGGAAGGTGCTTCAGAGGAACCCTCATTTATGTTGTTCACTTTTCTTTGACTCTCTGCTTGCCTTTGTCATTGCCATGGTTATTCACAAGGCATTGGGGGCTAGCTGTAGGCAGGTTATGGCGCCTGCCTTTGTCATTGCCATGTTATTCACAAGGCGTTGGGAGCTAGGCTGCTTGGCAGGTTTTTGGCGCTTGCCTTTTCATTGCCATGGTTATTCACAAGGCATTGGGAGCTAGCTGTAGGCAGGTTATGGCGCCTGCCTTTGTCATTGCCATGGTTATTCACAAGGCTTGGGAGCTAGCTGTAGGCAGGTTATGGCGCCTGCCTTTGTCATTGCCATGGTTATTCACAAGGCATTGGGAGCTAGCTGTAGGCAGGTTATGGCGCCTGCCTTTGCCGAGACAATCCCCTCTTTGAGCATATGAGGCATTCAGTGAATATCTGTGACATAGATACATATTCATTATTCTCCATGATTGCCACCATTCAGGACTGCTATTGTGCTAAGCAGCTTCTTCCATATCTGGAGGTCCTTCCCCTGTCCACCACATGGGGTGACACACTGGGTTGGGTATGGAACCCCACTCTGTAACAGTACATATATGAATATGAAATATATATGATTTAATATTAGACTATCAGTGCAGTCACCTTTCTGTGATGAAAGAATGGAATGAGACAGGTAACCATATCAGCATGAACCAAAACTTGGAAAGTATAGTTTCCTTTCTTCATCTTCATCATTTGTTCTCTGTTGCATTAACAAGGCCAGTAAACAACCGTGTGATATGTATCAAACAGTATTGTCTTGTTAAAATTGTTTGCACCCTGTGAAATTTAAAATAATTGAAAAAGTGAACAAATGACTAGTGTTCATGTTAAAGCAGACATAACAAAATAAGAGTTTAAAAAAATATTGATTTTTGGTATTTGATTGAGATATTGAGATCAGCTGATACGTAGTTTGTAATTTATGAAATATTTTGCTTTGGTCATTGGCTTTTTTCAAAAAGATTATTTGTCTGTTTGTTTATTCTGAAATGTTTATGTATTTGTGTGTGTGTGTGTGTTGGGGGTGTTTTTCTTTCTTTCTAAATGTCATTGTTGACCAGATAAGCTAAATCTTTGTAATGGCAACCAGATCAGCCATTCCACTTTACAGATCAGCAATTTTTTAACTTATACTCTTGTTAATCAACACTCGTACATTTTTTTTAGAGTATGTACGGCAGCACATCTGGCCAGTCAAGTGAAAAATGATGATTTATATCTGTATTCTGTTTTTTTGTATATTTGGGCTCGTTGCCAAGTTACCTTACTGAATCAGACTGTACTTCCGTTTTGCATACGTTACTGTTTCCATGGAAACGAAGAATGCCAGAAGAACGGCAGCACACTTGTCTATAGGGCATAATAATAAAAAGTATGCTAATGTTATGTTAATGATATGTAAAACTAATACTGTGTTCACTCATCGTAACTTTGCTGTTGGTGAAGTCTTGTTAATTTGAGTGGACATGTTGTACAAGGATTTATATCATGATGTAGCGTTTTAGGGTTAGTTGTGCATTTTGCATTTTTCTTTGCTTATAAAGAATTGTTCTTGTTTGTTTTTCCTTTTTTATGGGAATTGCGTTAACTCCTGCACCCTACCCACCAGCTGCAAAAACTTAACCTTTTCACTCTCTCTCATCCTATCCACCAGCTGGTGGATAGGGTGAGGGAGTGAAAAGGTTAAGTTTTTGCTTTGTTGTCAGGGCTGACAATATAGGCTGCTGGTGGATGGGGTGAGGGAGTCAAAGGGTTAATGCAGATGTACTGTAGATGCTAGAAATTCATGGACACTATCATTGTGTGTGTGTGAGCAACAGGTTGTCTATGAGCAGACTCATCAAAATACTCATCGTGTAAATGTCGGTAACTTGTTCGTCATGCCTCAACCATACTGAATCAGCTTGTGCCTCTTGTTATACATGCAAGCTCACTTGTACATGTATGCACGTTCACATGCATGTGTGCATGCACGACATATATACATGCCCAGTCGTGTGCACAGGCATGCATTATGCAGTCATACTTGTATTCACACACACACACACACACTCTGTCTGTCTGTCTGTCTGTCTCTCTCTCTCTCTCTCTCTCTCTCTCTCTCTCTCTCTCTCTCTCTCTCTCCTCTCTCTCTCTCTCTCTCTCTCTCTCTCTGTTACTCACACACATACACACGTGCATGCGCACACACTCACACACGTGTATGCGCAGGCATGCACATACGCAGTCGAGCTTGAAGTCACATGACATACACATGCACACACACACACACACACACACAACATTGAAGGACAAACTCCTCCCCCCATTAACTCCCCTTAGGATACCAAATAGTCGTGCTTTTACAGTTGTTCATGGCTGGGTGATTCCCACCATTCACTGTATGAGAAAAAAAAACCGTTGTCCAGAGAACATTTATTTCTTGGTTTGATTGAAATCTTTTATCAGCTGTACAAACTACAATAGTGACACAGAGTAGATGTCTAAGTGTATGTGTGTGTGTTTTTGTTTTTGTTTTTTTGGGGGGGTGGGTGGGGGGTGTCTGAATATCCAGGCTTTTTGAATTTGTTGTAGCATCAGTCGTTGTCCTGCGTACAGTCCTTTCTGTAGGTAGACAATAAGACTTTTACATTGACCTTTGTATACCAGCCTGCTTGGTTTTGTACATTAAGACATCTTGGTTTTCTACGCTAGGCATCTTGTTTTTCTATGCTAGGCATCTTGATTTTCCGTGTACATTACGCATCTTGTTTTTGTATGCGAAGGATCTTGCTGTATCCCTGAAGTGAAGTTAATGGGTCTGTGACAGAGGTAGCTGGTTTTAGTTTTCATTTTCTAGAGATATACATTTTATTACATTGTAACCCAGGTTGTTTAGAAGACAGACTGGCACAAAGATAGGTGAAATAAAACCCATAGCCAGGTAGGATCTTATGACCGTGCCAACACACAGGATTTGTGTGCAGGCTTCTGTCTTACATCATGATCATTTTGGATGGGCTCCATCACGTGATAGCAGTGCAGTTGGAATTCATGCCAAGCACGGGCATGCAATCTTGAGAAACGGAAACTCTTATTTTGGCTTTTATAAGTTGGCTTTTACCATATTTGGGTTGTAGGCTGTAATTCTGTGATATTACAGGCAGCATTATTACAATATGTACTTGCTTCAAAAAAGTGATGGTGGAATCTAAGATTTGAGAAGTTTTTGGATAGGCATGGGAGTTGGGGGGGAGGGGAGAGGGGACAGCAAGTGGAGGTGGTGGTGGGGTAGATTGGTGGCTTGGGAGTGGATATTTCTATTGGGAATGCTTGTTTTTAGCCTTGTGTTTGGTGAACATTTTTAGTTTGTTTTCGGCTTAAATGTTTTAAAAATAATTTGTCCCCATATGTTGGGTCATGATTTTTTTCTTTCCGCCGTTTTTATATTACCTTCATCGCATTCCTACTGATGTTTAGTTGGGAAATTTTAATCAACGTGCACAGAATTTGTGTACAAAGTATTTCTTTCTTTCTTCTTTGTTTTTTCATTGTTTTCATCGTAAAAGAATTTCTTTTTTGTTCTTGTTGAACCTACCAATGCATGTGTGTACTTCATTGATCACATTGATCATTCAGTGCTTATAGTCATATAATCATATAATCACATATTCCTGGATTTTGGTTCTTGTAAGTGTTTGTATTTATTTTGATGTAGACCTTTGATACCTCATACATTTTACTGTTTTTTTCTGTTGACTGTGTGTTTATTTTTCATATCATTTATTTTTGCCTTGTTTATGTTTCATAATTTTTGTTTTTCAGTGTGTGTGTGTGTGTGTGTGTGTGCGTGCGTGGTGTGTGTGTGTGTGTGTGTGTGTGCGCGCGCGCACGCGCGTTAAGAATTTTTATATTTGCCGTGTGTAAGAGTTTCTTCTTCATAATTTTTTTTTCATCATGTGTGTGTGTTTTTCGTAATTTTTGTTTTTGGCTTGTTTTAATGCTTGTTTTTAATAAATTCTAAATTCTGTTTTTCATTGTGAATTTGTAAGTTTGTCATAACTTCTTTTTTTTTTTTGCATTGTGCATGTGTTTCTCTTTGACTGTTTGTTTTGTTTATGTGTTGTGTATCATGGTGTTTTGTTCTTGTGAAGGCACATGTATCGTGTGATACCAATGTTAGTATTGACATATTATGTATATCTACAAGATCTCCTGTCCTCATCAGCCCATGTACCATTCACTGCACTTTGTTTTTTCTCCGTTTTTTTGTTTTTTTTTTTCTCTGGAAAGAGTAGCAAATGTTTCTGGGCCAGTATACATGTATGATATGGATAATACATTTTCCCACCGATTATTTTTGTACTCGCTTTTGTACCACTCTGTGTTTGTGTGTGTGTGTGTGCGCATGTATGTTTTGTGGAGGGGAAGAGGATTACGGATTACAAGGATACTTTACATTCCCCGGATTATTTCTGTGTGTACTGTTTTGTTTTTGACTGTGAAACTTGTATCAGACCACAGGAAGATTGTTGAAGAAAATGGAGTTTAGGGTGTCAGCGAAAGCTGTTTGATATCAGCTATGACTATTGATGTCAGCTATGACTGTATAAAATGAAAATATGGATTCAGATCGTCTCACATCAAGAAATGTCATTGAAAGCTTGCACTGTGGCTGTAAAGTCTACACACAAGTTTTAAGTCGATGAAGATAGATGTAATTAGCTGACAGCGTGTTCGATTCTAGCACTCCAGTTTTGTTTGTTTTGTTTTGTTTTGTTGTGGTTTTGGTTTTTTGGTGGTTTTAGTCTCCTTTTTAGAAAAAGAAAAATTGTTTTTTTCAGAGTGACCAGTATTAGGATATATGCGTGTGTGTGTGTGTGTGTGTCACTTTGTGTGTGTGTTTGAAAGAGAGAGGGGGGAAGAGAGAGAGAGAGAGAGCAAAAAGTCTAAGGAACTTGACTGTACATGTATGGATCGATTGCAGGGCTGAACTGATGGAAAATCATAAACAGTTTTTTTCTTCCGTTCATGTGGACAGAAAACGTTCAGCATCTTTCATCAAGAGTTTTTAAAAAATTTTATGGATAATTTCAATGACTTTGGTCATCATTTAGTCTAAGAGAGTGTTAGGTCTTGAATACTTCAAAGAGTCTTACAAGTGTAATTTGTGACTTTGAGAGACTGTTAGTTAAACCTGACTTGACTTTGTTTACAATTCTGTTTTAAATCTTGTAAATATCTGAATGTCGGACAAGTCAGAAGGCTACTAATGTAAAGCACATCCCTTCATGGAAGTCGAGTGTTTCTGTGTTTTGTTCTTGGCTTTGGCGATGTAAGTGTCTATGAAATGGTGAGTGTTGCTTGGTGAGGCCGGATGCCTACATCAAGTCTTCTGCATTGTCGGTATCTCAGGAATAATGCCAAAGTTACAGATCGTTGCTGTGGGACAGTATTTATTGAACTTCCGGCTAACCCCTGTTATTTCTTTTTTCCTCCATTTTCAAAGTTTTTCTTGCTTTGACGTCAGATCAATGTCAGCGCAAGACTTCAGATTTCACTTGTTGTTCGCTTGTCTTTATTAACAAAAAATTCATGATGGACTCACACTCTGATCTCTCATAGTCACCACTGAAATTTGTTGTTCTTAGAAATTGTGGGATCTTGAATTCGATGTCTCAGGAAAAGTTCATCTCTTGGCATTGAATGTGAGATTTCTGAGCACTTGATTTTATTATGTTATTATTGTTGTGTATTGTTTAAATCAGTGGTGGTGGTATGAATAGTAGTACAATGTATATGTCTTTGCGTGGATGTTTTTTTTTTTTTAGTCATCCTACTGTGCGTGGCAGTGGCTGACACATTTGTGGTACGGGTAACAGAAAATGCATATCTTGATAACATTGAATTACTACTCTTGGTCTGTTGTCCTTTTATTGTCCTTGGACAATTGCCCTTACTTCTGTTGTTAACTGTTTTTCTGGGGATACAGCTCAAAAAGGTGTGTGTGTGTGTGTGTGTGTGTGTGTGTGTGTGTGTGTGTGTGTGTGTGTGTGTGTGTGTGTGTGTTGCGTTGTTTTTTGTCACATGTGAGAGATAGACTGGCAAACTGGAGGTTTCAGAGGTTCCTGTAGACTTCAGCAAAAGCCGGTACATTGTTTCAATCTCTGTTCATTTCTGTGATGTTGAAGTGCAGTTCCACCACTAGTGTCAAAATCAGAAAAGTAAATATGCATACTTTCATTCACAGCTAACTGGACTTTCATGGATCATTTTTCTGCCATCATATTGTATGGGTAGATCAGCGTGGATGGAATTGTTCGCACCATGTACACTGTGACACACTTTTGGTCAAAGTGAAATATGTTTCATCAGACACACAGTCAGAACTATGGCTAATTGTTTGAGTAGCTGCGCTAGACATTGTTTGAAAAGTTGCGTTGCTCATCATTTGAGTAGTCAGAAATTGTCCTTTTGTAGCACAGTTATTGAAACTCATTTGGAGTCTTTATGCACTACACATTAGACTTCTTAGTGGAGCATGGAGAAATCAAGCTGTCAAGGAAATTGACTACTTTCCACTATGTGTGCTGCACAGTCTGTGCCATTGGTGGGCGTGCATTTTAGGTGTTTTCATGTTTCCATGAACCAGCACTGAGATGATTTAGAAATTGATTAACATGCATATTTGATATTCTGCGTGTATATACGTATAGGTTTTATGCACTGCCAGAGGTCTGTGCACATGTAGACCTGGGAGATCAGAGAAATCCACAGCCATTATCCACTGAGTGGATGTGTCTAGATAAGTTGAACCCAGGACCTTGTGCCACACATGGTTTACTGTGGCAGTCTGCTGGGGTAGACTTACTGTTTTGACAGTGGACTAAAGAATGATACAGGAGGGGGAGAAAGAGAAAGATTAAACTGGATCACTGTTTCAGTTTCAATTTCAATTTCTTTAGATGACATCTCCACGCTCGGAATAAATATTCCACATGCACTATCATCACAGGTGCCATGTGATGGAGAAATCCAGAATGATCATGGCCCAAGCCTTAAAAGCCTGCACATAAACCCAATAGCTGGCCAGGTCCTGAGGTCTTACCTAGATAGTTCCATAACCCTGAGGTCTGTGTCACCTTGCTCCTCTATGACCTCAACTTTTCCCGGGGCCAGCATTATGAGGGTAATACCCTTCCCCTCTCCCTCACTTCAAATTCATGTTCATATTCATTTTTTGTTTTTTACCAAGACTTCAGAAAGGCAAGAAGGCTAATTTGTCTTCAAGAAACTAAACTGGATCACTGCACAGTTGTAACTGCGCTTGGTATTGCCATTGTTTTGGTTCTGTGGTAAAAGGTTACTGTAGTATCGGTTTTTGGCCGTGTTTTGGAACCTTTGGAATGTCTGAACTCATTGCAGTCTGTCTGTTCTTGGCACACTGATGTACAAGTAGGCTGACGTATTATGTTGCATGAGACAGGGAACAGAGAATGGCTTCCATCATCATCATCATCATCGAAAATTGACGCTTGTATTTTGACTTTTTTGTGGGTCCTGTTTTTGTACTGCTTGATATGTAGACCTCGTAGTCTTTGACTTGTCTGATTTTTTTCTTACATGTTCCACTGTACATAATCTTTGTGTCTTTTCCAATGTGTGTGTTAACATTTTGATCACTTTGAAGTTGGTTTTAATCCACCTTGATGCTAAGATGTTTTTGTTTGATAAGTAATGTTCTGCCATTGGTTCCACTGGCTGTTGTCGTTCCTGTTCTGATTTATTGCAGATTATTATTATTGTTTTTTTGGGTTTTTTCGCGTGTAGAACCTAAGGCCTTAGCAATGTTTTTTTCCTGCTTGGAATCAAGCTGTTGTTTCATTTATTCAGTTTGGTATTTTGACTGTAGCAAAAGCTTGGTGTGGTGAAAATTAAAACAGGAGTTGGTTTATCACAAAAAGTGTGTCGGTATGAACATTTCTTTACGTTCAGATTATATGTAAATGTTAGATGTGAACAAGTTTGAAAAAAATAAAGCTTTATGCCTTCTTTGGAAATAAAACTTTTTGTGTTTGTTTTTTTTTTTTTTTTAATTTGTTTGTGGGGCTTGGAATCGTGTCTTTTTCCTCGTCTTTAAACGGTTCTGTAGTCTCTGTGTGTGTCTGTTGTAAACACCGCACAGCTCATGTACAGTGGAACATGAAGTTAGAATCAGATGTTGTCAAAAATGTGTTCGCTTCATCTTCACATACGCTTGTAGTATGAATTTGGTTGCCGTGTATTCCTTCAGTGTTTTTTTCATGCTTGCTTCCCTTGTTTGTTGCACAACTTTATCAGAAACCGTTCAGTAGCCGTTGTAGAGTTTCAGTTGGTGGTGGGTACATATTAATTAACCTTTTGATTCCTGCGCCCTGTCCACAGCATCCTGCATTGTCAACCATGCTAGCGAAGCAAAAACTTAACCCTTTGATTCCCCCACTGTATCCACCTGCTTCCTGCAGGCATCTGGTGGATAGGGTGCGGGAGTCAAAGGGTTAGGTTTTTGCAGTTGGTGGATAGGATGAGGGAGTCAAAGGGTTAAATGGCTGAGGGAAATTAAATGCATTTTGGAATTTGTTCAGGAGGGATTCATCGCACTCATGCAGTTCCATATGTGCACCAGCTAAATCTGCCAGCAATTATTTGTCAAACAACCTAGTCTGTGAAAAACCCTATGTGCTGGCAAGGTCTTGAAATGAGGGAGGGAAGTAGGGGGGGGGGGGGGGGAAGTAATTAAACCATGGAGAAAATAATCAACTATCATTTTTCTTAAGTCGGTAATTAAAAGCAAACCCCAACCTCATTAGGTGTATAAAATATTCTGAAATAACCTGTACTTAAGAAGAATTGTATACAAATAGTATAGGGAGAAATAAGTGAATACATAGAAAAATCATGGAATAACCAATATCATGATTTAGGGGGGAAAAAAACAAGTAAATAAATAAATGAGTAAATCAAATAAATAAATTCAAGAAATAGACAAATAAATAAATAGATAAATAAATAAATATAGATAAATAAATAGTACAAGCATAAATATTTCGTTGATGGTTCAGTCATTCAATAATGATAATAATAGTAATAATAATTATAATGATAATCATAATAATAATCATAATAATGATAATAATAATCATAATATGCACTGTGCATATGAATAGATACATTAGTGCACAGTCATTATTTGAGATACAGATCAGAACTGAACGTTTTGTTTCATGACTATGTCTCCTCATCATTCCTCTCCCCACCTTTGGGGCTTAGCCCATTAAGGGGAGAGAGCTACAATAATTTAAGGCTTCTTTTAGCAAAATTCATATCGCTAGTCCTTATATATTCTAAGAATGGTAGGACTTTAAACTCTACAAAAAGGAATTTTTATGTTATTTTAGATTGAATAGTTTGTTTTAATTCGTGCAATTTATTTTATTCATTTGTTTATTCATATATTTTTCATATTATTTATTCATTTATCTGTTTTTGTGGCGCTGAATGTTTGTCACTGGCTTAATAAATCCTATACTTATGTTTGCACAGTGTGTGCAAAGTAAACTTTTTTTCATTGAAAAAACAATTCTCATGTTATCAGTCATGTTTAGCTTCATGAATATGAGATTAGTAATATTCAAATTGGTTTTGTTCTTGTAGATTAGAAAATGGTGATGAAACAGGTTTTGTTTATGTTCGACACCACAATACATTTCTAAGCAAGCTTGATGTTGAAAAGAGCCAAGTGAAATTCTGTTTACAAACAACTTTAGTACTAAAATCATTCTTGAACGGTAGTAATTTCATCAGAATTACGGATGTGGGTGAAGGATAAGATGGAGGGATAGGATAAGTGAGGAGAGTGGGTGGGTAGAGATAGACATTGGCAGGGAGGGGAGTAGTTGGTTTGGAATAGGAGTTCGAATCCAGTTTTCAAAAAACCTGAATTATCCACTGTACATGAGCTTTTCTGTCTTTTGCTTCTTTGTTCTTTCTCTGTTTCTTCTCCTGCCTGTCATTCATTTCATTCTGTGTGTGTGTGTGTGTGTGTGTGTGAGCATGTATGCGTGCTAATACAAGACAAAAAATAAAAAGACTTTAAAAAAAGAGAAGATGACAAACAACTTGCAAACACTTGTCATGATTCAAATAAGAAAGTAACTATTGTTCACACAGACACACACACATGTATTTTTATTGTGTCCACGCAAGTATACTCATGTTCACTGACACAACACACATTGTCTCTTTCTTTAACACTCGCGCGCATGCATATACTCTCACTTACACATGTACATCACACACACACACACACACACACACACACACACACACATATGCGTGCACAAACACACACACACAACACACACACACACACACACACACACACACACACACACACACACACACACACACACACACACACACACACACACACACACACACACACACACACACACACGCATGCTCACATATATTCATAAAACCCCATATTTCACATTTTATTATCATGCTCACAGCTCAGATGAAAATCTGCAATGATAGCAATCCACACAAAACATTTCATCCAACACACAATGAGTTAACACCTGCCTCAGGACAAATCAAGTTTCATCCAACGTTGTATAACATGCATGCACAACAGTTTCCATTTTCTTCAATAAGCACCCAAACCAACCAGATTCACTGGGCAGCCCTTTTCTGTTGTGACACTGTGACTGACCAATCTCCATTCCAGGGTGCCTCACGTGACAGAGAGCATGACCTTGACCTTGTGGGTCGCCGGTCCAGAGGACAGTCACCCTCCGTCAAGAAGCTACGACCTCGACGTGACAAACTCTCCGAAGAGGACGGAGTCAACTCTGCCAGAGCTAGCCCAACACCCGGACCATCTCGCTGGGAAAGCCGACGTCACCATGACGACCAGAAGCCTGGTAGTTCCCGCCAGAGCGGAGCCAGCCAATCATCTCAAGGAGCGTCAGCCAGCAGTCGAGGCGGAACACCGGACAAGGCGGGGGTGTTTCAGGGGATGGGGAATGCGGGCGCCAAAGTTCGCGGACAGGAGGAGGGCGGTTCAACTGCCGTGGACAGAGACCCCACTGTCGCCAAACAAGCCTTCGTTGTCCGCCCCCTGGCCCTTCCTCCTCCCCCAGAGCAGGTGATGATGGTGTCCGGCAAGCCGCATCGCTTGGAGAGAAGCATATGGATGAAGGTGTTTAAATACCTGAGCGCCGCAGACCTGTCCCGCTGCCTTCAGGTGTGCACGACGTGGAACCGCTGGTGCATTCACCCCTCACTGTGGTCGTGCGTCAACCTGTCCCGGACACACATCAAGCAGGTACACCTGTTGGGTGTGGTGATGCGTCAACCCCGCTCCCTCAACCTGGCCAGCGCTCCCCTGTCGCAGAAACAGCTGGCGTGGCTGGTTCCACGTCTGCCTCAGCTCAAGAGTCTGACGCTGGCCTCCCAGCCCTGGGCCACCATCTGTGCTCTGTGCTCTCCTAGCACGCCCCTTCTGCGTTCCCTCGTCCTCAGCTGGGCTACCGGTTTACGCCCCGACTGTTTTCAAGAGCTGATCGAGCCCCCGGTGGGTGTTCGACCGGGCTTGACCCCTAACCTTAGTCGGCTACATCAATTGCGGCATTTAGATCTGAGCGGCACGGAGATTGGCGATTTCTCTCTCAGTCTTATCTCGGCTCACCTGGGTTTGTTAGAATCGCTGGACATTCGCGCCTGTGTCCGGGTGACTGATTCCGGAATGAAGGCTTTGGTGACGCAAGGGAGACCGCTGCTAATGTCGCTGATGTCGCTCAACCTGTGTCGGTGCCTGGGTCTGACCGACAAATGTCTGACATCGCTTACTGCTTTGCAGAGGTTGCGGTATATGGATATCTCCCGCATCCCGCACATCTCTCGTTCTGCCCTCTACCACTTCAGTCAGCACTACACCTGGCGCCCCCTGCACATGAAATCGCCGGCTGTCTTCACTGTCGCCGAGTGATCACCAGCGCAGAGTAGTGGGAAGACAGCCTCAAAAAGAAAAAAAAAAAGTACAGGTAGTGGATGGATGACAGAATTGTGGCGTACAGGGAGACGACTGCTCTGCTGTCAAGTCATCAATAGGGATGTGTGGCTGGTGGTCTGTGCGTCTTGTAGTTAGCAGTGTAACGAATAGAGATGAAGGATGGATGTTTGATTCAGACTGCATGATTATCTTCGTAGATGGGCAGTTGCAGAATAATGCTTTCACTCCCTCACCCTATCTACCAGCTTTTGCTGGATAGGGGAAAGGGTTAATTTTGCTGCAGTCTGTCCGTGTTTAGAGAATGTAATCATATGTCTTAAGCACCACGATATATTTCAATGAATCAACTGGTTGATAGCTGTAACAGTGACTTTAACAAGGAGTTTTAGATCTAACACATATACTTTGATGCTTGTTTTTACCCAACAAAGCCTTTTATATCTGGTCTTTCTAAATTACTGTTTGTCATGTCATAGCCAAATATTAAGCTTAATGATTGTCAAGTTTGTATTGAAACTTTTCATTGAATGATGAGACTAACTGAAGTTATGTGAATAGTAATTATTTGCTCATTTATAGTGGTTTCTTCTTTCTTTTTTTCTCCCCATGAAATGATTTGACAAAACGAAGAAACGTGATGGAGAAAGGTGTTTGCAGTGTTTGTAATCAAGCTGTTTGCCATCAGAGAAACTGAAGTGTTGTGAAGATGGGTATACAGAGATGTGGTATTCTGTGAAGAGTTTGTCAAAATGGTTGAGCTGGCACCTTGTCCATGTTGGCACAGGCCTACAGCTTTTGCTGTGATTAGTTTGGGTCCTTTCCCATCGCCAGGCGTCTATGGTGTTCATGCATGTTTAATCATTCTCTTGTACTTCTGATACTCGGCTGTTCGAAATCCCTTGATACAGACACAAGATGCAAACTTTCTGATCTTTTGCCCATTTTGGGCCTTTTCTGTGGAATAATCCGCCATTTGATCTGAGAAACTTTCTTAACTTTTCCTGTTTTAAGACCCACATTAAAGCCCACCTTTTCCATGAATCCTTCTGTTTAAATTTCCTTTGTTATACTAACCCTTTCCCATCTTGTTTTAGCGCGTTCTTATAGTGTCTTGAAAGTGATAGTATTGAGAGTATGTGCATGATGTTATTGGGTTAAATTAGTGAATGTGTTACATGTATATAGTCATTTCTTTTTGTATTGTAGAATTGCAGGTGCCTAGAGCACTGTTAGATGCACCATTACTGTACATTATTAGTATAAATATCAGCTTTGCTTCCCAAAATTCCATAAGGAATGTATATCATGCAAGAGAATGGGAGAATTCATCATTCACTTAAGAGCTTTCGTTTCATATATCACCCACAGATTGAGTTTTGGAGACGTCGTTTTACTGGTATCACTTGAAGCAACTCTAGTAAGTCAATTTTATGCAAGCTGATTGGTTCTTTTGATGCAGCAGCGGACTCAAGTTCTGTTATTTTGAGCTCGTCCCAGCCTGCAACATTAAAAACTAATCTGTTCACTGCCCATCTCAATGTTTCCATCTGTCTGGTGGTGTCCACTTATGTTTCATAGGTCTGTCTCCCCTGTTCACTGCCCATCTCAATGTTTCCATCTGTCTGGTGGTGTTCACTTAATGTTTCATAGGTCTGTCTCACCCTGTTCACTGCCCATCTCAATGTTTCCATCTGTCTGGTGGTGTCCACTTATGTTTCATAGGTCTGTCTCCCCTGTTCACTGCCCATCTCAATGTTTCCATCTGTTGGTGGTGTTCACTTAATGTTTCATAGGTCTGTCTCACCCTGTTCACTGCCCATCTCAATGTTTCCATCTGTCTGGTGGTGTTCACTTAATGTTTCATAGGTCTGTCTCACCCTGTTCACTGCCCATCTCAATGTTTCCATCTGTCTGGTGGTGTCCACTTAATGTTTCATAGGTCTGTCTCCCCTGTTCACTGCCCATCTCAATGTTTCCATCTGTCTGGTGGGGTCCACTTAATGTTTCATAGGTCTGTCTTGCCCTGTTCACTGCCCATCTCAATGTTTCCATCTGTTTGGTGGTGTCCACTTAATGTTTCATAGGTCTGTCTCCCCCTGTTCACTGCCCATCTCAATGTTTCCATCTGTTTGGTGGTGTCCACTTATGTTTCATAGGTCTGTCTCCCCCTGTTCACTGCCCATCTCAATGTTTCCATCTGTTTGGTGGTGTCCTCTTATGTTTCATAGGTCTGTCTCCCCCTGTTCACTGCCCATCTCAATGTTTCCATCTGTTTGGTGGTGTCCTCTTATGTTTCATAGGTCTGTCTCCCCTGTTCACTGCCCATCTCAATGTTTCCATCTGTTTGGTGGTGTCCTCTTATGTTTCATAGGTCTGTCTTCCCCTGTTCACTGCCCATCTCAATGTTTCCATCTGTTTGGTGGTGTCCTCTTATGTTTCATAGGTCTGTCTCCCCCTGTTCACTGCCCATCTCAATGTTTCCATCTGTTTGGTGGTGTCCTCTTATGTTTCATAGGTCTGTCTCCCCCTGTTCACTGCCCATCTCAATGTTTTCATCTGTTTGGTGGTGTCCCTTTATGTTTCATAGGTCTGTCTCCCCCTGTTCATGCCCATCTCAATGTTTCCATCTGTTTGGTGGTGTCCTCTTATGTTTCATAGGTCTGTCTTCCCCTGTTCAACTGCCCATCTCAATGTTTTCATCTGTCTGGTGGTGTCCACTTATGTTTCATAGGTCTGTCTCCCCCTGTTCACTGCCCATCTCAATGTTTCCATCTGTCTGGTGGTGTCCACTTATGTTTCATAGGTCTGTCTCACCCTGTTCACTGCCCATCTCAATGTTTCCATCCATCTGGTGGTGTCCACTTAATGTTTCATAGGTCTGTCTCACCCTGTTCACTGCCCATCTCAATGTTTCCATCTGTCTGGTGGTGTTCACTTAATGTTTCATAGGTCTGTCTTGCCCTGTTCACTGCCCATCTCAATGTTTCCATCTGTCTGGTGGTGTTCACTTAATGTTTCATAGGTCTGTCTTGCCCTGTTCACTGCCCATCTCAATGTTTCCATCTGTCTGGTGGCATCCACTTAATGTTTCATAGGTCCATCTTCCCCTCTCCCCATTTCAAGACCTTGCCAGAGCACTTGGGTTTTGTGTAGGCTCAGACAGTCTGCCAGATTATTGCTGGCAAGTTTGTGTGGAGCATATCTGTCCAATCCCTCTTGAACAAACTCCAAACCGGAAAACGCATGGAATTTCCTTGCCAATGTTATGCAGTTGAAGTTTCTATGACAGAACTGTGGGTGATGTGACTCGTTGAAGTGTGACATATGCGTAATCCTTGAAAAAATGGAGAAGAAAGTTTGAGAAATTCACTTTGTTGGACTTTCCTTGGAAACCATTATGGATGTCCCCGTGTGAATTGTGATGGGTTAATTTGCATTGCCGTGCACAGTGCTGAAAAGTTGTCATAAGCTTCAGGACGATATATGGAATGTTGAGGATTTTTAAGGGATCGAGTTGTGTTAGTGGTGTGAAAACTTGCCAGTTTCAGGTAATTTCAGTGAAGCATTGCCAAGAGGCGCTACCTTTTAATCATTTTTTTAGGGTGACTTTTACTGTGAAATTTATTGTACACTTAGAGAAAAGGCAGAGAAAAAGGAAACAGGTTACCACTGAAACCCCAGTTGCATCAGTTAGACCTTCATGGAGGCGGTTTCTTGGTTTACGTGCATGCCACTGTGTCCCTGTATGTGAGAACTGTTCACACATGGAATGTGCCAAGTGTACAGATGCCATCCAGAGAAAACTGAAAACTGATATTGGCGATAACGGTGGGAATAATGATGTTGAATGATCTGATCTGTGTTCACTTCAAAACAGACATGTATTCAATGTGTGTGTGTTTATTTCACCAGAAATGTATGTACATCTACACACTGCCTACAGGATTGCCTAGATCATGTGTATATTAGATGTTATGTATATGAAACATTGTTCCTAGTAGGACAAAGTCATGTGTTCTCTAACTTGTTGACCTTTCGAAATGAAGCGCATTTCGGTATGCTGTGTGCATGTATCTGTTGGGAGACTTCCTTCTTTAATGCAAGACCGATGTTAACTTTTGGTGTGTGTGTTGAAAACAAAACTGAGTCTGTTAACATTCACCATGTATGGATGAAACCGTTGAACCTCCATTTGTTAACGTTCAGTGGGTGTGTGTTGGAAACAAGACTGAATTGTTAACATTCAGTGTGTGTGTTGGAAACAAGACTGAATTGTTAACATTCAGTGTGTGTGTGTTGGAAACAAGACTGAATTGTTAACATTCAGTGTGTGTGTTGGAAACAAGATCGAGTTGTTAACGTTCAGAATGTGTGTGTTGGAAACAAACCGAGTTGTTAACGTTCAGAGTGTGTGTTGGAAACAAGACTGAATTCTTTACCGTGCGCGTATGAAATAAAACAAAGACTTGTGTGTTAACTTTCAGCGTGTGTATAAAACAAAAAAAAAGTAGCCTGTTAACTTTAATCGTGTGTGTATGAAACAGTTTTAAAACCGAGTTGTAACTTCAGCATGTGTGCATGATGTCTTACCATGTCTTCAGGGGTCGGCGAGGGCTTTAAACATTAGGTAACGATTATTCATGCATGGAATTAATGTCTTTGGTTTTATGATTAGCAACAGTCAGATGTTGTTTTGTGATGGGATCTTATGGTTTGTTGTGTTCAGGCTTGTTACACACTGGTTTGAGAGATGTAGTATGTGGACATTTTCTTTTTAATTATAGCCTTGTTACATTTTGTGTAATATTGTTATTCAACTGCCGTGTTATTCTACAATGTTCTGTAGATTTATTGTATCATTGTAGTCTGTCAAAAGCATAAAGTGGGTGTTTTTGTAGATCTTTATTTTTGTACACTTTTCTTTGTAAACTTAAGTAACACCACAATGGAAGCAGAATGCTGTGTGTCATGTGTTGAAAGTGTTGTTTACCTCACTATTATCTGTGTTAAGGGTGGGTGTTGACATGTATTTTCTGTATATATGTCTGCCTCTGATCTTTATGCTTTTGTGAAGTGCTTAGGCTCTTGTGAGATGAAATACTGTACTATTAGTCATTATTATTATTATTATTGTTGGTATTATTATTATTATCATTATTCCTAATCCTGTTCATATTCATTTCTTTTGTAAAAGTGGATTAACCATGTGAAAGTCTGGCTGATCTCCCCTTTGAGAGTGTGTTGCCGCAGTGCAGTGCTGTCTTTTTATTATTATTATTATTAAGATTATTATTATTATTATTATTTTTAGAAGCCAAGACTTCAGAAAGGTTAAAAGACTAACTGGTCTTCAAGGGCAGGGACCTGGGACATCAACCTTTCTCTCCGACACCAAGGCAGTAGGGCAAATGCCTTGCTCTTTACAATTTGCAGCTGCTGTGGAATCTTTTGCGCGCCCAGGCCAGAAGGCAAATGGAATCGACTCGTTTCCATCCTGTTCCGAAGGACTAGATGTTTACTTCAATTTTCCAGTCAAAGTGAGGAGAAAAGTCAAGGCCTCAACAGGGAACGAACCTGGAACCTCGAGTTTAGTTTATTGTTATTATTGTTATTATTGATATTATTGTTATTATTATTATATTATTGTTGTCATTAAATTTTGAGAGTGGCTTGTGCATGGGACTGAAACGGCGGTAAAATGAAAACGTAATGAAATAGTCAGTGTCCATGTAGTGGAGTAAAGCTTTTATGATGAAATGAACCATAATGAAATAGGTCAGACTTCTGTGTAGCGGAGTAAAGCTTTTAAAAAAACGTCAACATGTACTTTATCGCCAAGTTTGTTTAATGGTGACTTTGTAGGCTGCGGAAATGTTATGCTTGCAAGCCAGAGGTTTTGGTAATACAACTTCAAAATTGTTTAACTGCACATGCTTTAACATGTCTCACAAATGCCAGGTGGTCAGGACAGCTGTAGTCTGCTGATTTGAACCAAGAGATTTGTGTACAAAAACTCGGATCACTTGTGTCAGTTTGTCTTGTTTATCCAGCAAACAAAACAACATAAAACAGGGGTGGGGTGGGTACATTTATGAAATTCATAGGAAAATGATAACGTCAGTGGACTGTACATTTTTAACTTTCTGACACTATCCACCAGCTTTGCAGCAGGTGATGGAGCTGGTGAATAGGATGATGGAGTCAGAAATTTAACTTTCGCCATAACTTGTAGAAGAAGAAAGAAGGCAGCACAAATCTTAAGTTCACAGGAAAGGAGGGATGGGGGGGGGTCTGATTTCTGATCTTAAAACAAGACATGAGGTGTTCCCATTATTGCTTATCTGTCAGTTGTTTGCTTAAGATTACAAGGTGCGTAGACGGCATTACAGATTGGCATGTGTCTGTATTGCTCAAGCCTGGTTGATGCTAGGATGTAGCGTGAAAGTAAGCATTGAATACAGCACTGTCATGCAGTCTCAGTTGGAAGGGGGAATTCCATAGCATCATTAGTGTCGTCTTTGTATCCATCACCTCAACATTGTGAATAATTATCCCAGATTCCTTGGCTCTTTGGTCTCTGGGTGATCTGTGTATCAATGTGGTTGAAGGTGTGTTGGAGAGCTGAAATAAGGTGGGGGGGGGGGGGGTAATAACATTGGTCTGTTCAAAAGATGGGACAGAAGAAGAAAAATACTCGAACAAAACAAATGTTGTCTTTGGATGTTAGGTAGGAAAAATATTTTAGCTGTAGATCTAGCGTCTTGGTTACCTGAAGAAAGGAAACATTTTTGAAAAAAAAATTTTGCTTATTTGTCAATTGCATCTTGAATGAGACTTATTTGAGGGGTGAGATCGCGAGTCTTGAATGAGATTGTGAGTGAGATTGCGAGCTTATTTATTAAATCAGTTACTTCTTCAAGCAGTCTTTTTGAGGAATCAGACTGTGAGCAGCTTTTCTTTTGTACCGTTATAATTCTGAACATATGTACATGTGTGTTTTCGTGATGTATATTTACACATACTTAACTGACTGAATGTGTCAACTTTGATTAACTCGCTTAGCACGATGAGCCATGATCGTGGCTTTACTGTCCAAACACGTTGAGCCACAATCGTGGCTTCATTTGTAATCCCGCTGAATACTGTCCGATCTATAAAGTGAATACAAATTAACCAATCAGAAGGCTTTTTTGTGTTGCCCCTGCCTTCTTCCTTTCACATGGTTGCCATTGTGTTGTTCCTCGATCAATTTCAACAAGTTTTTGCACAAAAATGGATGAGACTGGGACTGACGTGAGGTTGACAAGTTGGGACTCTTGTTGACAGTAACTCTGGTGATGATTATGAGGTAAATATGGCTTTGTTTTTGGTTCTAAATGAACAAGAGAGGTTCAAGCACACTGATGAAGGATATTTTTAGCACATCAGTCGTTGAGGGAATGTGGGTTGTCATTCAGTTTGGTTTGTTTACATTGTACTTTTCATTGCGCTTGTGTGGATGTGTTTTTTATTCTAACACTCTGTAACTTCACTTTTTCCTGCAAACAGGAATTAATTTACTTTTATTGTGCAGTTCAGGATTTCTCCTTTCTAAATGTATGTATACTTTTCTAGGAAATGTTCATATGATAGTGCTCAGCAAAAATTAAAAACAATTGGTACCCGTTGACAGGTTGGCTCCCATAATTTTACGCCATTATCTGACAGTACACTTTATGTATCGTGCTAAGGGGTTTAACTTTGGTATTTGTGACTTAATTTTAGGGGGTATAGAGATAATTATATCACCGGAAAGCAGAAAAAATGCTCTTTCCAATGATGTATAATTCAACTGTCTAACTGGAAAATTGAGCGAGTTACAGTAATTTAAAGGGAGTGGGTGATGGGACAGCCATTTTGAGAAAAGCAGAGTTAAAGAAGGACAACAAAATTCTCTGCTTTTTCCTTAGCAACCAGTATTCTATCTTCATCAAACTTAGTGAAGTGATAGATAAAGTGGTTCTGCACTACATACTAGCTATTTCGCGAGCTGATTCCAACGGTATGCGATATGCTGAGGCCCTGTACGGTTTCATGGCCTAAATTAAAGCTCAAACACACGCATTTTCACGAAAAAATCTGCACATTCTCGATGGGTTATCACTTTAAAATGTTATTTTAACACTCTTTCAGCCCAAATTTCACTTTAATCTTTGCCATAATTGATAGATTAATGGTCAGACAATGTGTAGGAACAAAAATCTCAAATCACCCAGATCGACCCTCACCACCTTTTCAGGCCCGTATCTCAGTTCACACGTTGCGACTTGTGACCCCGTTCGCAAGAACCAGTTACATTTGGCCTGAACTGTTCATAAACTACTGTATATCGAAGCTGTGTGTTCTGCATGGTAATGGAGGGGTAGACTTCCCACTGTCCAGTCTGATTGTTCGGGGTAGAGTCCAGCCCAAAGAAAAAATTGTTTATGTCCAGTCCACCCAGCTGTGTGTGGTTATCTGACCCTGTCAAAGGTCAGGGAAGTTGAAACAGTGAGGGAGAAGAGATGGACACACCATCATACTACTGATGCCAGGGTCTGAACATTTGCTTCTTAATGACAGCCAACTTACGAGAAAAGAAGAAGAGAGGAAGATTTACTTTGTTTTATTTTTTTTTTTTTTTCAATTTTAGTTTAGTTTTTTTTTTTTTTTTTTTTTTTTGTATTTCATTTTATCTTATTTTATTTTCAATTTATTTTTTATTTTGTTTAATTTATTTTTGAGGGTGGGTTGGTGCAGACAGGGAGGGGCACAAAAGAAATTTAATGTGTCAGATGGTAGGAAAACATAACATAACAGAAAAAAGATTATTCATTATTCATTTAGTCATTGTTTGTGAAGGTACTGGATGGTTGGGTTGAGAGGTTGATGATAATGACATGACCCCAGATTGATTGTGCATGAGGTGTTTTTTGTTGCAGATTGTGCATGAGGTGTTTTTTGTTGCAGGAAAGACTAGCATACAACACCAGTGGCCTGTCAGTTTACATTTTATTTATTTATACCATGTAGGTGGAGATCAGAGAATAATAACAATAGTGTGACCCAACATTGACAGTGTGCAGGTTTTGTTTCAGGGCAGGAAAGACTACACATGACACCATAGGAAAATTTTTATTTACTTTTAATAGTTTTATCAGACTGTGATTTTGCCCAAAATTAACAAAGCATGTGAGATGTGTTTCACGCAGGAAAGATAAACACACAATTATATATAAACGTGTGTTTTTATTCATTCATTTTGTTATTTTAGTTATGAAACTAGAGAGTAATGGTGATATGATTTGTTGACTGAAAATTGACAATGTTTGCATTGTGTCTCTGTAGAGGAAAGACAAGACACTACAAGAGAGGATCATTTTATTTATTCATTTATGTTTGTTTCTTTATAAAACTAAAGGGGAGAAGTTCTAATGATGGCTTGTCCTAAAATTAACAAAGTGTGTAAGTTGTGTTTCAGTGCCGGAAAAAATAAGACAGTGCCAGAGAAGTGGGAGCCGGGGTCAGTGAGACAGCATCAGAGATTTTGGTCAGCGTTCATTTGTCAGACAGTGAGACATAGAAACACCTTGTGACCTGAAGATGTTGGCCACCTTTTGTTGTTTTGATGATTTGAGCAATGTTTTTCTCAGATGCATATTGTGTGGTGCACACTGTGAAGGTGTTATGTTGCTACACAATCTGCGTATTCCTTCAGTTGTGCTTGCTGGACAATTTACTATTTACTTTTCTGTTTGCCATCATACACCGACATGGCTTACGGGCTCTTTAACGTGCGAATCTGATGTTCTGCAAGTATACATCTATATATATCTGATGTTCTGCAAGTATATATCTATATGTATCTATATATGTATAAATAGATATATATATAATATATATATGTATTATGGGGGTTAAGGCACTGGTAGGTCTGCATGTATTTAGAAGTGGAAGATAGAAAAATCGCCCTTTCTTCTCTGGGTGCATGCCAGGCAGAGTCAAACTAGTTCCATGTCCTGAACATTGGCTGTTGCACTGGTTGGCAGGGGGCTTGAAAGTTGCAACATATAAGATTTAACTTGTGAAAAATTGTCTCAGATTTCTGTGGCAGGGGGTGGGGTGGGGGGGGGGCATGCAGTGACACAGGCCTTTCCAATGCTGGACAGTGGGGGAAAAAAAGAAGATACTGAAAGGATGATTGAGGAGTAAAGGAGAAACATGGGCACTTGTCATTTTTGTATAAAGGAGAAACATGGCACTTGTCATTTTTGTATATGTCAGAAATGTTGACACCAGAGACCAGCCAGTGAATTCTCATTCCAAAATATTTGGTGTTAATCAGGCAGAGTAAAAATGATCCTACAAATAGTCATAGGTTGTTTAGAGAGTTTTGTTTTTTGGTTGATTGGTTGTTGTTTTGTTTTTTTCTTCTATCTTTTAGGTGTACAAGCAGAAGTTTATTGAACAGAATATTACTCGTAATTAACTTAACATGCATAGCATGAAAGGCTGTGCATATTTCACTTAAAATAAAAAAAAATACCACTGTATGGTTTGGTCAAACAAAAGACAACTAGTTAACACAGCATGTGTGGTGAGCTTTGGATAAAAACATGCATTACACAATTTGCCTGAAAAAAAAGCAGTTTCACACTGATGGTGTATCTTGTGTAAAATGAGATCTGTTACATGCCTTACTTTCCTTTATGCTAGTATGTTCAGATATGGTTTTCACCAGGGAATACAAGCATTAACCCTTTGACTCCTGCACCCGATCCACTAGCATCCTGCCCTGACAACCATGCCAGCAAAGCAAAAACTTAACCCATTGACTCCCTCACCCTATCCACCAGCTTCCCACAGGAAGCTGGTGGATAAGGTAAGAGATCAAAAGGTTAAGTCTTTGCAATTGGTGGATATGGTGCAGGAGTCAAAGGGTTAAACTTTTCAAGAACAAATCAGAAAAGGGTTGCACAATGTCTTGTTACTTTTCCTCTGGCAGTCTCATATATATTGTCTTTGCAAAGGATCATCTTGTTCACCATGCCATTTGGCGTTCAGTCCGGAGGATAACGCAGGTAGTCTTCTGTAGCACACCCACAGACCTGTACAGCTTCTCCCGCTGGCTCAGGGATGTCGGCCAGATCTCCTCCCTCAGTGACCGGTAGCTCTCACAGAGTTGGAGGATGTGTTCTTCTGTGTGGTTTCCCCACAGGGGTTTACAAATAATGACGGTACAGGAACAGCATGTCAGGATTTGTACAACAGCAGGTGAAATGTATAGGAAGCAGATAGGAATGGTGACTGTATGTGTCTAGTTCGCTGGTTGGTTTTCTTTGTATTTTATCCCTTCACTATTCGCTCATTAGGATTCTAATCTGTCCATAATAGAACTTTGTGCTTGCTGCTTTTTGTCCACTCAGCTGTGAAAGGGTTCTTGTCCCTTTTATCAGGGTTTGGGATGGTAAAGCAGTAAGGGAGAGGAAATGGGCAATGTCCTCGTAATGCTGACTCTGAGAAAAGTCAAGGGTTCTGCCGCCTATGTCAGCTAGGACGTCAGAGTTATGGGAGAAGCTGGACCATATGCAAGGGATGGTCAGATGTTGCTCTATGGCAGGTAAAAACTGTTCTTCTAGTGTGTATCGGCCAATTTGGCAAGTGTTCTTCTAGTATGGTCTAATTTGGCAAGTGATTGTTTAGTATGTATTATCCAGTTTGGCAAGTGTTCTTTTATTGTGCTTTTCCAGCTTGGTAAGCGTTTCTTTTAGTTTGCATTGTCCAGTTGGCAAACTTCCCATCCCTCCCCACATTTGTACTCATAAGTCGCAAATCATGTGATCAATTCAACCTCTGTGTGTGTGTGTGTGTGTGTGTGTGTGTGTGTGTGTGTGTGTTTAAACCTTTGTTCTACGTAACATTTCATTAGTCCTGATGAGCAGGTCCCTCCTCCTCTCCCCGATTGTATGCAGCAGCTGTGGTTGGGCAGGTGGGGCAGTGGCCAGGGGAGTTCAGACATTTTCAAGCAGTCACTGGTTCAGATCCACCAAGGTGGTGTGAATGTTTTGGTTTGATTCATGTTTATTGCCCAAGATGACGTTGACCTGAACCTTGCCTGCAGTGGGTGTCGCATTTACATGATTTGACCGTCCATTTCTGATAGTGTTGGAAAACTTCCTTCTGTTGCAAGATTGCTAGAATGCATTTCCATTATTAGTTTTGCTTTGCATCGTCTCTCTCAGCATTCTTTTTAACACTATCTGATTGCTATAACGCATTTTCATTATTATTTTTGCTTCAACTTGTCTTTCTCTCAGCATTCTACATTGTCTGGTTTTGTGTTTATTATGTGTAATATTAGCTGATTTATGCCAGGGACTCTTTCAGTATAAATTGTATCACCTTCTGGAAATTCTGTGCTAGAAATTTTCTCTTTTCTGTCACTCTTTGTTTCTTTCTTCCTTCTTTGCTTTCTATAATTTCTTATATTTTCTGCCTTGTTGGTCCATATATTTGTATGTGTTCGATAAAGTCTTACATACTTTCTGTTAGAATTGATAATTGGATACTTGTATTAAGTGCATTTTTGGCTCTAGGGAAAGCGATATGTGGAAGCAATTTTAGGAAATTTAGGCCCATTTTCTATCTGGTTTAATGTCCTTAGTTATTTAAATTTGTATTCAGCTATGTTTTATGAATCTCCTGTGTGATAAATTGGACGGAGTGGTCAACGCTAGGGGCATTTCCTTAGTTTATGTGCCTGAATGCATTGATGTGTGTACTTAATTTTCTTTTCTTTTTCCTGTTGATGTATTGTGTATGTTTTGAAATAGTTACAGCCCTGATATGGCTCTACGCAGTCGGCTGGGCTTTAAACAGAAATAACAATGTCTGGTATATAACTGATTTTATGTTTCATTTACTATTAGCTGGTTTTGTCTTTTATTATGTTTAATATTACCTGTTTGTTATGTTTGATATAGGTGGCTTTGTGTTTGGTGTGTTATATTTAATATTAGCTGGGTTTGTTCCACAGTTTGTGTTGAAAACTGTAACTGATGGATGTTTATACCCTGTAGGCTGTTTGCCTGTGAATTTTTTAAGAATTAATCTACTCTTATAGAGCATATGTGTATTAGACCTTGTAGGTGTGTACAGAGGTGGGTGTCTGCAAGGTGATATGTATTTGTTGTTCCTTTGGTCATCATGATGCAACTTTTTTCTTTTCTATTTTATAATTTTTTGTTTATATATATTTATTTGGATAAAGAAAAACTGTGTATTCAATATGTGTGTTTGTGCATTTGGGATGTACATCAGATACGTTTTTTGTTCTCTTGTGTTTCATAGTAAATAAAAATGATATTGATAGTTTACGAACAGTTCTTTTGACATTGCATTTTTTAATGTGATCAAACAAAAATCGTTCGTATTTTTTTTTGATGGGGTGCCTTTCTTTCAAATCACACACAGTGCTAATAATGACTGTTACTTTTATTACAATTTTATCAATCCTACCAGTAGACCAGATCTTTGGCATCAGGTTATAAACTGAAGTTCCATTTACTTGTGGTTGGTAAAGACCCCAAGGCACTGGTAAGGGAGTATCTGAGGGGAAAAATCACTAGAAATCTGCTTTGGTTGCTTTCAAACAAACTGGGACTGGACTGACATTGATGGTAGAGATTGCGGTTTGTTTCTGTGTAGTAATTGTTGATTGGAACAGATTTTTATAGTACTGACCATAGTGGTGCAGACGGAAACATTGCTTGGCCTTCTTGTTATAAGTTGTCAACTTGTCTGTGACAAGTATTGACTTTATTGATAATGCTGTACATTTCAAATTTGCTGTTTGGATTGGATTTTTGGATTGCAAGTCCGGAAAGATGCTTATTAGATCATTTTAATATGGTGCATTTTTTTTAAACTGGTTATTGCGTTTTTCAGTTATGTATTTTTTCTACAAATTTTGGTAACTTTTCTTTGTCATCAGTTGGAATGTTTTTTAATTCTGTGACAAGATGAAAAACATTTTGCACAAGGAATCTGTATGGAACTTTTCACATTTTGCTTCTTCCCCCTTGTCTGTCTTCTCATTTTAATTCTTCACACAAAAAGTAATTTGTTGTACAATAAACTTTTGAGAACGGTGCATGTATTACGGGTGTATATGTGATATGTATTACGGGTGTACATGTGAAACTGAATGAGGATAAGGAGACCATGACAGTAAAGGGAGACACGAAATCTGTGTGCTTTGTCCCATCTTTAATGACCTGCTTCCCCAGACCAAGGCATGCTTTCCAAGTATTCCCCAGCCATACCACTGAAATAAGTAAATATAAATAACCTGACCCTTACAGTCCATTCTCATAGAATTGTCTACGTTTCGCTTTGTGAAAGGCCTGCCAGTTCCTGGCTTTATCTCATGTGTATGGCGGTCACATGATGTGAGAACTTTCTAAGTGACAGGAAACTCAAATCCAGCATCTTTGTTCCATGATGGTCAACCTCCAGGATTTCCATTGTTCCTCTTTTTCTCTTCCTTATATTGTGACTTTCAGAGGCCAGAACTCGTATTGTGACTTTCAGAAGCCAGAACTTTTTGTTTTTCTAAGCAAATTGTGTTCTGTTTCTTTGCAATGTTTTCTCCTGCTTCCATTCATGAGGCCTTCGAGGTGTCAATGTTTTTGATTCTAACGCCCACCGTTGTGTCAAAAACTCTGTCCTCTGAAATTAACACTTCAAGAATAAACATTTCAGAAAAAAATACACTTTGAATCATGGAAGGTCGACCTAGCTGAACAGTGACGTTGGATTTGAGCTTCCTGTAATTTACAGATGAGTTCTCACACCATGTAAGCACGTATACACACAGACAAACACACACAGACAAACACACACAGACAAACACACACAGACAAACACACACACACACACACACACACACACACACACACACACACACACACACACACACAAAGAGAGAGACAGATCCAATACACAGCCAATACTCCATGTCCTTACAATAAGACTCAAAACACAGATAGTAACTCCATGAAACTTGACAAGGATCAAGCCACAGACAGAATGACAAAAAGCCATTGGACTTTTCCAAAAAGATGACCAGACACACCTGCTATGCATACACAATCATTTACTGAACTTGAAGGTGACAGAGCAGTGTATATATATATATATATACGAAGAAATATCCTCCATAAAGTGTGCAATACAAGTTATGGTCGTTCTGATACAAAACATATCCCCTCCTCATACCTGCCACATAAACTACTATGTACTTTTCAACTGACAGACATGAAAACCACATGAAACACTCAAACCTACTGAAGGCATACACTCGACATGGTTATATTTCATTATAACAATTTTATTACTAGCACTAAGACTACATAATCATATATATACAAACCATTATAGTAATGTTAGACTTGGTTACAGTCACACTACAACAACAACAAACCAAACCAAACGACCACTGTAATCATATATAATATTTATAGTGTGACTAAAGATTCATGTACACAAAACCACCACCACAGCAAGTACTACCATTCACATAAAAACCAAAGGCATAATGATGGATTACATAAATGCATAATGTGAAAAAGCTTCCTCCCCACAAGCTCAGGTATATCTTCCTGCTACAATAGCATATAATTTCTTCTTTAGAGATTGTTTTTTCATTCTTCACTGACAAAACAAATTTCCTGTGCAAGAAACATCCCATTTTCTACATTCACACTTCTTGCATTCATAATTTTTATTCATGCATACAGAAAGAAACTGTACAGCTTAAGGGGACAAAATATGTATATGTAAAACACCCTGTACAAAAAAAAGAAGGAAACTAAGTCATAAACTTGTAAAGAAACAAAAAGGCAACCTTAACCAAAAATGTAGGCATGTCATATTTAATTAATTACTCCAGTTCTTCCGTTACTAATAACACAAGTTACATTGCAACTCTCAGAAACTCACAATATACAAGAACATGCAGACATCAACGCAATCAGAAATTGTCTGGCACTGATAACAATGCTGGCTTAAGTACACAAAGAAAACCAACCCACCAATCAACCAAGCAAAATCACATAGTTCAATATTCCACAGACAGCACACCAGTCCTGAGCTACAGTACCACTCACACTGTGCACATGAAAACATAAAAATCCTCAGTGTGTCCAGAAAACAAAAATCATCTTTATATCGCTCTAACAGGACATGCAGAAATACGATGGAAGTCCTCCCGAGCCATGCAGCATCACAAAATAAAACAGTACAGTATGTTTTAAACAGTCAGTCATGGTATTGTTATAAAAAAAAAATTTACTCTGTAGTTACAGAAAAGAGTTCTAATTATTATATAATTTATAATAAAGAAAAATAATGGATCTGTACTTAATTACATTCTTGTATAGCACAAATCTGAAGAATTCATTAGGAGACTGCACAATATACATTTTAAAAGAAGCACAGTGTAACATGCCTTATACAGAAGCACTGATATCACACACATCAGAACACACACATCAATACACACAAATACTAAACACATCTAATCATACATAGTACATGAATAATTATGTAGTGCCACATGATTGGTAAGTAGAAGTGGAAGTACATATCTGCAATATTATCTCCAGACATCAAGACATTTATTGTGTTCTTTTGAGATGTACAACACCCAGGTCAGAAAAGTAACAAAAATAATAACAGTACTATAATAAAACAAACAAACAAAAAACTAAAAATGTAAGGAATCACTGTCACATTATGAAAAAAAAAAATCAGCATCATTAGCACATCTTCCACACACATACACACACAAAAAAAAACAATGCATCACTCTACATCCTGACTGCAAGAGCAGTAGGAAACACCTCAATACATCATTATCAGTAAGACCATCACCACCACAACTAAAACTACAGTACTACATCGTCCCATGAAAAAACAATATTCATACCACATCAGCACGTATAAGCAGAAAAAACACCACATTCAACAAAATGAGAACTCAGTTCCATCAACCAACTTTTCCCACTGAATTTTTACTAGTTCTGCTCTTCGCATTAATAATTTCCTATGCAACAAAAGAGAATATATCCTGTACTGCTGTACATTCTGGTTTTTATTTCATTACCTTGAGAGAGAGAAGAAAATCAAATTGGTGTTCATGGGACTGCTTTTTTACATGACAAGTTGTCTGACATTAACAATTATCATAGAGGTGGAAGGGGAAATCTGGACCTTGATACACACTGTTCCAACCTGCAGAGATTACAGCAACAGGTTTCTAACTGAGGACAGCCTGCCAAAGCTGTATCTATCTGACCTGGATTGCTTCATTTAACAGGAAGAGACGAAGAAAATGGAGGTGGCCAAATGTGTGGACATAGGTCCAAAGGTGGGTTAAAAGTTTCTATCACCAAAATACTTCGGCATACCTCAAGGGTAGAAAGATGTCTGGAAAATGTGTGCAGAAATTCTTCCAGTACACAGCAATAATAAAGAAAAAGTCCACCTTGAACCAACAAATTGTACAGACCCACAGACAGCAAGTAATTTAACATTCAATCAATGAGAATTTCATGGAGACATGGACTTTAAACAGACTTGTCATAGTCCACAAAATGAACATCTATACCCCCACAGATTGTCATTTCACAAAACAAATATCTAACCCCCCCCCCCCCACACACACACAAACTTCTCATATTTCACAAAAGAAATATCTACCCCCCACACACACACAAACTTGTCAAATTTCACAAAACAAATATCAACCCCCCTACAGACTTGTCATATTTTTTATATTCACAAAACAAACAGCTAATCCCTACAGACTTGTCATATTTCACAAAACATACATTTAAATCCTCACAGACGTCATTATTATTACAACAACTACATACATTTAAATCCTCACAGACTTGTCATATTTTACAAAACATACATTTAAATCCTCACAGACTTCCGTCTTATTTCACAAAACATACATTTAAATCCTCACAGACTTCGTCTATTTCACAAAACAATACATTTAAATCCTCACAGACTTGTCATATTTCACAAAACACACATTTAAATCCTCACAGACTTCCGTCATATTTCACAAAAGCAAACACCTAACTCCCATCCTCTCCCTCATTTCCACATGTGGAGGCAATGGCTTCTACTGTACTAAAAATGAGATTTCATCCATGCAGTATTTTGTAAAACTACTGCCCTGACTAATACAGTCTGCTACGCTGTTAACAGGCACCGACGCCATCGGTAAACTATTTCATGATGAGTTAAGGTTTGACAGACAGGGTGACTGACAACTTCACCCTTTGAGTCTTCATCAGGGCAAGAATATCAACACTGACATATTTACAAGTCAGAAACTACACACAGTATGAATATCTTGTGATGTTAATGTCTTATCTTACCATACAGAACTAACTTGCGCTGTTTCTGTCTTGAAAATGATTTTAGTTTTCTTAAAAAACAAACATATCTCATTTATGACCATGCTCACAAACAAAATGGAATATGTTCCAAAATGGATTCACCAACCTGGTTAATTCTGTACAAACTTCACCTGAATCTGCCAGCAATTATTTGACTGGCAGGGCTCAATTGCATAAATTCCTCTATCAGCTCTGCACAAACAACAAGGTAATGCAAACAGGGAACCAAACAGGGACAGCTTATAGTGGAATGACCTCCTTGTGTCTGTATTTCAAAATCAACAATCAATATGGAAACAAATCAATGAACTTAAAAAACTTGAGGTTTTACACCCATCAATTCTGTTCAATCCACTATTCAACAACTGACAGACCCATCAATTCTGTCCAATCCATATCCAATAATTGGATTAAAACCCATCATCTTTGTCCCAATAACCATCAAAAACTGGATTAAATCCACCAACTTACCCCATCACCCATTACTTGTGCTGTCCTATCACTGCCAAAAGCACAACTGCTTTGGGAGCGAATTTAGCATCCCTACACAACCTGAACATTAGTGTGTGAAGACTACACTATTAACTGATCAGACAACACGCAATCACTAAACCAAAAACACTGCTGACCAGTCAGTTCACGTTGGGTGAGGGGAGAGAGGAAGATGGGCAAATGACATACATCAACACGATGGTTTTGAAATGATGTCAAAGTCTTCCAACAATGAATGACCAGGCTCAGTTTAATGTTGTATTAGCCATCATCACACACATTCTTTTTTTCTCTTACCCTTTACGACAAAATGTGTATTTGTCAGAACTTGAGTGTTCATGAACGGAAACCATTAAAAAAACATCAGGTTTCAATATGAATTGTCAATGTACATGAACTGAGAAAATTCAGCAGTCCTTCCCATGAAATTAAATGAGATTCATCATCTTTTTCTTTGTCAATCACAGCTTGTTATAAAATATATGCCCCCCCCCCCCTCCCAAAAAAAAAAAAAAAGAAACAGAAGACCCCCCTAAAAAAAAACAAAAATGATCAACAAAAACAAAAAAACCATTATGATACCACCTACTGGCAAGACCCTAATCTCTTAAATGTTCAGAGGAAATGTTGTTTGAAGATCTGATGTCAAACAGGTACAAGAACAAAAGCTGTTTCAGAGATTCACTCCCAATTCATCTCTTCAGTTGTTGTATCATGATTATCAATAAATGACAAGAAGACTTTTGTCTTCCCCATAAACACTAGGATGCTGAGGGGGCAGCTGTCTGAAGCATTCTATTTTGGAGACTTATCAACATTTGACAACTGTGTTCTCTTCGGGTCAACTACAGCCGTCATCAGCAATGAAACTGTGTGATGGCTACCCCTTGTTGACATGCATGGCCAGTGCTGTGGGGAGGTGGGTATCTCCATCCTACTGAAGCAAAATAAAATTACTTGTAAAATCAGAAACATGTTTTGTTCTTGTACTCGTCCCACAAGTATTCATGAGTACTTCTGAATAGAGCCAGTGTAAGCAGGTTCACAAGAATAGAGACAAGCTGGTCCTGAATCCAACTGCAGACACAATTATCTCTGCACTGAGATTCCTTAGTCCCGTCTAAGTGACCAACTTGCATGCACAAAATTAACAACATCTCTTCCAGACTAGTTACTACAACAGAGACGAACCTCCAAAAATCAATATATCAATGTATGTTTCTGTTCAACATACGAGATTCATTTTCATTCCATCACAAGTTTCTAGTTACAGCAAAACAAATAATCTCATACATGTCATAATCTCCAGATTAGTCGACTTTTGGGTAAAACTTGAGATTCTTTTTCTTTTCTTCGATAAACAAGAAAAGACTGTATACAATGTTACTCCTGTTCATAATGAATAAAACATTATCAATGTTGACAATGAATAAAAACATTATCAATGCTGACAATGAATGAAACATTATCAATGTTGGCAATGAATAAAACTATCAATGTTGATAATGAATAAAAAACATTATCAACGCTACCCCTGACCATTATGAATGTTTATGTTATCACACATCTCTGGCTTGTGGCTAAAATCCCACCACAAAACCCAATCATCATATGGCGAGTGATCAGACAGACATGGTTTCAGGAAAAGAGAGGAAGCTGGTGGTACTGATGCTCCACCGACACTGAAATGCCACACACACACACCTCCTGCAACGTGACTCATTTTTTCAGACATACGTTCACTTACATCTCACCAACACACATGCTAATAACAGCTAGAGACTGGTGACAGAATAGAAGTAATGGAACAGAGAAGTCCACTGCTTCATATTACAATTTATAACACATGCACACACACACACACACAGCTCACACCTTCACAATCTCCATCCATCACACCACAAGTCAACAGGACCCTCCTAAGACAAGGCTGGTGCCTGCTTTACTTGTTTACACTTATGATAGTCTGCCCAACCAAACTAAACCCATGACACAAGTGTACGAGTCAAATAAACCAGTAGCTTTGTCTTGGAAACAGTAATTAATCTGCACAAAATGATTTCACAACTCAGTACCATCTCAGACAATAAAGACACAGCTGTCTAGCAAACCAGATATTATTCCAACTGTGTACAGAAAATAATGATGTACCCTATGTCTGACAGTGTTTTGGAGCAAAATAGCTGTATAACTCTGCTTCAAATGGCAGAATTCAATGACCAAAGTATTTTATGTATATTGATAACTTTCACAATTCCGTAACTGTACTTCTGTATGACAATTCATAACAATAATAATAATAATAATAATTTTATTAATAATAATAATAATAATATAATAAATCCATTTGTGTAGTGACAAACAGTACAAAGTATGCAAGTATGCCTGCTGCACTTTACAAAAAAAAAAAAAAGGTTGGGTGGAGGGGTCTGGTTGCCATGTACATTAATCTGTTATAAACGTAGTCGAATACATACATTAATGCAGTATAAACGTAGTCAGATACATACACTAATGCAGCATAAACGTATTTGGATACAAACATTAATGCAGTTATAAAGTAATCAGATATACACATCAGTGCAGAATTAAAGTCAGTTTATGTAACACTTTTTTAAAAAATAAATGACAAACAGTGTGTTGTAGCATTCAGACCAGCGATTAGGTTCAACTTGTGCATTCAAAACAAGAAAACTCCACAGCAATGCTCACAAGACTTGACACTTCATTTTCACTAAGTGAAAACACAATACCCACCATCAACCCCCAAATTTCTCTCAGAGACACAAGGCACAAAGGACAGAGAATGGAATAACCAAGAATTACAAAGAGTACAGAAAAAAACGAACCGCTATCAAGTGACATGCAAGGTTCTCAAAAAAGCAAGAAAACAAGTCATGAAGAAATGCATCGAATGACTTGTTAACCAGGTGTGAGGAAACCTGTTCTATTCTAGATCCACAGACAACCACAAATGGATACAGTCCCACTCCCCCAAAATGTTTTGGACAGAAAGATCTATCCTATCAGTGGGTGATGCAGCATATGGACAACTTCCCTTTGTTTGGTAAAACCACTACTGCATGGTGGTGGCTTGGGGAGGGGGAGGGGGTGGTTTAGGTGGTGAGTTCTGGCTGATGGTGAGACACTGTTGCTCTGGTTCCCACCCACCACCACCAGGTGTTTCTTGATAACTTTATCGCTTCATCGTCACAGCCCTGACGATTTGGACAGAATGATTCATGTGTATCAAAATCACCGCACATATACACTTGAATCCCACACGAATCTCTCAGTTCAGCATCACAAACTGATCACCAACGACTACAATCTGCGTGTCTTCAGACCATAAAACATTGCCATAGTTATCTGTGCTCAAAAACACAACAGGTATACTATCTGTGTCACATCCACGGCCTCTGTTTTCCATGGAAACCCTTCAGTAACACATCACTGCGTACACTAATGGGTCAGCACTGAGCGATAGCCACCAAGTACAATTAACCCCTTTTACTCCCCCACCCTATCTATCAGCTTCCTGCCGGATATGGTGAGGGAGAGAAAGAGTTAGAAATTCACAAAAAAATAACTCCAGGGGAGAAGAAAGAAAGAAAGAAAGAAAAGACAGGAAAACGACAAAGCACAATACAATAACTCTACCTTATTTTTTTTCTCAATGACAGTGGTATAAATGGAAAACAACTACACTGACTTGGTCTAATATATCACGGGTTTATCTGTAACTTCAAAACCTTGTTGAAAAAGGTTTGATAATTCCTGCTGACGATTTCTTGCAAACTCAAATGGAACTCTGCAATGGCAACATTTTTCAACACATGCAAGATTATTTTAGTTTGACACTAATCAGTAATTCATTCTCTTAAACATCAATGCTAAAAACACAAACAGTATACCCATGCATCAAGTATACATGGATAAACAAATCAGACACTAAAACTGACCCATCTCCCGTTTCCAACTTGCATGGATTCATTTTCTTTGTAAGATAACTCCCTACGTCTAAGAAATCAAAGACACATCTAAATCAACAACAATAAACAAAATGGTATGTGCATCGTACAGTTTAAAAACACACACACACACACACACACACACACACACACACACACACACACACACACACACACACACACACACAGATAAACACACAGAGCTAGCTGTTCAGATACGGAAGCTCTCTTTGGTAGTGTTGATGTGGCCCAGACGCAAGTAGACATCAGAGCCGATGCCCTCCATGCTCTCCATGTTTAGACTGCCACCCAGGTAGCTGGCATAGGCACGACTGGAGGGAAGGCCAAATCCATACCTGCCCACAGAACACTATGCTGATGATATATGGACTTGTCAACACAATGTTTCCATCATTATTATTGTTAATAATGCTTAAAAGCCGGGCCACTGCATAGAGCCATATCAGGGCTATAACCACACTACACACTACACCTTGTTCACCTTAGAAAAAGAAAAATGGGAAAGAAAATTAAGTACACCTATCAAAGCATTCGCACACAAAACCCAAGGATATGCCCCTGGCAATGACCATTACACCAATTTATCACCAAAGGAGTTTAGAAAAAAAACAAAAGAACCTGAACACAACTGTATAAACATAAATGAATCCACTAAAACATTTATAAAAAATGGCCTAAATTAACAAAAAGTGCCTTAGCAATCACATTTCCTTACAGCCAAAAATGCTGAGCCAAATATACTTGTTCCCAGTTTTCAGTCCTACTATAAAGTATGCACAGTTTTACAGAACACATGCAGGCAAATGGACAAGGCAGAAAATGACAGGAAAAGATGACAGAAAGCAAAGAGAAAAGCAGAAACAAAGAGAGTGACAGAAAATAAGAAAATTCTGGAACAGAATTTCCAAATACAGTTTATACTGAAAAAAACCCTTTCATCCCAATGGAGTTGAAATCACTTTTTAAAAATATCTTCACATCCTAACAAGTAACTCAACTTACAAACGCATCTCCACTCTTCATCAACAAACAAAACAAAACAGAACAAAACAAAACAAGCCATGAAACTTCAAGTGAAACAAAAACTACTGACAACAAAACTAGAAAACGTGCGAACACAACACTACAAAATGCAATTACATTATTTGTAAAGAAAAAATCACAGTATTTCAGAATTACCACCATGCAAGTTACAGCTTTATCAAGACAGTGTTTCCAAACACACTACAAACAAGATCTTCATATTATTCACATCTTCATATTATTCACAGACTCTCTAAGTCAATAAGTAATCTTATGATTAAAGCAACAATGTAACCACTTGGAACAACATCCGTAATATTTATAAAAAATATATTTAAATAGGTCTTAAAACAAGATTTACAGATCATTCACATGCTGTCTAAGTCAGCAAGAAATATCGTGGTTAAAACAATAATGTAAAAACTTAGAACAAAATCCACAATACTATTAAAATTATGCCTACATAAGACTCAACCCCTGGATGGTTACAACAGCCATGTGGCCAGGACATCATCCCCTGGATGGTTACAACAGCCATGTGGCCAGGACATCATCCCCTGGATGGTTATAACAGCCATGTGGCCAGGACATCATCCCCTGGATGGTTACAACAGCCATGTGGCCAGGACATCATCCCCTGGATGGTTACAACAGCCATGTGGCCAGGACATCATCCCCTGGATGGTTACAACAGCCATGTGGCCAGGACATCATCCCCTGGATGGTTACAACAGCCATGTGGCCAGGACATCATCCCCTGGATGGTTACAACAGCCATGTGGCCAGGACATCATCCCCTGGATGGTTACAACAGCCATGTGGCCAGGACATCATCCCCTGGATGGTTACAACAGCCATGTGGCCAGGACATCATCCCCTGGATGGTTACAACAGCCATGTGGCCAGGACATTATCCCCTGGATGGTTACAACAGCCATGTGGCCAGGACATCATACACTGGATGGTTACAACAGCCATGTGACCAAGACATCATACACTGGATGGTTACAACAGCCATGTGGCCAAGACATCATCCCCTGGATGGTTACAACAGCCATGTGGCCAGGACATCATCCCCTGGATGGTTACAACAGCCATGTGGCCAGGACATCATCCCCTGGATGGTTACAACAGCCATGTGGCCAGGACATCATCCCTGGATGGTTACAACAGCCATGTGGCCAGGACATCATCCCTGGATGGTTACAACAGCCATGTGGCCAGGACATCATCCCTGGATGGTTACAACAGCCATGTGGCCAGGACATCATCCCCTGGATGGTTACAACAGCCATGTGGCCAGGACATCATCCCCTGGATGGTTACAACAGCCATGTGGCCAGGACATCATCCCCTGGATGGTTACAACAGCCATGTGGCCAGGACATCATCCCTGGATGGTTACAACAGCCATGTGGCCAGGACATCATCCCTGGATGGTTACAACAGCCATGTGGCCAGGACATCATCCCCTGGATGGTTACAACAGCCATGTGGCCAGGACATCATCCCTGGATGGTTACAACAGCCATGTGGCCAGGACATCATCCCCTGGATGGTTACAACAGCCATGTGGCCAGGACATCATCCCCTGGATGGTTACAACAGCCATGTGGCCAGGACATCATCCCCTGGATGGTTACAACAGCCATGTGGCCAGGACATCATACACTGGATGGTTACAACAGCCATGTGGCCAGGACATCATCCCCTGGATGGTTACAACAGCCATGTGACCAAGACATCATCCCCTGGATGGTTACAACAGCCATGTGGCCAGGACATCATCCCCTGGATGGTTACAACAGCCATGTGGCCAGGACATCATCCCCTGGATGGTTACAACAGCCATGTGACCAAGACATCATACACTGGATGGTTACAACAGCCATGTGACCAGGACATCAGACTTCCCATCAGAAGGTCTGAGTTTAACCCTGCTTGGGTAACGTCTGGTGGGTAAAGGGGACAGGGTTTTCCAATTGCCCTTGTCAGCGTAACAGCACACTTATTTGTTTCTGAACCCCCTTTATGTGTTTATGTATACACTGCATCAAACACACATACAAGATCCTATAAGCTATGTCAGTGTTAGCAGCATATGGAAGCACAGAAATACCCCCAGCATGCATACCTACCAAAGACAAAGACTAGAGCTATTGTTACGCTGTTTAAAGCCCAGACAACTGCCCAGAGCCATATCAGGGCTACAACCATTCAAAACACATACAATAAAAGTATGCAGACTACAGCAGCATAAACCATACACAGTACAGACCTAATATGCATGTATCTGAAAATACTACTACTGAAAATGGGAGGGGGTAGGGGGTTCCACTACTTCAAGTCACTCTGCTGAATAGATGCAAAAGAACCCTTAATTTCTGAGTCATCATCTACCACACATGAAGAAACATACACTGACCCATGCATCCTGCCAGGTGTGGGTGCGGAATGGTCAGTGTGCATGAAACTGTCAAAAATGCCCACGTTCTGATCCTGAGGGTCCTCTCCCGATGTGGTGACATTGTAGTCAAACACCTTGCTCAGCATGCTGCGTGCTATGCCGCCCCCACGATCAGCCATCCTGAAAGAGACACAAGACTTCAGTTATTATGATATCCTGAATAAAGGGTGCGAACTGATTATATACAACAATGGGATTAAAATCTGTGCAATCTGGCACATTTTCAGGCATCATGATGTTGTGTCAGGTAGACATATTTACTGTTGATCATATCCCACAATGTACTGTGTGACAAATACTATCTTACCAAAATGTGCATAATAAGAACTGACATAATTCCGGGACGGAGTTTTCAAAGTTGTTGAGAAATTAACGCTGTGGATTTTATTCATCTGAAGAAACAGCCCATGTAATCCAAGGAAACGGATTCTTTCTGCTAGAGAAATCCACAGATCTGAGAATTCCCCCTCCTGGTGAATATAATGATGTGACATCACTGTGCTCGAAGACCTTACTCAGCATGTCGTGTTATGCCACCCCTACGATACAACACCTTGTACATGGAAACAAAGGTCAGTGAGCTCATTTCCCCATCATAAGGCATTCTGAAAAAGAGATACTTTAGAACACTGTTGTCCTCACAGAGGGTACTATCAAACACACCTCCCCTGCAGCCTGACAACCTAATTATAACCTGATAAAGTTGTGTTCAAACACCTTGATCAACATGTTAATGGGTATGCCTCCTCAACAATCTGACACCCTGGACACAGACGTATTAAACATTATGAACAACAGTTCAAACTAGCACTCATCTCACGTCTATGTGCCAAGTACAGCACACGCATACAAACATACTGGTCAGCTTAAACCTGCTAGACAATGAGGCAATTACCACCCTGACCTGCCATAATGTGACACCCAGAGTATATACTGTCATATGTCTGATACCCTGAGTATAAGACATGCATTACTGTAAAAATGCCTCTGCCTCTGCTGCTCTAAGACAAAGAAAATACCAAATTTGAAACTTCATTCATTCAAAAATAAAATTGCCTGCCAGTTACAAACAACAAACACAAAATGTTAATCAAATTATAGTTAGAACCAAAAATGCGGTTAATACAATCACCAGTCCTAATGGAAAGTATGTAAGGCTATGTTTATAGCACACATACAGTGAGTGAATGGACGGCAGAAAATGATGGGAAAGGATGACAAAAAGCAAAGGAGCAAAAAGCAGAAACAAAGGAAGTTACAGAAAGGAAGAAATTTCTACCATAGAATTTTCAGAAATGAGGATACAATTCAAACTGAAGGAGTCCCTGGCATCTCCACAGAGTAGAGGACAAGCAGAAGTCAGTGTAGCCTGTCCTAACTACTCCTGATTGATTCAAGTTGAACAGTCCTGTCCCTGTGGGTACTATCAACACCACCATCTGCTATGGCTCAGTGGTCCTACCTACCTTACTGTCTCAATGTCTGGTTCAGGACAAAGACAAGTCATTGTACCCACAAAATAATTAGAAAATAACTAGACACTGCGGGAGGCATGACGTCAATCACCCCACTGGACCCTTCAGTCTTCCTTTTATTTTCTTTCATGAATTTCTGGTTGAACTCACTTCATTCTCTTATTAGTTTTGTTGCTGTTGTTGTTGTTGTTTTGTTTTGCTTTGTTTTTTATTCTTAAGTTGTATTGGAGCACAATATAAGATAATGTATGCAGCATACACTTCTTTGGTCCTCAAAGTATGATTTATAGCAAGATGGGAAACAGAGATTATATAGCCCTCTTTCGAATATTTTTCAGGCTTATATTAAAAAATAAATTGGGGGGGTAATTTTTAAGTGTTCCAAAATGTTTGGGGTAATGGGATTTGGGAGGATAGGGGTGAGAAAGGGGTGGGTTTTCAGACACAAGAGAAATCAAAGATTTCAGGAGAGGATGGAAAGTGTCAAGAAAGAGATATCTCTCTCAGCTTGGCTTCTTGATTACTGTTATTAATAGGGCCCTAGACGGCAGTGTCCTTAGTAAACTGGATCAGAACAGGCACTGCTCTGGCTCCAGTGGGCTTCCTAGCGCTTGAACTACAACTGAATGAACTTGGGGTTGGTGGTGGGTTGTGGAGCCAGAATGAGCAACATGGGATCAAGGCTAAGACAAGAGAAAAAAGTTACCTGTTTCATACAGGAAAAAGAAAGACAAGAAAGAGATGTCTGTTTCGTACTCAAAATCTATGATGACAAAAGACAGACATATTTCATGAAGAAAATTCATGATGATATAAGACATGTCTGTTTCACACAGAAAATCCATGACAATGTAAGACAGATGTCCATTTCACACACAAAAAACCCATGACAATGTAAGACAGATGTCCATTTCACACACAAAAACCCATGACAATGTAAGACATGTCCATTTCACACACAAAAATCTATGACAATGTAAGACATGTCCATTTCACACACAAAAATCTATGACAATGTAAGACATGTCCATTTCACACACAAAAATCTATGACAATGTAAGACATGTCTGTTTCACACAGAAAACCCATGACAATGTAAGACATGTCTGTTTCACACAGAAAACCCATGACAATGTAAGACATGTCCATTTCACACACAAAAATCTATGACAATGTAAGACATGTCTGTTTCACACAGAAAACCCATGACAATGTAAGACATGTCTGTTTCACACAGAAAACCCATGACAATGTAAGACATGACTGTTTCACACAGAAAACCCATGACAATGTAAGACATGTCTGTTTCACACAGAAAACCCATGACAATGTAAGACAGATGTCCATTTCACACACAAAAACCCATGACAATGTAAGACATATCTGTTTCACACAGAAAACCCATGACAATGTAAGACATGTCTGTTTCACACAGAAAACCCATGACAATGTAAGACATGTCTGTTTCACACAGAAAACCCATGACAATGTAGGACAGATGTCCATTTCACACACAAAAACCCATGACAATGTAAGACATGTCTGTTTCACACAGAAAACCCATGACAATGTAAGACATGTCTGTTTCACACAGAAAACCCATGACAATGTAAGACATGTCTGTTTCACACAGAAAACCCATGACAATGTAAGACATGTCTGTTTCACACAGAAAACCCATGACAATGTAAGACAGATGTCCATTTCACACACAAAAACCCATGACAATGTAAGACATGTCTGTTTCACACAGAAAACCCATGACAATGTAAGACATGACTGTTTCCACACAAAAACCCATGACAATGTAAGACATGTCTGTTTCACACAGAAAACCCATGACAATGTAAGACAGATGTCCATTTCACACACAAAAATCCATGACAATGTAAGACAGATGTCCATTTCACACACAAAAATCCATGACAATGTAAGACAGATGTCCATTTCACACACAAAAATCCATGACAATATAAGACATGTCTGTTTCACACACAAAAATCCATGACAATGTAAGACAGATGTCCATTTCACACACAAAAACCCATGACAATGTAAGACATGTCTGTTTCACACACAAAAACCCATGACAATGTAAGACAGATGTCCATTTCACACACAAAAATCCATGACAATGTAAGACATGACTGTTTCACACACAAAAATCCATGACAATGTAAGACAGATGTCCATTTCACACACAAAATCCATGACAATGTAAGACATGACTGTTTCACACACAAAAATCCATGACAATGTAAGACATGACTGTTTCACACACAAAAATCCATGACAATATAAGACATGTCTGTTTCACACACAAAAATCCATGACAATGTAAGACAGATGTCCATTTCACACACAAAAATCCATGACAATGTAAGACATGTCTGTTTCACACACAAAAATCCATGACAATGTAAGACAGATGTCCATTTCACACACAAAAATCCATGACAATGTAAGACATGACTGTTTCACACACAAAAATCCATGACAATATAAGACAGATGTCCATTTCACACACAAAAATCCATGACAATGTAAGACATGACTGTTTCACACACAAAAATCCATGACAATGTAAGACATGACTGTTTCACACACAAAAATCCATGACAATGTAAGACATGACTGTTTCACACACAAAAATCCATGACAATGTAAGACATGTCTGTTTCACACACAAAAATCCATGACAATGTAAGACAGATGTCCATTTCACACACAAAAATCCATGACAATGTAAGACATGTCTGTTTCACACACAAAAATCCATGACAATGTAAGACATGACTGTTTCACACACAAAAATCCATGACAATGTAAGACATGTCTGTTTCACACACAAAAATCCATGACAATGTAAGACAGATGTCCATTTCACACACAAAAATCCATGACAATGTAAGACATGTCTGTTTCACACACAAAATCCATGACAATGTAAGACATGATGTTTCACACACAAAAATCCATGACATTGTAAGACATGTCTGTTTCACACACAAAAATCAATGACAATGTAAGACAATGTCCGTTTCACACACAAAAATCCATGACATTGTAAGACACGTCTGTTTCACACACAAAAATCAATGACAATGTAAGACAGTCTGTTTCACACACAAAAATCATACATTGTAAGACACGTCTGTTTCACACAGAAAACCCATGACAATGTAAGACACGTCTGTTTCACACAGAAAACCCATGACAATGTAAGACACGTCTGTTTCACACACAAAAACCCATGACAATGTAAGACAGTCTGTTTCACACACAAAAATCAATGAAAATTGTAAGACATGTCTGTTTCACACAGAAAACCCATGACAATGTAAGACACGTCCTGTTTCACACACAAAAATCCATGACAATGTAAGAAAATGTCCGTTTCACACACAAAAACCATGACAATGTAAGACACGTCTGTTTCACACACAAAAATCAATGACAATGTAAGACAGATCTGTTTCACACAAAAACCCATGACAATGTAAGACACGTCTGTTTCACACAAAAACCATGACAATGTAAGACACGTGTCCTTTCACACAAAAAAACCATGACAATGTAAGACACGTCTGTTTCACACACAGAAAACCCATGACAATGTAAGACATGTCCGTTTCACACAGAAAACCATGACAATGTAAGACACGTCTGTTTCACACACAAAAATCCATGACAATGTAAGACACGTCGTTTCACACACAAAAATCCATGACAATGTAAGACATGTCTGATTTCACACACAAAAATCAATGGCCACACATCACACAAGATCAACTTAACAAAAAGATCATTTTATTCAGGGGAAAGAGGGATTCCTGACTATTCCATTCAAACAAAACTGTACAGATCTACTGACATAGAATGCAGGGTGGCACCTCAGGCTGTCATATTGATAAATGGAAGACAGAATCTGTTCCAACAGCACCAGATTCTTTTGCAACCACTTCACTGGATCTTCAAAACCAAACAGGCACAACTGAAATAGATTCTGAGTATCTTGCATTACTATTTGTTGCTTCAGAAACCACCGCAAGTATCTGATATTATTACCACAGATATAGTCTGGCAAAGCAGACATCTAAATCAGTCATACTACTTACAGCACTTGGCAAGGCCCTACAGAGAGAGACCACTGCAGGCGGTTATTATTCATTTTAAGCTGCCAAACATTTATTCTTGCTTTATTTATCCCTTTGTTGTTTCTAACTGTGACTCATCTCTCTTGTGAATACAGACTACACACAGGAATGCGCGCACATACACACATGCACATCCAAACTCACTTGTGAATAGATGTTATAAAAAACAAAACACACATGTAAGCACATGCACATAAACATACACCCATGCAATCAATACACACACAGACTCACATGTGTAGCCACATATGCATACATGCACATATATACTTGCACACCACACACGTGCATACTACACCTATGCTGATATATACACATACATGCACGCACACACACATTCAGACATGCAGACAGATACACACGTGCACACACACACACACACACACACACACAATGCACGCACGCACGCACACACACACACACAAACACGCACGCCACACACACACACCCCTACACACACAAAAACACACACCACACATACTAGCGTGGCACGCACACACACACACACACAGAGTTACAGTCACACAGGAAAACCTATACATCAAACACCAGCCCCAACACCCTCTATCCCCCACCCCCCCAGTGCAAAGCCAAGCCTTTACACTAATCCCACAACTCTTTCACAGCACCAACAGAACCCAATGTCCGCACCCTCACATGTGTAGGAACTCAAATCAGATTAACTAGCCCACACGAGACAACAGCAGATCCCAGTTCACCAAAATAGACGCAAAACACAATCACAACAATGCAACCAGGAACACCTTGTAGTGAACTAATCATTCATGCACTGTTACATAACCAATAAGAAAGTTGAGTAAGCAAGTAACTGATACGCACATAATATAAATTCAAAGCTGGGTGGAACTATTAGAAAAAGAAAAATAAGGAAAATCAAGCTGTAAGGCAACTACTGTTTAGAAATAAAGGGGAAATAATGTGTACAAGAAAACTTGAAAAACACATTTTAAAATCAAGAACAAAAAATTCAAAAAGAGAAAATGAGAGTAATCAGATAAAAATACAACACACACACACACACACACACACACACACACACACACACACACACACACACACACATAGTTATAGTAGGGTACCAGCTCAGGATTGGGTTCAAGTATAAAGTATTGCATAGATCAGAACCAAGTCTAACCTGTAACCCAAGCGTATGATGTAAGGGTCAACAATAGCACATGGGCAATAAAATCTCAATCATACTTTTAGTCAACTAACATCTACTCATGTGTGTGTAACAATTCAAGCCTTGAGGATTGACCCAAACTGTCCCATTATGTGTTCATGTATGTGTGTGTGTGTGTGTGTGTGTGTGTGTGTGTGTGTGTGTGTGTGTGTGTGTGTGTGTGTGTGTTAGAGAGAGAGAGAGAGAGAATGTGTGTGCATGTGTGAGAGTGTGTGCGTGTGTGTTTGTGTGTGTCTGTGTCTGTGTGTGTCTCTGTGTGTGCCTGTGTGTGACTTTATGAGTCTGTCACCAAGTTTGAAACATATCTTTGTCCAGTCTTACTCCTCCTCTCTCCCCCTCTCTCTCACACACACCTCAACAACAGAGGACAGAAAGAGCAAGAAAGGGAACACATTTTCAATGCAGGCCATCTGACCCATTACAAAAAATAAATTAAAATTAAACAAAAGACTTCAGATTTCAGACGGTTCGCTCACAGACGACCACTGTCCCTCAAGACAGGGTAAATTACTTAACTTTTACGTAATGCACCAGCCCCTGGGAACCATTGCAGAAAGAGTTCCCCCCTGATGCATCATACCCTGATACCTCCTGATGCATCATACCACGGATACCTCCTGATGCATCATACCTGATACCTCCTGATGCATCATACCCTGATGCCTCCTGATGCATCATACCCTGATACCTCCTGATGCATATACCCTGATGCTTCCTGATGCATATACCCTGATACCTCCTGATGCATCATACCCTGATGCTTCCTGATGCATCATACCCTGATACCTCCTGATGCATCATACCCTGATACCTCCTGATGCATCATACCCTGATGCTCCTGATGCATCATACCCTGATACCTCCTGATGCATCATACCCTGAACCTCCTGATGCATATACCCTATGCCTGATGCATCATACCCTGAAGCCTCCTGATGCATCATACCCTGATACCTCCTGATGCATCATACCCTGATGCCTCCTGATGCATCATACCCTATGCCTCCGATGCATCATACCCGATGAAAAGCATCTGTCCTCTCCGCCGAACTTGCCACATAGTGCAGGTGAAGTTTAGAAAAAATCTGCCAGCTTTCATTGTATGATTTATCGAAACAACCAGGTTTATACTTGGTGCACAGTGATCCCCTAACCAGGAAATTCCAGCGCCATGTGTTAACTTTGGCACTTCCGTCCTTGATAAAATGTGTCTGCAAGTCAATGGAATGCACGTCTAGTCGATGGCATGCATGTCTTTACGATGTATTTGGAATTATTTGCCTCGACCGTTGTGTGTGCTCTGCGTGTGTGTTGTGCGTGTATGTGTTGTGTGTGTGTGTGTGTGGTGTGTGTGTGTGTGTGTGTGTGTGTGTGTGTTGTGTGTGTGTGTGGTGTGGTGTGTGCTAGTGTGCATTATGTGTTCGTGTTCATGTTCATTGTGTATGTGTGTCAGTGTCTGTGTGCATCTGATGTGTGTGTCTGTGTGTGTGTTACTGTTAGAGAGAGAGAGAGAAGAGTGATGTGAGTGTGATGTGTGTGTGTGTGTGTGTGTGTGTGTGTGTGTGTTGTGTGTATGTGTGTGTGTGTGTGTGTGTGTGTGTGTGTGTGTGTGTGTGTGTGTGTGTGAGTGTGAGTGTGTGTATTAGTGCTTCCATATGAATGAGTGTATCTATGTGTACGTGTTAGTGTGTGTGGGGTACATACATGTTTGTACGAATTGTGTGCTTATGATTGTGTGTGAGAGAGAGAGGGGGGGAGGGGGGAAGAGAGAGAGCAAACACAGAGATTTCAAAGATTCCTCTGGATTTCGTACAGTTATTTCTGAGGCATAAACATGCTTCTGGTTGATGCTCTGTCGCCAATATTGTTCTAGTCATCACAATCCATACAAATTTTTCAAAACTCTTATTTGAAAATATTCTGTCCACAAAGATCACGTTTTGAACTTTCTAGTACTATCAAATTTATACTTCACCACTAACATTTACTAGTAGCTGAAAAACAAAAAAAGTTGTTAAAAAAAAATGGTGTATCGCTGACAGCACAGCAGCTGGGAGCTTCCTGTTACTGTTATTTTAGTTTAAAACCCAGCTGACTGCGTACAGACATATCAGGGCTAAGACCATGTTAAAATAAGTCCAAATTTCATTAAAAAAAAAAAAAGTTGAAACCCAAGCTCACACTTATCCTTTCAAGTCTAAACCGTTTCAAAACATACACAATACCTCAACAGGACAAAAAAAACAAAGGAAAAGAAAATTCAGTACACCTATCAATGCTTCCTGTGTTGCAAACTGGCCGTCAAGAAAGCGTTATTCAGCACAACGATTTTATATGAGAATCACATCAATATAAACATAATTTCTGTGTTGTTGTTTTATGATGGAGCAACAGATCTTACTTTAAAATGCTATTATACATATAAAATGAACAATTTGGAACTGTTCTTTCATATTTATATAAGCAAACTAAATCAAAATTGGCTTAGGAACATTTAAAACTTAATGGTTTGTATTGTGCCATTAAACTATTAAGTCTACAGGACAACATAAAAAGTGCATGAAAAGGAGAGAGAGAGAGAGAGAGAGAAAAAAAAAGATGGGAGGGGGAAGACACTCAGAAAAGGACAAAGCTGAACTTGATTATATGCAGTCTCTGAAGAGTACCCACTTGTTATGTAAAAACTTGATTATATGCAGTCTCTGAAGAGTACCCCACTGTTATGTAAAAACTTGATTATATGCAGTCTCTGAAGAGTACCCACTGTTATGTAAAAACTTGATTATATGCAGTCTCTGATAGAGTACCCCACTGTTATGTAAAAACTTGATTATATGCAGTCTCTGAAGAGTACCCCACCGTTATGTAAAAACTTGATTATATGCAGTCTCTGAAGAGTACCCCACTGTTATGTAAAAACTTGATTATATGCAGTCTCTGAAGAGTACCCACTGTTATGTAAAAACTTGATTATATGCAGTCTCTGAAGAGTACCCCACTGTTATGTAAAAACTTGATTATATGCAGTCTCTGAAGAGTACCCCACGTTATGTAAAAACTTGATTATATGCAGTCTCTGAAGAGTACCCCACGTTATGTAAAAACTTGATTATATGCAGTCTCTGAAGAGTACCCCAAGTTATGTAAAAACTTGATTATATGCAGTCTCTGAAGAGTACCCCAATGTTATGTAAAAACTTGATTATATGCAGTCTCTGAAGAGTACCCCACGTTATGTAAAAACTTGATTATATGCAGTCTCTGAGACATGTTATGTAAAAACTTGATTATATGCAGTCTCTGAAGAGTACCCCATGTTATGTAAAAACTTGATTATATGCAGTCTCTGAAGAGTACCCCACTTGTTATGTAAAAACTTGATTATATGCAGTCTCTGAAGAGTACCCCACTGTTATGTAAAAACTTGATTATATGCAGTCTCTGAAGAGTACCCCACGTTATGTAAAAACTTGATTATATGCAGTCTCTGAAGAGCACTTTTAAATTATTTGATCTTAAGTTATTGTAAAAACTTGATTATATGCAGTCTCTGAAGAGTACCCCACTGTTATGTAAAAACTTGATTATATGCAGTCTCTGAAGAGTACCCCACGTTATGTAAAAACTTGATTATATGCAGTCTCTGAAGAGTACCCCAGTTATGTAAAAACTTGATTATATGCAGTCTCTGAAGAGTACTTAGTTATGTAAAAACTTGATTATATGCAGTCTCTGAAGAGTACTTAAAGTTATGTAAAAACTTGATTATATGCAGTCTCTGAAGAGACCAAGTTATGTAAAAACTTGATTATATGCAGTCTCTGAAGAGCCCCACCGTTATGTAAAAACTTGATTATATGCAGTCCCTGAAGAGTACTTAAAGTTATGTAAAAACTTGATTATATGCAGTCTCTGAAGAGCACTTAAAGTTATGTAAAAACTTGATTATATGCAGTCTCTGAAGAGTACTTAAAGTTATGTAAAAACTTGATTATATGCAGTCTCTGAAGAGCACTTAAAGTTATGTAAAAACTTGATTATATGCAGTCTCTGAAGAGTACCCCACCGTTATGTAAAAACTTGATTATATGCAGTCTCTGAAGAGTACTTAAAGTTATGTAAAAACTTGATTATATGCAGTCTCTGAAAGTACTTAAAGTTATGTAAAAACTTGATTATATGCAGTCTCTGAAGAGTACTTAAAGTTATGTAAAAACTTGATTATATGCAGTCCCTGAAGAGCACTTAAAGTTATGTAAAAACTTGATTATATGCAGTCTCTGAAGAGTACTTAAAGTTATGTAAAAACTTTGATTATATGCAGTCTCTGAAGAGTACCCCACCGTTATGTAAAAACTTGATTATATGCAGTCTCTCAAGAGTACCCCACTGTTATGTAAAAAACTTGATTATATGCAGTCTCTGAAGAGTACCCCACTGTTATGTAAAAACTTGATTATATGCAGTCTCTGAAGAGCATTTAAAGTTATGTAAAAACTTGATTATATGCAGTCTCTGAAGAGCACTTAAAGTTATGTAAAAACTTGATTATATGCAGTCTCTGAAGAGTACCCCACTGTTATGTAAAAACTTGATTATATGCAGTCTCTGAAGAGTACCCCATCGTTATGTAAAAACTTGATTATATGCAGTCTCTGAAGAGTACCCCACTGTTATGTAAAAACTTGATTATATGCAGTCTCTGAAGAGTACCCCACTGTTATGTAAAAACTTGATTATATGCAGTCTCTGAAGAGTACTAAAGTTATGTAAAAACTTGATTATATGCAGTCTCTGAAGAGTACCCCACTGTTATGTAAAAACTTGATTATATCCAGTCTCTGAAGAGTACCCCACCGTTATGTAAAAACTTGATTATATGCAGTCTCTGAAGAGTACCCCACTGTTATGTAAAAACTTGATTATATGCAGTCTCTGAAGAGTACCCCACCGTTATGTAAAAACTTGATTATATGCAGTCTCTGAAGAGTACCCCACCGTTATGTAAAAACTTGATTATATGCAGTCTCTGAAGAGTACCCCACCGTTATGTAAAAACCTGATTATATGCAGTCTCTGAAGAGTACCCCACCGTTATGTAAAAACTTGCATAGTGACAATAACAGTGTTCAAAACTCAACAACAACAAAACAACACTACAACGACCAATTGTTTGTAGAAACGCTCCGACAAGCAAGGTGCTATTTCTCTCTTTCATCCAATAAACAAGGTGTAACAAAAAATTTCCATGTGGCAACTTGGGACAAACCTACATAAACACCTACATCACGTCATTGCAACATTAAGTGTGTTAACCTTTTTCATGCCCTCACCCTATCCACCAACTCCCTGCAGGAAACGAGTCAACAGGGTGAGACAGTGAAAGGGTTACTATCATTTCTGCCTCTCTCACTGACTGACCGCCACCAGCAGCGGGATTTAGCAGAGGGACCCCCCAAGTACCAGATTATCTCAATCTGCTTTAATCCCGTCTCTGGCGGAACATGCCAACCTGTTTGATCAGTATAGCTATTTGTATGAGTAACTATTTCGTAGGACCAACAGGGAGTTCACTTGACAAATTGTTTCTGCTTGGGACTGTGATTCCATAAAACTTTCCAGATTTGTTTTGCCAAAAATATAACTGTATAATGCCACAGGTAATTCAAACAAATGGCAAGACTGAAGAAACTTGCAAGAATAATGTGACAATTCTAAATCTTTGAATGTCTTACCATAGAGAAGCATTTTCACTCAAACTGGGAAGGAAAAAATGGTGGATGGGGGATTGGAGAGGGATAGAACGAGAAGAGAAAGAGACAGGACAAGAGATTGCCAGCCAGTCACTGAGTGATTTTTTTTCACATTGTAAAGTGTAGGCTGTGTTCAACAACCCAAGCAAGCAATTATAAGAAAGCCGTCTCCTCTATATCTACATTTTCAGGCTGGCTGGTTCTTCTGACAAAGCCATATGCTCAAGATCTGGTATCTCTTGTTCCATCCCAGTGGGCAATATTAAAACTGGTCTGTTTGCCGTCCATCTTGTTTCCATCATTCTGGTGGTGCCAGCTTAGTGTCTGATAAATCCTGTTCTCCTCGGGCTCCCTCTCTATTTCAAAACCTTGTCAGTGCATACTGTTTTACACAGAGTGAAGAAATATGCCAGATAACAGATGGTGGATTATATGCAGCATATATGGAAGTGGCCCCCTTAATCCTTTTGACTCCTTCAGTCTGTCCACCACCATCCTACATTGTCACCCATGCTAGCAAAGCAAAAAGTTAAACCTCTGACCTTCTCACCCTATCCACCAGCTTCATGCATGAAGCTGGTGGATAGGGTGAGGGAGTCAAAGGGTTATTTTTTGCAGTTGGCAAATAGGGTGCGGCAGTCAAAGGGTTAAACAAACTCTGAACCAAGTAAGGTCCTACTTTATTGACAGCTCTGTTAAGTCATACATTTGAGCAACAACAACCCCTGCTCAAGCAGACATCAACACCGCCACCATGGACAAAGAACACTCAATCAGAACAGAACCCATTTCAACACTACCCTAACTCTTCATATATAATCCTTCGTGCCCATTCAAAAGATTAACACGCTTTATCAAGTGCCAATTTTCATGAGGTCTCTAAACCTCTGAACAACCCACAGGCTTGTTTTAACTCACAACACACACACACGCACACGCAGACAAGGTGTGCCTAACTGAACCAACACAATCTGGGTGATCAGTGAAAGGGAAATTCTTTACCACTGTCCCCCCTGACAAAAAAAAGAGGGCAGTGACAAGACGTAGGCTGGATCTGTCTCAACCCACACAGGGATCAAGGAAAGATGGAGTGACTCACATTTCACTGTAAGACATCTTGGCGGTCTGCTCACTTTCATTCCATCTTACAACTGTATCAGTGACTGATGGACAGCTTCAAAGAATATATAACATTAAATTTTTTAGGCCACGGATTTTAGGCCAATGGATTCTGACAAGAACAGACAAAGAATTACAGGTGTACATTTTCTATGGTGAATGTAAATGTGTGTACCAGTAATATGGAGTTCACTTTCAAATCTGAATACCTTCTTGTAAGTTTTCTACTTTTTCTCTTTTTCAATCTATCTTTAAAAACAATGAACTGACAGATCTTAAAAAAAAAGAAATGGGAGATTGTTTCATATTCTGAGTGAGTGAGTGAGTGAGTGAGTGAGAGTGAGAGTGTGAGTGTGAGTGTGTGTGTGTGTGTGTGTGTGTGTGTGTGTGTGTGTATGTGTATGTGTATGTGTATGTGTATGTGTGTGTGTGTGTGTTTGAGAGAGAGACAAAAGAGGAGAAAGGGAGAAGGAGGGAAGGGATCAGAGAAAGACACTGAACAGTGTGTGGAGGGGTGGGCCGCATATAGTAATACAAAAACTATGAGTCAACCCCTCTATGTGTTATGTTTGTTTGTATGTTTGCCCCCTTCCCCCTCCATAAACATCCTGAATCCAGAAACACTTTGCCTGCCACTCTGTTTTGACGTTACATAGCACAGCCCTAATAAGCTGTCTTGAACCAAAAGAAAAGTCTGAGCCATCAATATCCATTAGTCTCAGAGCACTGTGAAAAAAAATGCCATAGTCAGTGACCTTTCATGCTTGCTCTCCTGGTGACACTAGTTCTACATTCTCCTGCCATTGTTAATGATTTTTATAGTTGTTTTTTTTTTAGAGCTATTCTTTCATTCATTTGAGCTCACTGCACACTACATACAATCTTGTCAGTGAAGCTGGAGAACTCAACCAGCTAGGAAAGCTGTCCACACTCCACCATGTTGTCGCACAGTCTTCGTCTTTGATAGGTGTGCACGCTGGGTGTTGTTATATTTCCATACGCCGATCAGACGCACCAGACAAAGCTTATGGCATCTTGAGTGCGCATGTTTGATATTCTGCATGTACATATGTACATATGAAAATGGTTTTGGCAACAGCAGGTCTGAACACATGCTGACATGGAAGATGGGAAAAATCTCCACCCATTGCCCACTAGGCAAAGGTATTCACACAGATATAACCCAGGACTTTATGACAGAAAGTCTAATGTTTACCCTCCTGACTACAGTGCATGTTCACATCACCATACCCATATCAAGTGTGGATAAGGCCACACACATGGGAAGACCGAACTGCGAGCGGTTACTGAAAGGAATCAAGTCACGCTGGTACTGATCCAGCACGTTTAGCATTCTGCACACCAAGTCAACTACTGATGAAAATACTAGTCGCCGTGGTGCAGTGGTTAACACAACGGACTACTGACTGGAAGGTTGTGGGTTTGAATCCCCATCAGTCCCTTCAAAACTATATTATTGTGGGATTTTTCGGCTCTAACCAGCTCCTACCCAGAGATGGGCATGCTCTGGGGTCATTGGGAAGACTGGGACCACACAGTCGAGTCTCATCCACTTCATGGATGCGTCACTGAGGGTATTGCTCAAATCTTCTGACCAGCACCGCAGGTGTCTGTATCTCTTGGGCCTGGTTGACGCCAGGATGTATTATGATAAGCATAGAATACAGTCCTGTCACCCAGTCTCAATCCTAGATGGAACTTCGTAGCATCATGGTTATCATCCTCATCGCATTGTAAAAAAAAAAAACCCAAACAACTGTGCCACCTTCTGTGGCCATTAAAGATGGCATAGAAAATAGGATGAAAAAAAACGTTGAGCACAAAGGTAACTTCCCTGAGTGCGATGATCCTAAAAAAAACACACACACACACACAAAATACTGATGAAAATCAAGTCAGTCAGTGTCAGAGTGAGCATCCCAGCTGGCAGAAAACATCACATCCCTCCAATAAAGAAAACTGTCAAGAAAAATTCTGATATAGTTTACCTACACAAGGAAGCTACAGATGAAACCACAGCCATACAGGGCAATAAACATCTCAAACAAAACACATACATCTTAACACAGCAATGACTCAAGGAAAAACAAAAATACCTGGCAAGGAAAATTCACCCTCTGACTCCTGCATTCTAGCCACCAACTGCAAAAACTCAACCTCTGACTCCCTCACCCTATCCACCAACTTCCTGCAGGAAGTTGGTGGACAGGGTGAGGGAGTCAAAGGGATAGGGTGTCTGGAGTCAAAGGGATAGAGTGAGGGAATCAAAGGGTTAAGTTTTTGCTTTGCTAGCATGGTTGACAATGCAGGACGCTGATGGACAGGCTGCGGGAGTTGAAGGGTTAAGTATATACATATCACTGCCATTTGCACAAATAATTGAAGGATATGCCTCTGGTGCTGACCAAATGAAACTAGAATCAAAATGAGAGCAGAGTACAAAGGACTACACAATGACTTCTGATTCCCATTTCAAACTGACTACATGACACAAGCACAACTCTAGGCTTCCCTTCATAATAGATCCTGGTGCAGATCTGGCTGAAGATGTACATGTACTTATCTGGTACTGTCAGGAAATCTGAGCAACTTCCTTTTAACTTGTCCTAGATATGTACATGAAATAGACAACACTATGACTGTGCTATCAGCTTTCTTGACCCGGCCTAAAGCATGCTCAACTCTGGGTAGGAGCCAGTTAGATCAGAATATTTTTGCAGTGGTATTTTTGGACCAACAGCTGTCTAAACTCATGAGCTGTCAAACCAAACCAAAACTATATATAATAACTGTATATAATCTTCACTGCCATACTATATAATCTTCACAGCTATACTTGTCATGAACTATTTTATTTTCATCTTTGCACTGAAAAAAAACAAACCATCATCACCATCATAGGCCTACTCATTATCAATTATTTTATTTTCTCCCTCATGTTAACTATTTTCTGCTTTTTTTAATGAAGGTGCCAACCACACAGGCTGATCAAGCAGAAAGAGCGGACTTCAACCAAGTTCGGTCCATATCTAGTCACGGCGGGACTTCAACCAGATCCTGTCTCCTAATTCAACTATACACAGACCTTCAACCAACAAAGCCTGTATTTGACCATCAGTGATAACCTAACAGTTATAAAACCTAACAGTTGTAAGACAGCTCTTTATCAAGTCTTCAAATCTTACTATCAAAGCAGCTGGATATTTGAGCTTCCAAGTTGAAAAAGTAAAGAACATCGCGCTCCTTTCTTGGGGATTTCTGTTATGGTGCGTCCCCTCTCCTATCAACTGTGTGTGTGTGTGTGTGACTGAAATGTGTACTGCAATCCATATCTGTTCTCCCCAGCTGCATGAGACAGACTTGTGATAGACCCCACCTTCTGTCCCCCAGCTGCGTGTGACTTTGGGGCTTGGGATAAGCCTTTATTCTCTTCCCCAGCTGTGTGAGACTTTGGGGCTTGTGGTGGACCCTTATTCTCTTCCCACTAAGTGTGTGTATGTGATCCCATGACCTCTTTGATGGGTCAGCGAAAGTGGAAAGAATCGTGGTCAGACAGTGGGGGACGACGCAACAGCCTGGACTCCAACATGGCACCCAAGACAGGGCCGGGATCAGTAGTGAGCACCACAAGCAACTACAGCCTGGATCGCTGCAATACGCAGGCGTCCTTCCTGCTGCGCGACCATTCTACCCTGTCCTCCCATGTGGACAGTACCAACTATCAGGAGAAGCTGCAGGGATGGTCCGCCGTCTTCCACGACAATCCTGTCGCTCCTCGACCTGGTACCAGCATCAATTCAGTGCGTACACATCCCATCTCCACCAATGCCGACGTCGATCGTGACATTTCCTTTCTGCATGCCAGCCGGATGTCAGCCTTCCGACTAAACCACGCGAACTGTATGACCCTTTGGACGGCCTCATGCCCTCCAACAGACTGGTGTCGCAGAGAAAATACTACGTACTGCCTTCCATTGGACATCACAATGACTTACTCCTGCGGCGCCAACGCTCCCACATGGACACACTCAACCAGCTGGACTATTCCAGGGACCAGTTTGAAGACGATGCTGAGTTTTTCACAGAATTGATAGAACTGAAAAAAGACTCCAGTCAATCAGGAACACAACACCCTCAACGTCAAAACGTCAACCCCCTGCCCCCAATCCAGAAACTCAAAGATGTGGTGCGGCCTCGTACCAACATTGACGAGTTGGACGAGGATCGCATCGTCACTTCTTGTCGCGAAAATCTGTCAGTCATGTCGTACATTTCGGACTTGGAGGCATTTCGCGCCATGACTCCAGACCCAGACTATGCTGATACTTCTCCCACAAAGCTCAGCATCAGTTCTGATGTTAGGCTTCCCTTGTCTGTCAGACGGTCCTACACAGGCTCTCCTGTGTCTGTGGAGAGTGTGCCTGTCAATGACGCCGTTTCCACAGGACGTGAGACATGACGTCTGTGATGATAAGGCAACAACAGAGATATCCGAATCAATGGCAGCGTGAATGTGATCTCAGTGAAATGTGTGACATGGAAGTATTTGCATTCAACTTGTTCTACTTCATTTTTTGCCACAATGGATTTATCAGTACCAACTGAAATTTGGGCCGCTGTCCCCAATACTGATGGCAATGTGTGAAGTGTATTTTGTCTTCCATAACGCACCATCAAAAGGACAATTACCTTCAGGCACAACACAAAAAAACGATGCCCTGAACTAAAGGGAGTTTGTGATATGTCTCAACTAATGTGGAACAACAAATTATGGACTATGTTGATGATATCAATACTGTGTATGCATGCAACATCAAACAAAATGTTACAAAAGTCAAAGTCTTTTGTATTCATTTCCAACTCATGTTATCATTACAAAACATTATGTTCACATGTTCACCGTGCCCTTCAGCTGTTCATTATGTCTCTTTGAAAACTCAAAACAAAACATGACACTCCTGTGTCTCTGCATATCGGAAGTTCAAGCTATAATACATGTAACCTAAAAACATATCGTTATCATCAAATAGCATATAGATATTTTGTATTTCTAATTTCAGCTTTTAAATACTGGCAGTGAGTTCATGAGAGAGAAAGAGCTAGAGAGAGAGAGAGAGAGAGAGTGTGTGTGTGTGTGTGTGTGTGTGTGTGTGTGTGTGTGTGTGTGTGTGTGTGTGTGTGTGTGTGTGTGTGTGTGTGTGTGTGTGTGTGTGTGTGTGTGTGTGTGTGTGTGTGTGTGTGTGCGCGCGCACGCATGTGTGTGTGTCCGTGTGTATGCTTGAGACTAACTGCACATGTCAGCATATCCATATGAGCATGTACATTTGCAAATATATTTTGGTGACAGTAATAAGTGTAGTACTGAAATATAGTTGAATGTTTCCTGCATACACTTTATTTTTGCCTTGTGCTAATTCAGCCGTGCATCAGGAAGCAATATCTGAGTGTAGCAAAAATGGATTTGCAACTTCCATCAGTTATCTCAATATCCTGACTGTCAGCTTACCTGACCTCAGCCTTATCATGGAGTAGATCAAATTTCGTGAAGTTTTGTATGTGATCTGCTTCATGGAACAGGCTGTTAGTGTTACAAGCCAACAGAAAGGAAAAAAAAAAAACATGAAATGCACTTTGATTGCCTTGACCCGGTGGTTTCTGTGTATGCATGCATGTTGAAATACCTGTGAATGTCTACTGTTGATCAAAAGCCATGTTGTGAACAAAGGAATTCTCAGTTGTTTGTGGAGTCTGCAGTTTGTTTAAGGATTTATCACACACAGACAATTCTGTATTGCTGCTCCACCCAAATCTGCCAGCTCTATGAGCCTGCACAAAAGCCTATGCACTGGCAACGTCATGAAATGGGGAGCTATGAAATACCAATACCACCAGAATGATAGAAGCATTAAGATGGGCAGTGAACAAGACCAACATTTATATCGCAGGGAGTGGGACTGGGGACTGAACTCTAGACAGGGGACCCTGAGTACAAGGCTCTATCAAAGAGCCAAACAACAAGAACTAAAATGTCCTACCTAAGGGTTGAACCCACAGTGCCTGTACCATTAGTGTGGTACTAAAGGAGTTAATGAGTAGTTCTAAATGGACTGTAGCCTCTGTATGTCTAATCCTCACCAAACGACTTCTCCATGAGTACAAATTTCTTATTCCATTGATGGAACCCAATTAATGAAAAAAAAATATCAAGGTAATTTTTTTGCCCACTTAAACATATCTCTGAATAATTCTGGATCATCAAACGTAGCAAAAGCCTATTTTCCATAAGGTGTTGCAAAACTGTGCAGATACAATGATTTATCCTAGTTACAAAAATGTCCAGATAAATCTTCCAGCAATAACTTAGTTATCTGCTGTCTTAGATTGGAATGTAGCAAAACAATGGGCATAAGCTGGGTACAAAGTCACATGAAAGTGTCTATCATTTAGCCATTTAGTTTCAGCAAGCATTAACCAATTCTCAAGATACAGGAGGAATTGTTGTAGCATGAGCACAGTCATAAGCCATGCACAGGGGACACATTTTCCTACAGACTGGCTATCAAGCCACGAAAATAAACATCTAGCTAGTTGGTTGCTCAAGTCTTTGAGTTTATGATTTGAGTTTCTGGAGACTAATTCCAATATGAGGAGAGGTCTCTATGTCCAAAATATTTCCACAATCAGAAACAACTTTTCAGACATTTATGACAGACATTCACAAAACTGCATAATATGCCCTGTCAAAAGAATATAAACAACCCAGCAATTGTTCCCAACATACTAGTTACACAGAGTTCTCCCCCCCCCCCTTCACACACACACAAACAAACACACATATACACACATGCACAGTCATACCATCTTGATCATGCAGCAAGCTAGGACTGAATTCATTTATCAAAAGACTGTCAAAGTGTTCTTTTATGACAAGCAGATTTACTGTGCTAGGGTTTCATTACAATAAAAACAGTAGGAAGATGGAGGGTTACGAGAATGGGGACAAACGACTAGGGATAATCAAAGTGATATACGAATGTAAACATGAAAAATGCTGTAAAGCTTTGACAGGATAATAGTGAAAGATCTGTCTCTAAGCCTTTCATCTTGCCTGATGTATAATAAAATACTGATGTGGTTTCCACTGTCATGATCTTTGGTACTGGTGAAGAGTGTAAGAGAGAAAGAAAGACCAGACAAGAGACAGAATTGAGCAGGTGAATGAGTGCGAGAAAGAGTGTGTGTGTGTGAGAGAGAGAGAGAGAGAGAGAAAGAGAGAGAGAGAGAGAGAGAGAGAGAGAGAGAGAGAGAGAGAGAGAAAGTGTGTGTGCGTGTGCGTGCGCCTGCGTGCACACGCATGTGCATGTGCATGCACATGTGCGGGCATGGGTGAGGTTGCGAGGGAGAGATGGACAGAGAGAAGTGAGGATGTGTACAAGCCTGCATGTCACACACAAAAGTGAGTGCATGATTATGCGCAGGTGTACAAAATAGGGGACAGACAGAAAAACACATGGAGCACAAACATTTTGGTTATTTATTGTTCACAAAAATTTTATCTAGTACAAAACCAACAAGACTTTTCTACACGACTTTAACCTAGTTATCCAGTTCTTGTAGTGGTCAGCCATTCAAGAAAAGCCAGGCCCAACACTGTATAACTTTAGTAACTGCACAGGGACCTGGGATTTCAATGTGCAGCCAAGAACCAGCCTTTCTGATGTAGTAACACTGACTGAAAGTGCAGCATCTCAACTCACTGTCCAGTGTTCTGCATTCACATGTGTTATCTTAAAACACATTGCGTAACATCCACACCTGATGTCAAAGCATGCTACCTTCACATGTACACCGTCCAAACAAGTGCCATTTTGCAGTTTGAATTTCCATTTGCTCAGGGTTATGTTGTAGTGTTTAGACGATTTTACACATGCTCACACCACAAATGCCAGAAGCTGCCAGCAGGTCCAGATGTTCTCATTCAAGAACAACCCATGCCCAACATTCTAGGTATTCCCTTTCAAGTACCAACATTCCTTAACTTCAAGATTCAAACAAAATAAGGAATAGGGTTTTAAAACAGCATGGACCTTTGGCAAAATGCAGTATGAAGTTCCATCAAGAGGTGGCTCAGCTGGTGAAAAAGCAGAGCTTCCACCATAACACCAAACGAGAATTCATTGGCAAAATTAAATTCTGTGTGTAGACCACAACTGACACATTACCAGTCATGACTACTACTTCCGGTTTTGGCTACTGCCACAGAAAACAGAAGACAGTAGGACTTCCCCACCCAAAAGTTTCAGGGGTGAGTTATTTTCGGAACTTCTTGGAAATGAAACATTTTTTCGCCGATTTGAAATTATGGCAAAGCAAAGTTTTCAAACCATTGAACAAGTACTTGACAAAGTTTTCATGCAGTAACATAACACTGTGGACAATGAAGACTCAAGCCTGATTTTTACAGTTATTCTGACAACAATACCTATGGAAATATTTTCGAAAGTAGTGACTGTGATATGTCTAATGTTGGTGATGGTATTGATCATTCACTATTTATGAACATTACAATAAACAACAACCAAAACATCTGAGGTGCCAGTAGAGGCCTGTATGTAGTTGTAATTGAAACAGACAACGGCACAATATATCAATCAATTACTGTTCAGAAATGAGCATATACGGTGGTTTTATTGACACAACCTAGAGCTTTGACTGCAAGTCTAAACTGCTTGGTCCAGGGGCAGCAAACTCAGCAGTTTTGCACGGTCAGAAATGTATTAAATGAGACTGTATGAGTTCAATTCTAGCTCAAGTCCATCAAACTGTAAATGGGTACTTGACCCAGTTTAGGATTGGGAAAGGTAAAGCATCAAGAGCAGATTAAGGGCACCACCCTCATAATGCTGGCCCTTGGAAAGTTGGTCTCCACCACCTCAATCCCCCAAAAAACCTCATGGTTATGGGACAAACGTACATTCTCAGACCTGTTTACCCCTGACATTTTCCATGCATATCATGAAGTCCTGGAATGTGTACAAACTGAATGACAATGTGTACATTATCAACAACTGATGGCAAATGAAAAAAATTGCGGTGTTTAACTGTCATAACTTAATTTTATTAGGGCTGTGTTAGTAAAATGCAGAACTTTCTTTGCTCATGTGCACCAAACATAGGAAGTCCTTGTGATATGATGCCAAACACTTTTGACTGTAAATTTTAGTGTTCTTTTCCAGATGTAGGCCTAACATTCTCTGCCCATTTCTCTTCTTCATTGTTGACTTCATGCATCACTTTATCACTTTCAGCATCTTCTACACTCTGTCAATTTTCTTTTTTCTTTCCTTTTAAATCCAGGGACAGTGCAGAGCCCAGAGCGCCCACAGATGCCTACTACTTGCTTGAGACAGAAGTGCCAGTGACATCACTCGTGCCAGTGGCACGCACGCAATGGGAGTCTTAACAGCTGAACACATTATTTAAATGCAGCAGCATGCTTTTCTACCCAAAGTAGTACAAGAGCAGCTCGAATTACGACACCTCAAATTTGTGTAAAAAAATGGCACTACACTAAGTAAAATGGAATATTTTCAAGTGTACAAACATACAGTGACAGTGGAAATGTGTAGTTTTTTGTATGTTCCAGTGTACAACAAACAGGTCTGTGCATTTTTCTATGATCTCTGCTGGAACAACCTTTCTGTTATCATGTGTGTTTTCAGTGTGTAAGCATATGCTCCATACAGGGCTTCTGTTTACTGTTTCATCCATACACCACCTCCAGACCACCACTCACTGTCTAGTGGAGGAGGAAGGAAAGTCCCTGTCCAGCCGTGATTGAAACGGCAAACCTTCTCTCTCCACTGAACTACCACTCTGTTAGCTTTTATCAGGCAAACTCCATATCATGTTTAAAAAAAAAAAAGCCCCTGTGTCCTGGCAAGGTCTTGAAATGAGAAGAGGAATGGGATCTATGAAACACATACCACACATACCACTGGAGCAGTAAGAAGAGCAGCTAATAACCCAGCTTGTATCTTGCAGAGTGGAATGAGACACGAGTCCTAGAAATCACGACTCTTTTATCAGAAGATACAGCCAGACCGATAAAAAGCTGTTTTCATGTTGTTGTTTTTTTCCTAAGTGCTTTTTAGAGCATGCTGTATGTGGCTAAGTGTGTAAGTGAGATAGACAGATGATGACAACTCAGGCTGAGGGCCACACGTACAACAAGATAAGTGTGTCCAAACTCAGTATCCTCTGTGCCTGCGTGTGTATGTGTGAGTGTGTGAGTGTCCTCTGCATAAAATCCTGACCTCACTCAATCCCCTCTGCAGCCTGTCTCCACTCGGAGGGGAATCACACTGTAATATATAATTGTATAAATATGCTCTCTATAATTTTCCATTGCTTTTATTCTTTCTCCCCATTTTAGCTGTGTGCGTGTGCGTGTGCGCACACACGTGTGTGTGTGTGTGTATGCGCGCGTGCGTGCGTGTGTCTGTTTTAGCGCTTAGATTTGATTTTATCAAGATTTTGCGCTATACAAAATAAAGTATTGTATTGTATTGCATGTGTGTGTGCTTGTGTGAGTGTGTCTGTGAATACTTCTGTTCATTTACACTATTAAAGCTTTTTTTTTTTTAGCCATTCAATTCCTGTAAAGTGCAATGAGCATGCTCTTGACAGGGACTGTTTGCATTGTGTAAGTAAAATTTTTACTTATCAGTCCATCATCACATGTGTGGCCTTCACACACTGTAAAGCATCTCCACCTGACGTCAGTCCACTGTACTAAATGAAATGTTATAAACATACAGCGGAACAACCCAACCCAACTCCAGTATGCCGGGCTCAATTATTTTGTGTTATTTGTACTGAAGAACTCCAACCCATCTTAAAACATGCAGCAGAAAACCCCCATCCCACCTCAGCATGCCAGGCTCAATTATACTGTGTCAATTAATTATCTTGTACTGCGGAATACCAACTCATCTTAACACATACACTAGAAAAACCCTGTCCCACTTCAGCGTGCCAGGCTCAATTATACTGTGTTAATTTGTACTGCAGAACACCAACCCATCTTAAAACATACAGTGGAAAAAAACATCCCACCTCAGCATGCCAGGCCCAATTATACTGTGTTAATTTGTACGGAAGAACACCAACCCATCTTACAACATACAGTGGAAAAAAACATCCCACCTCAGCATGCCAGGCCCAATTATACTGTGTTAATTTGTACGGAAGAACACCAACCCATCTTAAAACATACAGTGGAAAAAAACATCCCACTTCAGCATGCCAGGCCCAATTATACTGTGTTAATTTGTACGGAAGAAACCAACCCATCTTACAACATACAGTGAAAAAAAACATCCCACCTCAGCATGCCAGGCTCAATTATACTGTGTTAATTTGTACGGAAGAACACCAACTCATCTTACAACATACAGTGGAAAAAAACATCCCACCTCAGCATGCCAGGCTCAATTATACTGTGTTAATTTGTACGGAAGAACACCAACCCATCTTAAAACATACAGTGGAAAAACTTCATCCGACCTCAGCATGCTGGGCTCAATTACACTGTTCCAGAAAAAACACGAAAAAGAATAAGAACACATATTTAATACAATTAGACAAGACAGGCCAAAATTTTCGGCCAACTGGCCTTTGTAAAGCATAAGATCACAAACAAACAAACACCAGATACAAAAATTAGGAGAAAAAGACAAACTCCCCTGCTGCTCCTACCCATGTGAGAAAAGGAATAAACTGACAGAAAACCAGACAGTTTATTCCTTTTCTCACACGAGACGGAGCAGCAGGGTAGTTTTTTCCTCCTAATTTTTGCATCTGGTGTTTGTTTGTTTGTGATCTTATGCTTGACAGAGGCCAGTTGGCCGAAAATTTGCGCCTGTCTTGTCTTGTATTAAATATGTGTTCTGATTCATTTTTCATGTTTTTTCTGGTTCCTGTTTGCTTGAACATGGGCAGTCACATTTGTTTTGGATTTCAATTACATTGTGTTAATTTGCTTGTACTGTAGAACCAGGCAATCCATTCAAGCAACAATGTGTTTCAAGGAAAAAAAATTCAGGGGTCCGGGGGCAGAGCCCCTGGTGGGGGTCTGGAGGCAAGGCCCCCAGAAGCTGAAGCATTTTAGTCTAGTAAATGGAAATTTAATCCCCTCTGGTGAAAGATAAATCAAGTATTTTAATAAAAGAAAAAAAGGGCACAAGCATTGTTAACAACGAACAAGATATCCAACTTTTCCTCACTCTTTTGCTTCACCTGACAAATGAAAATTTTCGTTAAATGTCCTGAGCCTGTCATTGTGCTGCTTTCCTTTCAGGTGATCAACCAGTGCTCATTTACCGCCGGACTTGTAACTGATTTCCGAGCGGCAAAGTTGGCAGTATGCATCACTGGTGATCTTCAGTTTCTTGAAGAAACGAGCGAACTTATTGCCATCGTACACTTCCTGCAGCCAGTCTCATTTCCAGTGACTTTTGAGGCCTTCATCGATGTCAGCGATGGAAACATTTAGTGGAACAAAGTCCCTACGTATACTCATATTTCAAAGCGTCGATGGATCACATAGAGTGACGCTTGTGAAAGAGGATGCGCAAATCTCGCAAACAGTTGCAAAAGTAAAACCACGCATGCGCTCATGGCTTGTTTTGAATAGTTTCGGTGATCCCAGCCCCGGTTCTCCATACTTTCAAAGAACTTTTTTTTTCTTTCTTTCGCGGATATCCACGAATTCGCGGACATTTGGATTGCCTGAGAACACCAGCCCACCTGACCTCCCAGTGCACACTGACTAACCTGATGACAAAGTCATCGTCGTTGTTGGCGATGGTCACCACTATATCTGGCATATGCATACCATCGGAGTGAGTTTCCACCGTTGCCCTGCAGACAACAAAACGTATAATGCTGTATTATAAAACAGGAATATGACGAAACCAAGCATTTTTCAACAGTTTAGTCAGGATTTTTTCCCCCTTATTCATGGGCCACAACCCCCTTGTAAACTGATTACATGTCAGGGCTGCTACATACACAGTCCTTTTCATTTTTTGCCTTTAGTTTTTAAATTTAACCTCTCCATTAAGGCGATTATACTCCTTTTCAGGGATGTGCACGCTGGATGTTTTTGCATTTCCAAAAGACACCAAACACTGATATGGCTTACAAAATCTTTGCCCATATCTGATGCTCTGCGTGTACATACACATGAAGGTGGTTCAGGCAATATCATGGTTATTACTGTTGTTGTTGTTGTAAGCCCAGCCAACTGCATAGAGTCATATCAGCACTACAACCCATTCAAACATATACTACACTTTGCTGACCCTGGGAACAAATCTGGAAAAGAAAATAAAGTGCAAATATGAATGTATTCGCGCATATAATTTAAGGATATGCCCCTCGCACTGACCATTCCATCCATGTATAAACACAATTAAGTACATTGAAACATATATAAAAACTATAACTGCTCCTGCACATCACATTTCTTTACAGCCAAAAATGCATTTAATACATGCACTCAATCATCAATCCTAAGAGAAACTATGTAAAGCTTTACAGAACACAATACAGGTGAACTGACCAGCACGGCAGAAAATGATAGGACGACAAGATAGAAAGCAAAGGAGTAACAAAGAGAGGGGCAGAAAAGAAGAAACTTCTATCACAGAATTTCCAGATGGTGGGGATACTATTTATACTGAAAGAACCCCTGGCACACCCACCAGCAGGTCTGCACTTATCTTGTCCTGGGAGGTCAAGAAAATCTCCACCTTTGAAAGTACTATTCAGAGTGTCTAAACAAATACCAGTGTAATCTGAAGGCATTATTCAGACTGCCTGTACAAATACAAGTACTGCATACATACGTGACAGGAAAATGAAATATACCTGAATGCATTTTTCAGCAGTTCTGTCAGGATGTAGTCTAGTGGAGGCTGGATGTAGGGGAAGGTGGTGTTGAGGTGCCCATTCACAACTACTTCTGGTGTTTTGCCATATTTCCCCTCACATATAGACCTGCTCACACACACAATTTCATAAAATGATAAATCAAATGAAAAGAAAATCCAATCCAATCAAATAAATGAATAAATACAGGTAAGACAAAAATCTTCAACCCTGCAGTCAGATAAAATCTCCACCCTTGCCAGGTCAGATAAAATCTCCACCCTTGCCAGGTCAGATAAAACTCCACCCTTGTCAGGTCAGATAAAATCTCCACCCTTCCAGGTCAGATAAAATCTCCAACCCTGCCAGGTCAGATAAAATCTCCACCCTTGCCAGGTCAGATAAAATCTCCACCCTTGCCAGGTCAGATAAAATCTCCACCCTTGCCAGGTCAGATAAAATCTCCAACCTTGCCAGGTCAGATAAAATCTCCCCCTTGCCAGGTCAGATAAAATCTCCAACCTTGCCAGGTCAGATAAAATCTCCACCCTTGCCAGGTCAGATAAAATCTCCAACCTTGCCAGGTCATATAAAATCTCCAACCCTGCCAGGTCAGATAAAATCTCCACCCTTGCCAGGTTAGATAAAATCTCCAACCCTGCCAAGTCAGATAAAATCTGCAACCTTGCCAGGTCAGATAAAATCTGCAACCTTGCCAGGTCAGATAAAATCTCCACCCTTGCCAGGTCAGATAAAATCTGCAACCCTGCCAGGTCAGATAAAATCTGCAACCTTGCCAGGTCAGATAAAATCTCCAACCTTGCCAGTCAGATAAAATCTCCAACCCTGCCAGGTCAAATGAAATCTCCAACCTTGCAAGACTGAAAAAATCATCTTCTACCCACCCAAACAGGTTCAAACCTAGACCTTCCATAAAGATGAAAGTCTTAACCACTTGATAATTACATCCATCAGTAAAATGAAATTAAGAATTAAAAATATACTGAAATAAATTGGAGAACAAAAAAATCAGACAAAACAATAAAAACGAACAACTGAAATATATGAATATTTGTAGTTGTCTCAAATTTTCCTCCAACAAAAATGAGAGAATAATCATGTGCACAAGCACCTCTGCATGTGCATGTATGTATGTATGTATGTATGTATGTATGTATGTAGTATGTATGTATGTGTGTGTGTGTGTGTGTTGTGTGGTGTGTGTGTGTGTGTGTGTGGTGTGTGTGTGTGTGTGTGTTGTGTGTTGGTGTGTGTGTGTGTATGTATAGTGTGTGTGTGTGTGTGTGTGTGTGTGTGTGTGTGTGTGTGTGTGTTGTGTGTGATGTATGTAGTGTATGTATGTGTGTATGTAGTGTGTGTGTGTGTGTGTGTGTGTGTGTGTGTGTCTGTGTTTGTGTGCACATGCGTGCAAGTGTGTTGCATGCGTGCACGCATGCATGCATGCGTGCACCTATGTGAAAGTTTGCATGTATTAATATAAGAACATTTTCTCCAAAAAGCCCTTTTTAGGTTCATCAAAAACACAGAGCAATCTGGCAATTCCACAAATAGTCTTCACATGTTCTTCTTGTGTTAGAAAAATACACACATCACTACTTAACTCTTTCATTCCCTCAGCCCATCAACCAGCAGCTGCTGGCTGAAGAATTCAAAGGGTCAAAATGCTTATTTTCCTCAAAATACTATCAATAACCAAATGTGACCAACTCTTAACTTAAACCATTTTAATTAAACTTCATTCTAACTTTTCTTGTTTGAGTTCTTTCTTCCAGTCTATGATAACATGTTATCTTTAAAAATGAATAATTCATTTTCTTTTCATTTCAAAATTAGTCTTTCTTCCCATTTAATAAAGGAATCATGCATACTTACTTGACAAAGTGGGCCTTCCTCTCAATCAGCTTGCGAGGTGAGAAAAGTACATTCACCACCCCCACATGATTTGGCTGCACACACACACACACACACACACACACACACACACACACACACACACACACACACACACACACACACACACACACTCACACACATGTGCAAATACATCATCATCATCATTACTGTTATTTTGGTTTAAAGCCCAGCCAATTGCATAGAGCTAATCAGGGCTATCACAGTTTCGAAACATACACAATACTTCAACAGGTTAAAAAAAAAAAAAAAAAAAAAAAATTTACTATCTCATCCAAAAGACTAGCAGCCAGATCACTACTTAAAAGTCTAGTGGAGTGGGAAAATAATCCTATCCAAAAGTTGAACCCTGGTTTCTGACATCCTACAAAGCGTATTTGATCACTAGGCCAGACATTTAACCTCTTCTCTGCTTGGTACGAGTAACGCTCATAGTAAAATCGAAATTCACCACGCCCGTATACGAGTGCCACTCGTAGTAAACTCGTCACGGAAAGCGAGCAAATCTACACAAGAAATGACTGCGCAAAATGTTTCCAACTCTGTTGCTGATATCAGCGAAGAGCCCCATATCCTTCACGTCACCAGTAACTGACCACAGGATATGCAAATCGCGAGTTGAGAGGTTACAGTGATTAGCGAATTCAAGATGGCAGCGAGACCTAGTACGTCGTCGGCTCGACCTGTTTTCAAGCGGTACACTGCGCTTGATGTGTTGGACGAGATATTCAACGATCAAGACAGTGGAGAAGAAGACATGGGAGGATCGGATCCTGACATCAGTGATGAGGAGGAGACGGATGGGAACCAGCACCATCCACTTTTATCGGAGAAAGGTGCTGGTGATGACGTGGATCCTTCGTTCGCTCCCAGTGAAAGCAGTGGGGAAACCAGTGCTAGCGAGGGTGAAGAAGAGGAAATGGGGGATCCTCTACCATCAACAAGCACTGCACCCCCTCCTGTCAGGAGGGACGGGGTCGTGGACGTGGTAGGGGGTCTGGACGACGGCGAGGGCCCCGTGGAAGCGGCAGGGGGCGTGGCGTGAGGCGTGGTCAGCAACAGCTAGTGAGAGAATGGCGAGAAGCTGATGCACAGCACCCCAACCCTGGTGTAGTTTTCACTGGAAATCCGGGGTTGAAGGTCAGCTGTGCTAATTTTAGGCCGGTTGACTATTTGGAATTATTTTTTTCTGACCTAGTCAACCATCTCGTCATTCAGACAAACCTGTATGCTGACCAGTTTCTCGAGGCACACCCCAATCTTCCACAGTTTTCCAGGGCCAACAAGTGGGAGAAAGTCGACGGTGCAGAAATGAGGAAGTTTCTGGGCCTGGTTCTGCTGATGGGCATTGTGCGGCTACCTTCAATTGAACTGTACTGGTCTAAGAAGGTGCTGTACAGAATTCCAGTCTTCAGCTCCAGCATGACAAGAAACCGGTTCCAGGCAAGTAGCTCTATTTTTTTTTCTTTTCTTTTTTTCACTACTTGATTCTTCATCCCTCCACTATTCATTTTGTGTGTGTGTGTGTGTGTGTGTGTGTGTGTGTGTGTGTGTGTGTGTGTGTGTGTGTGTGTGTGTGTGTGTGTGTGTGTGTGTGTGTGGTTTTATATATTCAAGTGTGTGTGATACTGTCAGTGTGTGCTTGTGTAAATGTGTGTGTGTGTGTGTGTGTGTGTATGTGTAGGCTGTGTGTGTGTGTGTGCGTGTGTGTGTGTGTGTGTGTGCATGTGCGTGTGTGTGTGTGAGTGCACATGTGTACATACGCATTATTTATTTCTGTTTGCAAGTTTTCCATACAAGTTTGCTGATTTTGTAAAACACAAAAGCACTTTTTTGGTACACCAGTGTGGTGTTTTTATATTCATGTGTGTGTGATACTGTCAGTGTGTGCTTGTGTGAATGTGTGTGTGTGTGTGTGTGTGTGTGTGTGTGTGTGTGTGTGTGTGTGTGTGTGTGTGTGTGTGTGTGTGTGTGTGTGTGTGTGTGTGTGTGTGTGTGTGTGTGTGTGTGCGCGCGCGTGTGTGCATAAGCATTATTTATTTTCTGTGTGTAAGTTTTCCATGCAAGTTTGTTCATTTTGTAAAAGACAAAAGCACTTTTTTATACCAGTGTGGTGTTTTTATATATTCAAGTGTGTGTTTTACTGTCAGTGTGTGCTTGTGTAGTGGGTGTGTGTGTAGGCTGTGTGTGTGTAGGCTGTGTGTGTGTGTGTGTGTATGTGTGTGTGTGTGTGTGTGTGTGTAGGCTGTGTGTGTGTGTGTGTGTGTGTGTGTGTGTGTGTGTGTGTGTGTGTGTGTGTGTGTGTGTGTGTGTGTGCCCAGTTGTGGGTCTGCTTACTTATCTTGAAAGTTTACTCTGTATTTCAGATTCTTCTTCAGTTTCTGCACTTCAACAACAATGCAGCCATGCCAGTGCCAGGTGATCCAGCGTACGACCGGTTCTACAAGATCCGTCCTATTCTGGATCATCTGCATGAGAGGTTCCAGGAGGTGTATGAGCCCCGGCAAGCGGTATGTGTTGATGAAAGTCTACTTCTTTGGAAGGGTAGACTGATATTTCGTCAATACATACCGTTGAAACGTGCCCGGTTTGGCATCAAAATATACCTGTGCTGTGAGTCTGACGGCGGTGTCAAGGGAAGTGGTGGCTACTGCTACCGCTTCAAGGTGTATGCTGGAAAGGAGGACCCCGTCAATGAGGTGCAGCCTGTCCTAGAGTCCGTAAATGCAGACAACCCAACTCTCTCGGCCAGCGAGAAGATGGTGCTGTACTTGGTAGCCCCTCTCCTGGAAAAGGGCTACCATGTCTACACGGACAACTGGTACAGTAGTCTGCGGCTGTACCTCTACCTCCTGGAAAGGAACACCTTGGCCTGCGGCACCGTCCGGGAGAACCGGGGTATTCCAGAGGAGCTACGTGGAGTGAAGCTGGACCCCGGATCATCAGCTGCTCTTTGTGGTGACAACAAGATCGTCGCCACAAAGTACCACAGCACAAAAGTGGTGCACCTGCTGTCCTCTGTGCATGGCCACACTGAGGCACCCATTCCACACCGGGGACGACGGGGTGTCAACATGCGTCCGTCTGTTTCATCGAATTACAACAGGAATATGGGTGGAGTTGACAAACAAGATCAGCTGCTTCACCCATATGACTGCTCACGTAAGTCGATGAAATGGACAAAAAAACTGTTTTTTCCATTTTCTGCAGGTTGCAGCCTGCAATGCATTCATCTTGCAAAAGTCAAGAGGTGATGACTCCTGTAAAACTTTCCTAAGTTTTTTGGAGAGTGTCATCACCTCTTGGATTTGGCCAGATCAGGTGCCAGCTGTGGAAGAGGGAAAAACAGATGACGAGGTGAGGGTGGGTGCACACCACTTTTTATTTCCACTGCCACCGACACCAAACAAGTCTAACCCCACCAAGCCGTGTCGGGTCTGCACGAAGAAAATAAAAGTGCGGAAGGAATCCCGCTACTACTGCCCCTCCTGCCCATCCAAGCCTGGATTGTGCTTAGGCCAATGCTTCAAGGACTACCACACCAAGTTTGCGTATTGGCAGTAGGGTGTTCTGTGTTAGTTTTTTTTTCCCCTCAGTTATATATATTTCATTTTCTTCTGCTTTTTTGTGCTTTTGTTTTTGTGTTCTTAGTTTTCCATTCTACAGTGCGTTTTTTTTTTCTTCACCTGTGTGTGTGTTCACCGTTTTGTGAACGCTGTGACAAGACTGAGTGCCATCAGTGAAAGAAGACCAAGTGGAGTATAGAATGAATCCCCTTGTGTGTTTCTTTGAACCACAATTTGGACAGACAAAAAAATGAACACCATCCCCCAAAGTTATGAAGTAACGAATGCAGACAACCTGAGGATTATGTCCAAGCACAAGTGCTGGATTCCTTTAGAACAGTATGGCAGTAATGTGAGTACAATATGTTCAGAAACACTCACACAGTTCCCACAGTGTTTTGTGTGATAACAAATGGATACCATGTGTGTGTGTATGTGGGGGGAGGGTCTTTCTTTTGAACAGACAATTGTTTATTTTTTTCTTCAGACTTTTTTTTCCCATAGTTGTCATTTTGAACATTTACCAATATGTATAATATTATACTATAACAATTTGGACCATACTGTGTACTTACAGTGATGTTGAGTAAACACTAACAGAAGTTTTTGTCAGTGTTTTACAGGTTTTATGTGTTGTAACATGTGTATGTTTTTAGAAACTTTTATTTTCTGTAAAACCACCATCCGTTATATCCCTGGCCATCTTCCCAATGGCTAACAAAATTACACTATTGTTATATAGCATTATAACTTGGGGTAAAATGAAAGAGAAGCCATAAAATCTAAGTCATATGTCAACAAATGAATAAGCAGTGATTGCGGTACTGAACCTACCCCAAATAGTAAAATTATGCCCCTTTCCAGTAGAATTGGGGTACCCCCAGTAACATACAGATTGTTACACAGAGGGACATTTATTGACATCAGTTTGAATCCCAGGTGTTTGTAATATTGCTGAGCAAACACCAAAAGGTATTTTGCTTTGTTCAGTGGGCTTTTATGTGCTGAATTGTACTAAAACTCTCAAATTGAAAACAAAACAAAAACTGATTTATCACATGTTATTAGTGTGAACCATCATCATTACCAACAAAATCAAATTAGAATGATGTGAAATTGTAAACAAGGGTATAAGGAAGAAGTCCACAAAAAATCTAACAAATAACTCAATAAGTGGATGAGTAATGTACATGTTAGTGAACATACTGCAAAAAGCATGATTATGCCCCTTTTTTCCTAAAAAATAGTACTCCCAATTATGAGCAGATTATGATCAAGAGCAACATTCCTTGGGATTTATATGACTGTCATGTGTTAGTGCTGATGTTGAATAAATAGTAAAACCACTTTTCCAATGTTCTGACTCATTTTGTGTGGCACAGTGTATTTGTGTATACTCGAAAGCTGTTATTTTTTGGTAATTTTTTGTAGTTATGTCAGTTTCTGCTATACTAATTATCAACATAATCAAGTTATTTTGACAGGACATTGTAGACCAATGCATAACAACAAAACATGCAAAACATCTGAGAGATCTGTCAAGAAATAAATGAGCAGTAACCATTTTATTGAACCTACCCTAAAAAGCTAAATTTTACCCTGGCAAGCTGTTATTCGAAAGTGCTATTATACTGAGCATTTAAGGGGTTAATGACAAACAGTAACTGCATATTCAAGTGTCATTTTGTATCAAATACAGATGGCATCAACAGGAATTGTATGTAGTGAATCATATCAATTATCGAACCAGTATATTTCAGTGTTTTGTCTCGTAAGACCAAGACGTCAGGACAACAATCTGTTTCTTTGTGAGGATGATTTTCAACAAACATCCTACCTCTCAGTCCCCTCCCCTCCTCCATTACCCTTTAAATAAAATATAAATACAAAAAAAAAAGACTAGCATATGTTACTTACCACATTAAATAACTATTTACCTTTACGCTTGATGCATTCAAAATCCCTTCTCCCAACCAAAAATAAAACAGAATAAAAATAAATAAATAAATAAATATAATAAAATCAAATAAATAAAATACAGTCATTGTCAAACAAATAAAATAAAACAAATTAAATGAAATAAAATAAAGTTTAAAAAGCCACCACAATGTGCTCTTATCAAACAGAATGATCTAGAGAGTGTGAAATAAATTTTCATGCCTTAGTTCTTAGAACAATCATCAACTGCACATGGTAAATTAACAGGTGACAGAAATATCATAGGTCAAGGTCCAAAACTTATCTTACTGGAATAGAGGTACAGCTCCTACATTCCATTCTATCTGCACACCAAAACTTGCCTTACTGGAATAGAGGTACAGCTCCTACATTCCATTCTATCTGCACACCAAAACTTATCTTACTGGAATAGAGGTACAGCTCCTACATTCCATTCTATCTGCACACCAAAACTTGCCTTACTGAAATAGAGGTACAGCTCCTACATTCCATTCTATCTGCACACCAAAACTTATCTTACTGAAATAGAGGTACAGCTCCTACATTCCATTCTATCTGCACACCAAAACTTATCTTACTGAAATAGAGGTACAGCTCCTACATTCCATTCTATCTGCACACCAAAACTTATCTTACTGGAATAGAGGTACAGCTCCTACATTCCATTCTATCTGCACACCAAAACTTATCTTACTGGAATAGAGGTACAGCTCCTACATTCCATTCTATCTGCACACCAAAACTTATCTTACTGGAATAGAGGTACAGCTCCTTCATTCCATTCTATCTGCACACCAAAACTTATCTTACTGGAATAGAGGTACAGCTCCTACATTCCATTCTATCTGCACACCAAAACTTATCTTACTGGAATAGAGGTACAGCTCCTACATTCCATTCTATCTGCACACCAAAACTTATCTTACTGGAATAGAGGTACAGCTCCTACATTCCATTCTATCTGCACACCAAAACTTGCCTTACTGAAATAGAGGTACAGCTCCTTCATTCCATTCTATCTGCACACCAAAACTTATCTTACTGGAATAGAGGTACAGCTCCTACATTCCATTCTATCTGCACACCAAAACTTGCCTTACTGAAATAGAGGTACAGCTCCTACATTCCATTCTATCTGCACACCAAAACTTATCTTACTGGAATAGAGGTACAGCTCCTACATTCCATTCTATCTGCACACCAAAACTTATCTTACTGGAATAGAGGTACAGCTCCTACATTCCATTCTATCTGCACACCAAAACTTATCTTACTGGAATAGAGGTACAGCTCCTACATTCCATTCTATCTGCACACCAAAACTTATCTTACTGGAATAGAGGTACAGCTCCTACATTCCATTCTATCTGCACACCAAAACTTATCTTACTGGAATAGAGGTACAGCTCCTACATTCCATTCTATCTGCACACCAAAACTTATCTTACTGAAATAGAGGTACAGCTCCTACATTCCATTCTATCTGCACACCAAAACTTATCTTACTGGAATAAAGGTACAGCTCCTATATTCCATTCTATCTGCACACCAAAACTTATCTTACTGAAATAGAGGTACAGCTCCTACATTCCATTCTATCTGCACACCAAAACTTATCTTACTGGAATAGAGGTACAGCTCCTACATTCCATTCTATCTGCACACCAAAACTTATCTTACTGGAATAGAGGTACAGCTCCTTCATTCCATTCTATCTGCACACCAAAACTTATCTTACTGGAATAGAGGTACAGCTCCTACATTCCATTCTATCTGCACACCAAAACTTATCTTACTGGAATAGAGGTACAGCTCCTACATTCCATTCTATCTGCACACCAAAACTTATCTTACTGAAATAGAGGTACAGCTCCTACATTCCATTCTATCTGCACACCAAAACTTATCTTACTGGAATAGAGGTACAGCTCCTTCATTCCATTCTATCTGCACACCAAAACTTGCCTTACTGAAATAGAGGTACAGCTCCTACATTCCATTCTATCTGCACACCAAAACTTATCTTACTGAAATAGAGGTACAGCTCCTACATTCCATTCTATCTGCACACCAAAACTTGCCTTACTGAAATAGAGGTACAGCTCCTACATTCCATTCTATCTGCACACCAAAACTTATCTTACTGGAATAGAGGTACAGCTCCTACATTCCATTCTATCTGCACACCAAAACTTATCTTACTGGAATAGAGGTACAGCTCCTACATTCCATTCTATCTGCACACCAAAACTTATCTTACTGAAATAGAGGTACAGCTCCTACATTCCATTCTATCTGCACACCAAAACTTATCTTACTGGAATAAAGGTACAGCTCCTACATTCCATTCTATCTGCACACCAAAACTTATCTTACTGGAATAGAGGTACAGCTCCTACATTCCATTCTATCTGCACACCAAAACTTGCCTTACTGAAATAGAGGTACAGCTCCTACATTCCATTCTATCTGCACACCAAAACTTTCTTACTGGAATAGAGGTACAGCTCCTACATTCCATTCTATCTGCACACCAAAACTTATCTTACTGGAATAGAGGTACAGCTCCTACATTCCATTCTATCTGCACACCAAAACTTATCTTACTGGAATAGAGGTACAGCTCCTACATTCCATTCTATCTGCACACCAAAACTTATCTTACTGGAATAGAGGTACAGCTCCTACATTCCATTCTATCTGCACACCAAAACTTATCTTACTGAATAGAGGTACAGCTCCTACATTCCATTCTATCTGCACACCAAAACTTATCTTACTGGAATAGAGGTACAGCTCCTACATTCCATTCTATCTGCACACCAAAACTTATCTTACTGGAATAGAGGTACAGCTCCTACATTCCATTCTATCTGCACACCAAAACTTATCTTACTGAATAGAGGTACAGCTCCTACATTCCATTCTATCTGCACACCAAAACTTATCTTACTGGAATAGAGGTACAGCTCCTACATTCCATTCTATCTGCACACCAAAACTTATCTTACTGGAATAGAGGTACAGCTCCTACATTCCATTCTATCTGCACACCAAAACTTATCTTACTGGAATAGAGGTACAGCTCCTACATTCCATTCTATCTGCACACCAAAACTTATCTTACTGGAATAGAGGTACAGCTCCTACATTCCATTCTATCTGCACACCAAAACTTATCTTACTGAAATAGAGGTACAGCTCCTACATTCCATTCTATCTGCACACCAAAACTTATCTTACTGAATAGAGGTACAGCTCCTACATTCCATTCTATCTGCACACCAAAACTTATCTTACTGGAATAGAGGTACAGCTCCTACATTCCATTCTATCTGCACACCAAAACTTATCTTACTGGAATAGAGGTACAGCTCCTACATTCCATTCTATCTGCACAAGACAGCATGGGTACCGGTCATCCCCAGAAAATTATACATATGTGTGCAGTATCAAGTCCACTCAGCCACAATTGGCCACCTAATAGCCTTCAGAATCAGATACAGTAAACAGAGAGGGAGAAGAGCAGAACCCACCCTCAAAAAGCTGGCATGAGGGTAGTGAGGTCTTTACCACCTCACTCCCTCCCTACACAACCATTAACAACAACAATACTTGTACTGAAGAACAGCTGAAGCCATCCATCAAAATGTCATCAGATTATACCTCAGCTGACCTGTTTCAGAGACACATTTGTGTTGATAAGTTCTTTCCATGTTTGTGTGTTAGATGGCTGTTTGTTGTGAAACAAAAGATGAATAAAAAAAAAAGTTGTAAAAAAGCCTTTAAAGAAAGTTCTTTCCATGATACTGTCATGTGATGTACAACTCCTGAGACTAATGTGCTAGCCATTAACTGATTCTACAAAAAAGACTGACATGTTATTTGTTAATGTGATCAAATTTTGAAATTCAGAACTCGCTTCATTATATTCATTCATTCATACTGTATCAAAAATTGTAGAACCTACAGTGCCCCACTCCCCACATGTGAAAGGGCTTTTACAGGCTTATTATTAAACCATTCATTTGTTCATCTGTACAACTTGTTTCGTGTTTTTGGACCACCCTGACCGTTTTTGCTTTTTCGTGCATTTCTAAATTTTCTCAGAGAGGCAAATGATACACAGCCAGGACAATTCTTCAAGGGAGGCAATCATATACAACTACACAAATTCCTCATGGGAGGCAATCATATACAGCCACACAAATTCCTCAAGGGAGGCAATCATATACAGCCATGCCTATAGTCCACCACAGTGCTGTTTACTGTTCACTATGAGTAATACTGCCCTTTGGTATCACAGCTCATAGATACAAAACCACCTTCTAAAGCAACGCAATGACAGAGATATGAACTTTCTGTGTGAATTCTGTAGACTATCTTGCTCATGTTTAACCTCTTCATTTGTTTTATCATTTATTTATTCATTATTATTATATTAGGAATCCATAAAACATTTTTCTTTCTTTCTTCTTCTAATCTTATGACCATTGTGGATGAAAAGGTAAAGGGAGGTCAGCCCACTGATGGGATGCAGAAAGGATCTTCCATCTGTCTGTGGGGTGCACCAACACGCAGTTCAGGTATAGTAAGACTGGTCCAGTCTTTGGTATTTGGCATCCAGTTCTTCTTCTGTTGAGTTCTATGATGGCCTTTTCCCAGAGTATAGCCTGAAGAATGGTCTTAGTATATGATGACAAACACTAATGTGATTAACAGCATTAATTTAAAAAATGAAGCAGTTCTAAGGTGTTCCTTTCCACGTCACCATTGATAGCAGTTTCAAAGTGGCAGAAAATGAATCAACAAATGGCAAATGTACTAAATCAAATCAGCCTGTAGTATAAAACTGAATTGAACGTTTTTTTTTTTTAATCGTTCATTTGTTTGTTTATTTATTCATTTAATTATTCATGTACCATCTACCTATCTGTTTTTTCACTTTATATAACTACAGGACTGACCTTTTCATCATGTAGAGCCAGGTGATGTTCAGCCAACATACGAATGCCCAGGCGAGACGTCAATGTTTTGTCCAGGAATGTTCGAATCAAGTCCTCGTCCTGAGGAAAACACACATACATACAGAAATGCACATGCATACATACACACACACACACACACACACACACACATTGGACATACAGAAAGTTACTTTAAATTGCGCATGTTTGTGTATGTGTTTGTGTATGCATGCATGTGTATGTGTGCACATGCTCATACGTAAGATTGTGTATGTATTCATCAGAAAAAATGGATTCAAAATAGGGTTTATTGAACTGTCCGCTTTTTACATGATAATGCATTTATTTCAACGTATATTGAATTCAACAGAAAATATGGAGTGAATGTACACTTCCTGGCTTTTCATTCTTGCAAATCGTCTCTTAAGAATTACATACAAATACAAAACATGTGAATGATAATGCACTGAAAGAAATTCACTCAATACTAAAAGGAATGCCGCCGTACTATGAAATCTTTACAACAGATGATACACTTCCAAGTTCATGTTTTAAACTGTCAGAGACCTTGAGAATGACTATTTTTAAGAAAAGCTATTTACAGTTATGTTTATACAGAAAAAGATATTAAAACAACATCACACAGTTATTGTACACACAATTCTCAGAACCAATGTCATCCTCACAGAAATGGAACTTGTAAATAACTTTTGCTGTAAATAACTCTTACTGTGATTTTTCTTCAGAAATCAAAGACAGCACAGATCACACATTTTGGAAATGTTTATATACTAAACATTTCCGGTAAACAACTGAAGAACTGTTGAAATCAGGATGTAGTACAAGAACTGTTGAAATCAGGACGTAGCACATGTGCAAATAGAAAGAAAAATTAATTGAAAGACAAATTAATTGAAAACATGGTACTGTTTGGTGTTGATGAAGATATACACACAGAATCAGTATATGAAAAAAATGTACATTTACAAGTGCAAATCTGAAAAGACTCTGCCTGCACAAACCATTTTTAAAGTTATCTTACTATAAAATACTACACAGAAGAGCATACTGCAAATTCAATATGGAACTTGCTGCTTTTAAAGCAAAGTGGCTGTCATATTTATCACCAATTACAACATAAGCTTGATATTCTGCTTACATGTAATACATCTGATGTCATTTGTAATGTATATGATAGAAATTATTCATGTATGTGACTATTTATTGTTGTTGTTGTTGTTTTTTTCATTCTGTTTCATATGAAATATCATAGATTTGTAGATATAATGCATGTATGTCAACAATTTTTACAATACCGTCTCAATGTTATCATAAATGCACCTTGCCATTTTTGTACTTTCTGGTCAAAAACAAATAAAAATCAAGTAAGAAAAAACCCACCAAAACTTCATATGGAACATTCAAGAAAAGTGACTGGAAAATCTTACTAGTCTTTTCACAACCATGCCATACAGGCAGACACAACTGACCTTGATGTGTTTTCTGACTTGAGCGAACCCCTCAGCCAGCATCGTGACCACATCCTTGTGGTCGTCCAGCAACTGACGCAACACTTCTGAGTACTTCTCTTCATCTGCCACCGTCTTGATCTATAAAAACATCACAAAACTATATGTAAAAGGTTGATAACTATCCCCCCCCCCCCCCTCTCTTATCTGTTCCAACAGTGTTTTTTAGATGCAATATTCTTGCAGTTAGGCTCACATTGTGTAATAACAATAACTTCACTTATACAGCACGAACAGTCCTAGTCAAAAGCATGCTTGCTGAACTTCATAGTAATAGAGCATTATCAAATATTCTACCAAGTACAAACACACTAACAAAACATGAAATAAAGACAAGTATTAGGAACCATAGCAATACGTGTAGTAAGAACCACAGTAAAAAGAAGGGCAAATACTATAGATGAATGTTAGTATTCACAGACACACAAACAATGCACATGTAGGCATTACCTAGATACACAATCTGCATACCCCATCTTCCATGGGTTAATCTGCCATGTAACCAAGTCATACACATTTTTTCAAAGACATGCATATAGGTATTTTCACTTTTCCATACGTAGACAGACACTGACATGACTTACAGAATCGTGTGTATCTCAGATGTTCTGTGTATACATATAGACAGGAGTCAGGCACAATAAATCTAAACATATGCTGACCTAATGGAATGGAAAATCTCCCCCTTCACAAACAAGACACTACCCAGGCAGGATACATCACGAACAGTGCACAGCTAAACATGCACACAAAACACACACACATGCATACTTGCTCAATATCAGTGCACAAACACTAAACACACATTTTACGCAGGCTGGCTGGCATTACTACAGAGATGATTGAAGCCCTGGAGGAATTTGGCATAGAAAAAATAACAGTCCTCCTAAATGAAATTTATGACACTGGAAAAATCCCAAAGATATGTCAAAATCAATTTTCATTGCACTTCCAAAGAAGACAGGGGCTATAGAATGCGAACTCCATCGCACAATCAGTTTGATGAGTCATGTAACAAAAATCCTGTTAAGAATAATCATGATGAGGACAAGGGATAGAATCAAAAGAGAAATAGCAGAAGAACAGTGTGGATTTGTGGAGGGGAAAGGAACTATTAATGCCATATACATCCTAAGAACTATCATAGAGAGGTCAATTGAGATGAATAAGGATTTGTATTTATGCTTTGTTGACTATACCAAGGCTTTCAATCGGGTACGACATGAAGAATTGATCAACCAACTGGAGAGACTCAGTGTCGGTGGAAAAGATCTACGAATAATCAGGAATATGTACTGGGAACAAACAGCTGCAATGAGAATAGAAAACAATATAAGCTCTTTTCAAAACATCAAAAGAGGAGTCTGACAGGGTTGTGTTTTGTCACCAGATCTGTTTTCACTATATAGCGAAAACATCACGAGAAACCTAGAAGAAGACCCTGGATTAAAAGTTGGAGGGAAAATGATAAACAACATTCGATACGCAGATGACACTGTGCTAATTGCAGAAAATGAAAGGGACCTACAAAACCTTGTGAATATACTAGAAATAGAAAGCAAAGGTAAGGGGTTGGAACTAAACAGCAGGAAGACTGAAGTCATGGTGATCAGTAAAAAACATGAAATCCACTCATGCAAAATAACAGCAAATGGCACAACCTTGACACAGGTTAATAGGTTCAAATACCTGGGAACGGTCATTTTATCAGACGGCAGATGCACATCGGAAATAGCTGGCAGAATCGGCCAAGCCAAAACAGCATTCAAGAAGATGACAAGCATTCTTACCAACAAATGCCTATCAATTAACATCAGAAAGAGAGTCCTTGAATGTTATATAGAACCAATACTGTTGTACGGATGCGAGGCGTGGACAGTCAGCAAGCAAAGCCAGAGCAGGATCGAGGCAGCCGAGATGTGGTTTCTCAGAAGAATGTTGAGAGTACCATGGACAGCAAAGAAAACAAACGAGACAGTCTTGATGGAGGCAGACACAAGTAGATCACTCATAAGGAAGATTAGGAAAAGACAAGCAACATTAATAGGCCATTTTATGAGGAAGGGGGATTTGGAGCACCTGGTCACAACGGGAAAGCTGGAGGGAAAGAGAGCACCAGGCAGATCCAGGGAGAGAATGCTGGACGGACTTGCAGAGCGGCTGGGGATGAGGAGGGTGGGGGAGATGCTGGGGGCAACGAGAGATAGAGATGGTTGGAAGTCCATGGTCGCCAACGCCATGCGGCAGGGCACCTGATGATGATGATGGATGATGATGATGGCTGGCTATTCTAAAAGAGCCATGGGACTCAAGATCTGATATCCTGAGTTTAATCCACACCCACAACATAAACACTCTAGTAGTGTCAGCTTAGTGTTTCAAAGGTCTGTCTCATTGTTTGTCTTCAAACCTTGTTATGGAAACATTTTAGCTGTTTACAGTTTACAGCCCCCTCCCCTTCTTTTCAAGACCTTGCCAGCATACAGTATTTTGAGCAAGTTCAAAGAATCTGCCTGATCATTTCTGGCACATTTAGGTGGAGTGCATATGGAACTGCCTAAGTGCGATGAATCTCTCCTGAACTCTAAATTCTAAACCCACTTTAACACCAAACAGCATACTCCTGACATTTAATTATCAACAACAGGCTGTGTATTTAAATATGAACCAAATACATAAGATTCTATCAACCCACTATTTTTTATTTCATGTACTGAATTAGACACCAGATGTTGCTTCCTCACCAACATACAGAGTTTCCTCTTAAAATTCAAAAGCTTAGGACACATGTCACACCTCAGAGAAAATGAACAGAACATTTTCAGAATTTATGACGCAAAGTATCAATATTTTCAAAATCTATAAAACAAAGGGGGGGGGCGCATGCGCGAGAGTGCAGACGTGTTTCAACATCGCTGCGTCTAATTCATTTGAAAAAATGTTTTATTTTGCGTTTATTTGTGTGTAAATTTGTTCTTGGTGAATTGAGATCCTCGTCTAATGACATAATTTAGAAACAATTTAGTATTTTTCTCGGAATTTTGGCGTAGGATACTTGTAATTCCCGTCTGAAGAGTTGTCTGCTGGAGTGCTCACGTCTGCTGAAGTGTTCACTTTGTGTTGTATTTCACGTTTGGACTGGAGGATAAAGGTAAAAGTTTTTGCCAAGATGCTATTTTAATGTTTGTTGAGAAGTCTGCGGGAGTGTTCACGTCTGCTGAAGTGCTCACGTTGTATTGTTGCTCACGTTGGAGTTTGGACTGGAGGACAGAAATAACAATTATTGAACAGTGTGACCGGGTTTGTCCGGTAGCGTATTGATGGACGTTTATCCTTGTTCTCTGAGGACTACAGATACAAAATTGTGAGTATGCTGATTCTCTTCTAATGTAAACTTCATGTATGAACTCTCGAAATGAGCCATGGCATGCATTACGCTGTTGTTTGCTGTGGCTGCTCTCCTGGGGCACAGACTGCTAATTTCAGAGGCCAAAAGTCCAGACAGTTGTAACAATGTGCTACACTCGGGTTTTGCAGATAAAACAGTCTTCAGGAGTACCAACACATGCATGAGTCTAGTCACCCACCTTCTTGCTGCCTGCAGATACACAGAAAGATGCAGATCCTTTCCTAAACGAAAGACTGTGAAATTGTACCTGATTGTTTTGTTGTTATTAAACTCCTATGCGCCAGAACCAAACCCAGGCCCCGATAGCATTTCTGCCACCCTACCAGAAAACTCCGAGGATCACTGTCCATGTGGGGAGTGTGACCTGTCAGTTACCTGGGGACAAAGAGGTGTCCAATGCGAAACCTGCAGTCATAGGTTTCATGCTAGTTGTCAAAGCATTACAGACGAACATTACGCAAAATTGAGTGACTCTAAAACTGATGTCTCCTGGTACTGTGCTCTATGTGGTAACCCAAATAGCATCATAGTTTTTAATCTGCATGTCAACGATTGGCAATTCTTCTCAACTGATCAATCCGGATATACTACTTGCAGTTCTGAAAAGGATATTTCGTGCACAACGCCAACAGAGAAGAACTTTCACCCCCTGCACGCATCAACGCCTACTAGAGCCAGTCAACAAGACAAGTGGAAAGGTCGTTCACTGCGTATTCTGAACATTAATTTTCAGTCATGCATAGCAAAGAGGGCACCAATGCAAAGTGTTATTGATAGTCTCCGCCCGGATATTATACTCGGAACAGAGACACATCTAGACAATGACATTTCGGATGCAGAAGCATTACCGGGACCTTACCTTCTCTATCGGAATGATCGTGACAGGGAGGGAGGGGGGGTCTTTGTGGCAGTGCATAAGAACCTGAACAGCTTTACTGTGAAAGAACTGAAAACTGATTGTGAAATTGCGTGGGCAGCATTGCAACTAAAAGGAAAAAAGACTCTGTATTTATGCTCATTTTACTGTCCTGACGATGCTGACCACGAAAGTTTGAGGAAATTTGGAGAATCTCTTGATAGGTTATCTAAAAATCCAAATGCACACGTGCTAATTGGAGGTGACTTTAACTTCCATGGATTTGATTGGGAGACAGCCACGCTGAAACCTCACGCCCCAGCTGTGGGACAACACCGGGAGTTCCTTGAGCTAATTAGAGATCATGGACTTGAGCAAATGGTGATTCAGCCCACTAGGCTTAGGAACACCCTTGACCTTATCCTCACTAATTCACCAGGCCTCATTCCAAGAGTAGAGAATGTCATGGGTGTTTCTGACCATGAGATAGTCTACTGTGAGTACAACGTCGCGGTGGAGAAAACCAAGCAGAGCCCCAGATGGATTAAACTTTACAACAAAGCAGATTGGGACGGCATGAGAGAAGCAATGAAGGCCCTGCACTCCAGCCTTGTAGAGGAAAAGGGAAACCTGGCTACAGAAGAATTATGGACGCGCTTTAAGGAAGCATACTTACAAGCTGAAGAGACTTATGTCCCCCGTAAACAAGCACGTCCGAAATGTAGTAAGCCTTGGGTTACACCTGATATAAAGAAGCTCATTAACAGGAGAGCTAGGGTCTACAAGAAGTTGAAGAAGACAGGACGACAGGACCTGAGAGAAGAGTCCACAGAGCTGAGACGAATGATACAACGCAAACTACGCAGGGCATACTGGACATACTTAAACAAAACCCTGTCAGAGACTCCTCCAGATGAACCTACGTCATCTTTAAAAAGATTCTGGTCCTATATTAAACACCAGAGGACTGCAAAGATAGGGGTGTCACCTTTGAAGGTGCAGGGCAGGTTGATATCAGAACCCAAGCACCAAGCAAAGACTCTGAATGAACAATTTCAGTCTGTCTTTACCGATGGCCAGGTCTACACCAAGGAACAGTTTATGGACAAATGTCGTATGAAAGAGGCAGACTACTCCGAGCTCAGCAAGATCCACATCTCAGAGGAGGGCATCAGGAACATGTTAAAAGGATTGAATCCTTACAAGGCCTGCGGCCCTGACGGGATCTCACCAAGAGTGCTTAAAGAGCTCGCGCACGAAGTCGCTCCCATCCTGACACTACTGTTCAGAACCTCCATGGACACAGGCATCGTACCAGAAGACTGGAGATCAGCCAACATCGCGCCAGTCTTCAAAAAGGACGAACATTACGATCCAGCAAATTATCGCCCCGTATCATTGACCAGTATCCCATGTAAGATCATGGAACATGTCATCGTCAGCTCACTCATGGACCACCTAGAGAAGAACAACATCCTTTCTCCAAGACAGCATGGCTTTCGTCGTAAAAGATCCTGCGAAACCCAATTGCTGGAGTTCATGGAGGAGCTGACCGAGAATATGGAAGCCTGCAAACAAACTGACATCGTGGTAATGGACTTCGCGAAGGCCTTCGACAAGGTTAATCATTCCCTCCTCCTGCACAAACTGCACCATTATGGAGTTCGAGGCCATGTTAACAGATGGATCGGAGGTTTTTTACGTGAGCGGAAGCAGGCTGTGGTGGTTGACGGTGCGAAGTCAGACTCAGTCGCTGTGAAATCTGGAGTACCCCAGGGCTCCGTTCTTGGGCCAAGCTTGTTCTTGGTCTACATAAACGACTTGTCCGGAACTGTCCTTTCATCCACGCGACTTTTTGCAGATGACACCGCCATCTACAGGTCAATAACAACAGGCCAAGACCAGGCACAACTACAAACAGATCTCCAGCAACTAGAGAAATGGGAAGAAAGTTGGAACATGTCTTTCCACCCTGGGAAATGCATCACCCTCCCGGTTATCAGTCCCGAGAGAAAGAAAAAGCTGCTGACACCATCGTACCAGCTGCACAACCAGACTCTCGCCAATGTCATCTCGGCGAAGTATCTGGGGATTACGATCACACAAGACCTAGATTGGGATCTCCATGTTCAAAACATCACGAACAAAGCCAACAAAACGTTAGGGTTCTTGCGAAGAAACCTCAGAGTCAGTAACATCAGACTCAAAGAGACAGCCTATAAGGCTATGGTGCGGCCCATTCTCGAATATACAGGGTGTTTCAAAATGAATACGCCAAAATCATTACGCAGTTTTTTCAGGTCTATAGCATTGTAGTGGACTGAATCAGTGGTTATTTGATAGAGTAGTTATCAAAGTTTGATTGGGTGTCAGTTTCACCGCTGTCGTTAGTATAACTTCCGGTGCAGCTGAATTGTGGGAAGATCAATCAAAATGGCGACTCCTCAGCAGAAGGCGTTTTGCGTGCTTGAGTTCGCGAAAACAAACGCCATTGTCACGGTGCAACGTGCTTTCAGAACAGAATTCGGCATTGATCCGCCCCATCGTGAGAGCATTCGACGGTGGGTTAGACAGTTTAAAGAGAGTGGGTGTCTGTGCAAAGGAAAGAGTCCTGGAAGACCACGTGTTACAGAGGAGCAAGTGGAGAGGATTCATGATGCATTTGAGAGCAGCCCACGTAAGTCCGTACGTCGAGCAAGTCTTCAGCTTGCCATCCCTCATACCACTGTCTGGCGTGTGTTAAAGAGACGATTACACATGAAACCATACAAACTAAGCCTCGTCCAAGCACTTACTAATGATGACAAGGTGATGCGGAGGACATTCTGTGAGTCAATGCTGGAGATGGAGGAAGGTGATGAAACTCTCTTTTCACGTTTAGTTTTTAGTGACGAAGCGACTTTCCATTTGAGCGGCACAGTCAATCGTCACAATGTGCGCATTTGGGGAACAGATCACCCACATGAAACTGTTGAGCATGAAAGAGATTCCCCTAAAGTGAACGTCTTCTGTGCTGTGTCTCAAGACAAGGTCTATGGTCCCTTTTTCTTTGAAGGAAACACCGTTACAGGACAAACCTATCTCGAAATGCTCCAAAACTGGCTATTCACTTTACTGCAAGCAGATTCGAATGACTTCATTTTTCAGCAAGATGGAGCACCACCCCATTGGCATCTCGGGGTTAGAGCTTATCTGAATGAAAACGTGCCTCAGCGATGGATTGGGAGGAGAGGTGCTAAAGACCTTGCTCTCTGTGCTTGGCCTGCCAGATCCCCGGACCTCACTGTGTGTGACTTTTTCTTGTGGGGGTATGTTAAAGACCAAGTTTATGTTCCACCACTTCCAGCAAGTATCGATGACTTGAAAGATCGAATAACAGCTGCAATCAACACGGTGGACCGTGACATGCTGAGGCGCGTTTGGGAGGAATTCTCATATCGGCTTGATGTTGTCCGCGCTGCCGGTGGTGGCCACATTGAGCACTTATAAAACATGAAATGAAACTTGAATGTATATACAACACATGTGTTCATGCTAGAGGTTTGTAATTTTTTTCGTTTTTGACACATCACACGTGATGATTTTGGCGTATTTTTTTGAAACACCCTGTACAAGTACTGTGTGGGACCTGTACAAAGAAGGACAGATCACAAAAATTAAGGCCGTGCAACGAAGATCAGCACGTTTTGTTTTAAATCACTATAAAAGAACCACTAGCGTCACCAACATGTTACACCACCTCGGATGGATATCTCTACAAAGCCGACGTAAGATCGCAAGGCTCACTATGATGTACAAAATTATTAACAACATGGTCCAGGTGGATTTTGGCAAAATACACAAATCCTAGGAATCAAAGTTGAGAGCACCAAAGGAGAGGGACAGAAGAGCACACTCAAGGCAGCTTGCTAGACTTCAGTGTTCACGGGATTACAGAATGTATTCGTTCCTCCCGCGAACCATCCCTGAGTGGAACGAATCTTTGACTGAAGCTGTGGTTGGAGCCGCGTCTCCTGGTGTGTTCACGTCGGGAGCTTGCATACTCCACCAGTAGTAGTAGAAATAGTTGTTTTTTTTTTTATTGTGCGTACCCCCACCCCCCACCCCGTATGATAGTGTCAGAATAATCAACGTGCTGATTGTGGACACTAAACAAGAAGAAGAAGAAGAAGTGTCAGGATGCTTATGAAAGAATGTTCTTGTCGGTTTTTTTACATCTCAGGTACACTTTAATTTGAAAATATCCACCATCACCACCAATACACACACACACAAATACCAACGAGGAAATGCACTCTACATTGATACTGGAAAGTTATACAGAACTGAAATAAATCAAAACATTTTTTTTCAAAGTGATATCTTGTAACTTAAAAACAGCAAGTTCTGAAATAAAGAAAAAAATTTTTTTTAAAAACCTGTTTACTAGCATGATCAGGTGATACAGAGTGGACTTTATCTTTGCGGCTGTTGTGCAAACACACTGACATATCCATCTGACCCCATACTTATTCTGCAATTAGTTAATGTTGGTCTGATGAAATAGGCGCCTTTAAAAAAACAACTGAGACAGACTTTCCCAACAGCTTCAGTTATTCTTTGGGAAGCACTGTTTGGAATAGATTGTCAGAGTAGGTTCTCTTAACTGGAAATCTCTTTCACAAAGCCACAGTAAATGCTGTCAGAACAAACAAATATGCACACATGCAGGCTTAAAATCATTTTGATGGTGTTTATGAATCCATAAAAGCTGGTGATTGGATGCAGCTTGGTTTTAAACACTCACGGCCATGTCCAACTAAGCCAAAAAATTATTCTGACAAAAAGCCAATCTGACTGAAAACATTATGGCTGTTTTTGATGGAACTCTGGACATATGATTTATCACATGTAATATATTCACAATTAAGCCCTAACGACGAAAAATCATCACTTAATAATTGTGATTCTAAGTCTGTTTATACTGATGATGGAGTGTGGATTCTAAGTCTGTTTATACTGATGATGGAGTGTGGATTCTAAGTCTGTTTATACTGATGATGGAGTGTGGATTCTAACAGATGTCTGTTTATGCTGATAATGGGGTGTGGATTTTCAAAGACATCTGTCTAATTACACATCATTATAGTGAATTACATCACAAAAACAGACAGTGAAATGGTGAAAATTATGATGGAACAGACTTTACTGCAGAAAATATGACGTTAATAATCTAAAGGCCTTTATACAGAGAGACACAGTGGAAAGAAAGTAGGAAGGTGAATGGGACAGAAAGCTGTTATGTGAAATGTCTGACTGCTATAATATATATATACAAAGTAGTTACATGAAGTGTCACACACACACACACACACACACACACACACACACACACACACACAGGTAATTCACAGTCAGTATACAGAAATAAAAGCTTACCACAGGAAAATTGGACAGGATGTTAAAAGCTCTGATGTACAGTTCATGCTGAAACATAAAACAAAGTATCATGTACACATTTTTTCTCCCCCCACCCCCTTACTTGCAGAGAAAGTTCTGTTTTTTCCCCCATATACAAGTGGTAGAACAAAATAATCAGGTGACACATTAACCAAACAATATCATATATATCATAACTCCTCAGTCCCCAAAATATTCAATACATTCCAGAGATCTGTGTACGTACAACAGACTTCAATATTTATGATTACTCCCAAACATATAAATACATGCACAACCATCTCCATGTGCATGCGCGCGCGCACGCACACACACGACGCACGCACCACGCACGCACGCACCACGCACGCACGCACGCACACACACACACACACACACACACACACACACACACACACACACACAACACAGAGTCTCTCTCTCTCTCTCTCTACTCACTCACACACATGCACATGGAGTTTTGTGGTTTAATTTTAGTTTGTATCTGTTAAAAAGGAACAATACAATTGGCATCATATATATTACCCAAACAGATAATAGTACAAAAATTCTGTTGTAATCAGTAGAAATATGTCAGTTGCTTCACTTCTACATTCATTACCTTTATTTCTTTTTAAAAAGTTTTTAATGGCAACATTGTAAGCCAGCTTCTTTCGTGTGAGCAGGTTTGACAGAAAGAGAGAAAGAGAGAGAGAGACTCAGAGAGAGAGAGTAGAGAGAGAGAGAGTGAGTGTGCGTTTGTGCGCGCGCGTGCATGCGTGTGTGCATGTGTCTGTGAGTGTATGTCTGTGTCTGTGTGTAAGGGGCTGATGTTGTTTAATTTAGTCTTCAATTTGTTTCCTGCCTCTTATTTGAGCTTGTTTGTCCATAATCATCAAAAAACTCATAAACAAACTACAAGAAAAAAGCACACTCTTTGTACATAAGCACCAAAAGGATCTCTTTATAAGTATTAAAAAAAAAAAAGCACAATATTTGCTCAAGAGCACAGAAAGAATTTAAACAAAGAACTCTCCTAATGTTATGAAAAAAATTCATGTTTCCTCATGAACATAAAAGAAACTTATTCACAACCAAGTACACTTTTCCTTTCTTCCAATGCTTCAAGAAAAAAAGCACAGGTTTTATCATGAACATCAAAAGAAGTCGTAAATAAGTTCAACTTTTATAACACAAGGCAAAAATGTGACAGACAAGGATGGGATGATGGCAGACAACACTATGGCAATCCATTATTGTATGACAACTGATGGAGCACTGCACACTTAACATCAGTGTTATCAAGATGATGATGGGATCTGGGACGACACAGCCCTGCCATGCCGGTCAATACAAACAATACAATCACACCATGACACTATTGACAGTGGTGCCAACGCACACACAGGAGATGTGCCTAGGAGACCACATTCCCAGTTTCAAACATAAGGATGGAGTAGAACTGTCATCATTGCCATATGAGATTCAGTGATGGTGCAGACATCATTCTTTGCAATTAAAATAACAACAACAAAACAAAGCCCATGTGTAGCATCCATCACGCACTCGTTACAATTAATGAGCCCACAGCATAAAAAAAAATGCCCCTGGATTACTTCGACCACACACACACACACACACACACACACACACACAACACACACACACAACAACACACACACACACACACCATGCAGCCACACACACACACACACACACACACCATGCAGCCCACACACACACACACACACACACACACACACACACACACACACACCCCACACAACACACAAACACACCATGCCACCACACACACACACACACATACACACACACACCACAAACACACACCACAAACACACACACACACACACACACACACACACACACACACACACACACACACACACACACACACACACACCACACACACACACACACACCACACACACAACACATACCACTTGCAGTATAATAGGATTGCAGCCCACGATAAAAGGCAGATGACGAAAGCCAGCAATACGATGAGCTATGCGAACAGGCAGCTCTTTATACAGGTACTGTCCACTCCTCTGTAACCACAAATACACAATCAAATTACCTTATAAACAAATGAACAGGCCATAAAAATGTCAAATTATTAAAGCAATATTAAATAGATAAACCAATTAATAAAAACACAGAACATCTTTTTCAATATGGCCAACCAATAAAAGAAAAATAATGTGCAACTTAACACTAAGCAAATGATTTCAATAATGCAGAGGCAAATCTCCCACTTTCCACTATGACTACAGGTTTGAGTTTGGTTGGAGAAAACTCCATGTGTACAGCCTGCAGACAATCCAGCTGTAAATGGGTACCTGACCCTGTTCAGAGTTCTGGTTGGTAAAGCAGTCATGGAGAGAACATGGACACTGACCTCACAGTCCTGCTCCTGCGAAAAGTTGAGGTCTCTAGACCTCACTCCCTGATGGCACTGTGTTATGGGAAACATTTATACTCTTTTTACTAAACAGATGCTAAATTTTATCAGCTGTACACAGTAATCAATTTATATAAAACAAATCAAATATAAAGCAGACAAATTAACTGAGAAATAAAAGTGGAATTCAAGACCATTTTGCCCAATACTATTAAGCAAATGAAACATCAAACAAAATCTGAAACCTGTTACTAAAAAACTGAACCATATGCAAAAAAGTAACTGAAAAAAAAACAAAGTAACAGAGAAATTAATATGTAAATGAAAATAATGCAGGGGGGGGGGGGGGCCAAATTAACAGACATTTGAAAACATCATTTCATAAACTATTGCAATATCAGACAATACTAGAAAAATGAAACAAAGAAAACTAAAGCATACAAATTAACAGAAATAACTGGGCAATACTAATAAAAATCAAAGAGTATGAAATTACCAAAGAAATAAATAGATGGTCAATAGTACTGGATAGCTGCTGCCATGAAATTAACATATCCGCCATTATCTTAGCCCGGCGAGATGTAAATTATGATTGGACATGAACAATTCATCATGAAGATGATATCAATATGTCAAAAAAAGTTAAAAAGAGAAAAATGATTTATTCCAATGTGATAGATATTCACATGACATGCAAAATTATGAATGTACAATTTTTCAACACATCAATGCAGCAAACTAGGTATTACACCGATATATTTTCCAACAAAAGTGGGCTGATGGGCATAACAGAAAGGTTAAGACACTGGACTCACAATCAGAAGTTCGGGTTCAAATTCTAGAGCTTACATGTATTGATCTGCTACTGCCTAAATCCCCTTTCTGTGTTATATGTATATACACACAGAACATCAAACACCCACATTAAAGACCCTGTAAGCCATGTCATGTAAGGTGGCTTACGAAAGCATAAAAAACACCCAGCGTGCATGTGCACCAAATAAAAAATATGCAGAATATGCAGCAACTTAACCTGCACTGTCTGCGCCAAACAATGTGCATACACACAACCAAGAATACACTGCATGGAAAGCACGCACGCACGCACGCACTGCACGCACACACACACACACACACACACACACACACACACACACACACACACACACACACACACACACACACACACACACACACACACACCCGTCTTAAGATTTTTTACCTTGATACTAAATACTGGCTATTCATTTGACTTGTGCATCTATGAATTAACATGCCCACACACACACTCACTCTCTCTCTCTCTCTCTCTCTCTTTCTAATTCACTCAACCCCTTTCTCTCATACACACGCATTCACTCAATCTCTCTCTCTCTCTCCACACAGGCACATTCACTCTGCCTCTCTCTCTCTCTCTCTCACACACACACACACACACACAAACATCTCTTTCTAACACACACGCACGCACGCACGCACCCCACAACACACCACACACAACACACACACACACACACACACACACACACACACACACACACACACACACACACATACACTATTCAGCTGTCAGGGGCACCACCAGAACGTTGTGACAACACATTAACAGTCAAAAGAAGAGCAATCTGCATGCTTCACCGATTTACAGCAAAACACATAAAACACATTTTATGGAATGTGGGACTGCAAGTGCAACTTGCCTTTCATGTATAGAATATGGCACGGATGGGCATAAAAACCACCAATAGAAAAAAAAAAAATTGCGTCCAAAACCATTTTATCATCTAAGCAATCTTTAAAGAGCACAGACAAATAGTATGAAATACAAACTTTATTTTAAAAAAATCATCTGAAGAGGAGTGGAGGAGAATGGGGAATGGCTATGGGAGAAACCAGACATGGCCAGTTTTGCAGAATGACGACAAATAATTTAATGGTTACTAGGAGTTCAAGCTTAGCTCTTTTAACAAAACAAAACAGATCTTATACTGGTCTGTGAATGGGGAATGAGGAAGGGGGGTGGGGAGCAACTATGCACACTAAGTGTTTTTCATGCTTTCATAAGCCACCTAACATGACACAGCTTACAAGTTACAGGTTCTTTAGTGGGTGTGTGTGTATGATGTTCTGTGAGCATAGAATATACTATATTATATACAACACAGAAAGGGGACTAGTACTAGTAGTAGATCGTATGGGGATGGGCAGGAAACAACAGGGGGTGAGTAAAGTACAGAGGAGGGTGTGGGTAACTGAGGTGCAGCTCTCAACAGCTATCTCTTCTAATGATCTTGACCCATCAATGCTAATTTGTTTTCGTCATACCGTAATTCAGTATGTTTTAAGACCCTTTTGAATCTGGAATCTTTGTAAACTGCCACTCTTCCATAACAAACACACACACACACACACACACACACACACACACACACACACACACACACACACACACACACACACACACACACACACAGAGCTGACGAAAGAGCTAGCCACCAGATATCCTGATAAACTGTATCCTCCTATTACCCTATTAATCAATTAATTCTTACCAGTATGTGACTCTTGTCCTGACTTCGGCCAGAGTACAGAATGGAAGCTGGTGTCAGCCTTACAGAGGGCTGAAACAATAAACAATACAACTCATTATTCACGCAATTCAATTCACTACTGAAACAACAAACAAGTCATGACTGAGAGGGTAGACGAGACAGTTAAAAAAAAAAAAACGAGTCACATACGATCAACCAAACACATCAACTACAGTGGCAAGAGGAACATCCATCAGATCACTCCTTAAGCCATGAACTGAGAGGGATGACTACCATCTCCTATCTAGAGAGCAGCATGTGGTCCTGATGAAACCCCGCACCAGTCACAACTAACTAAAGACCTACTAGAACTGCAAGTTCAAACTGAAACACCACCAACCTGCCATGTGGTCAGGAGGTCCAGACAACTGAACACAAAGCAATGTCACCAATATCAAGTGAAGTAACAGGGCACATGGCCCACAACAGTTCTGACCACCACACTCCATGGCAGCCAGCACAAACTATGAAAAAAAACACTTCTATATTCATCGCCAGATATGGCCTGACCATGTATCATAGATGGTGAACACAAAAGAAGATTTTAAAACAATAATAATATTCACCACTGAAACAAACAATGCAAACCATTTCTCAAACAAGAAACAATAACAATTCACCACTGAAATAAATAATACAAATCATTACTGAAACGACAAACAATATAAATCATTACTGAAACAACAAACAATACAAATCATTACAGAAACGACAAACAATACAAATCATTACAGAAACGACAAACAATACAAATCATCACTGAAACAATACAAATCACTACCGAAACAATACAACTCATGACTGAAACAATACAACTCATGACTGAAACAACAAACAATACAACTCATGACTGAAACAATACAAATCATCACTGAAACAATACAAATCACTACCGAAACAATACAACTCATGACTGAAACAACAAACAATACAACTCATGACTGAAACAACAAACACTACAACTCATGACTGAAACAACAAACAATACAACTCATGACTGAAACAACAAACAATACAACTCATGACTGAAACAACAAACACTACAACTCATGACTGAAACAATACAACTCATGACTGAAACAACAAACACTACAACTCATGACTGAAACAACAAACAATACAACTCATGACTGAAACAATACAACTCATGACTGAAACAACAAACACTACAACTCATGACTGAAACAACAAACAATACAACTCATGACTGAAACAACAAACAATACAACTCATGACTGA
>JAPXFY010000022.1:58283304-58285804 GCA_030674185.1 Monoplex corrugatus
TTAATCCTTAGGCGGTCTGCAAACTCTTACTGAAGTTACTCTGATTAAATCCAACCAGCTTCGCCTACTACTACAGGTCCTCCAAGCCCCTCATTCATTTCATAAATACACACATACCCACAAAAGTCATGACAGACCATTAACTATATATAAACTGCAATATTAAATAACCTTGACACTCCACAGTGTAGGCATACCGTGTTCACCTTACCACTGCAACAATAGGCTCTCCTCGCATTTTCACCTAAGGTGACTGTTCTTAAACACACACTCTCTCTCTCCCCCCCTCCCCCTTCCTCTCTCCCTCTCTCTTTCCTAAACTTACCCACTGTGTGTTGTGTGGCTTTCAAATTTACTGTTTTTCAACACACGTCCCCATGTACTACACTTTTAAAAGGCAATTTGTTATTTTTGAAACACAAAACAAAGATAGCTCTCTCTCTCCCTCTCTCTCTCTCTCTCCCCCTTCCCACCCCCGGAACTTCTTCACTGAGAATCATTTAAGGTTGTATCACTTCAATTCATTTCTCTCTCTCTCTCTCTCTCTCCTCTCTCTCTCTCTCCTCTCTCTCTCTCTCTCTCTCTCTCAAAACAAGCCTTCCCCACTGCAATAAACTCCATAAGATTAAGAATTTGTAATTTTTGAAACACAAAAGAAAAGCTGGCTTGCTTGCTCGCTCTCCCCCTCCCCCCCACCCCCACCCACTCCTCTCCAATCCCCCAAACTTCACCAAGGGAACAGGTTCTCATTACTCTGTAGTTCTTCTGAGAACAAAGGTGTTTAAACTTCTGATGAGAACAAAAGTGGTTTAAATCTGTCTCTCTCTTGCTCTCGCTCTTCTCTCTCTCTCTCTCGCTCTTCCAAACACACTTTTTCACAAAAATAGGCCGTCACAAAAACAAAACAAAAACAAAGAAAACAAACAAAAAATTACTGAAATAAAAATCAACATATGACATCAACTAAAGATTGTGTGTGATGAAATGTCACAAAGTTGTGGAAATTATTCCCTTGTTTGCTCCAGGTTTTGTCTTGGTCTCAGAGCTACTTGTAACTAAGCTTACTCTAAGTGTCAGTACACCAAAATGGTTGTTTTCCATAATATCTCTTTCTCTCTCTCTCTCTCTCTCTCTCTCTCTCTCTCTCTCCTCACACACACACAACACACACACACACACACACACACACACACTCATTCACTCACACACACACTCATTGATTCACTCACACACATACACAGAGTTATATGCTTGTTTACAGATTTCTCAATAGATAGATATTCCACCGTTGGTGCCGGCTATTTTTCTGTGTCTGGTCCTATAACTGGAAGGAGCTTCCTCTACTTGACAGTCACACACTGTTCTTTCAAGTCCACCTTGATGACATACATTTTTGTCCAGCAATGATTTCCCTACAATTTCATCCTAATAGTAATATTAATATCCTCCTGTCCTCCCCCCCCCCCCCCCCCCACCAATCTGTGTGTTTATACCCGGAGTTTCTGTCGCTGCAAGCGAATGCTTTGGTGAATGGTGAGAGTGCACACTTTGATTTGACTTGTATATCAAGATTTGGCACCATATAAATGTCATTACTGTTATTATTATTACTATTATTATTATTATTATTATTATTATGAGTAACAGAAAGGTAAGTAATCTTTTGATTCCCTTAACCTATACACCAGCTTCTACCACCCTCCTGTGGGAAACAGGTATAAACTAGTGGATAGGCTGAGGGAATCAAAGAATTAAGCTTTGTTTCAACCTTCCATTTAGACCAAGTTCGGCTGGCTCAGCCTTGTAGACCCTGCTTCAGCTATGCCTCGTCCATTGTATCACCATTTCAACTTTCATGACAAAATGTTCAAGACTGGCTCCCTGGGTTACTTTTTCCCTTCATTCCACAAGCAATGTATATGTGTCTCTCTCTCTTGTGTGTGTGTGTGTGTGTGTGTGTGTGTGTGTGTGTGTGTGTGTGTGTGTGTGTGTGTGTGTGTGTGTGTGTGTGTGTGTGTGTGTGTGTGTGTGTGTGTATGTGTGTGTGTGTGTGTGCGTGTGCGTGTGCGTGCGCACGTTATTTGTAACCTATCTGTCAAGTCACATCACTGTTTCATATCTTTACCTCTTCATAACCTGTCATGTCACATCAGTTTCATCTGTATCAGTTGCTAACCTGTCATGTCACATCAGTTTCATCTATATCACTTCGTAACCTGTCATGTCACATCACTGTTTCATCTATATCCGTTCATAACCTGTCATGTCACATACTGTTTCATTTATATCCGTTCATAACCTGTGTTACCGAAGACTGCTGAGGGTCAAATGGACGGATAGGCGCTCAAATGAAAGCATACTGAATGAGTTGGGTACTACACGCAAGCTTCTAGTACTCATACAACGGAGGAAACTGAAATATGTTGGACACGCAATCCGTAATGAGAGAACAGACTTGATGTCCACTGTCCTCCAAGGTAAAGTGGAAGGAAAGAGAAAC
>JAPXFY010000022.1:58290804-58303304 GCA_030674185.1 Monoplex corrugatus
ACGAGTTACAATACAATGCTTTCTATGAACCACATTTTCACGTAAGTGTGAAGAAAACCATGCAAATTTATTTTCTGCATGAGTTCACAAGGCCGACGTCCATACCAGTTCCTTCTCTACACCTCAATGACTACCTTTTCACAAAGAACAGCAGCAGCTGTCTGTCATGGCTTCGCTTTTCCAATCACCCTTATTAAAAACAGGTTGTTAGCTGATATCTTCTATTGGAAAGTATAGTGTTGTGTGTGTGTGTGTGTGTGTGTGTGTGTGTGTGTGTGTGTAGTCTGTGTGTGTGTATGTCTTGTGTGTGTATGTCTCTGTGTGTGTGTGTGTGTGTGTGTGTGTGTGTGTGTGTGTGTGTGTTGTGTGTGTGTGTGTGTAAAAACAAATGAGACAGACAGACAGACACAAAGAAAATCAAATGTAATAAAAATGAATCCGAGTAATGACATTTCTCATGTGTTACTGCACAGTAAACACAAACTGAATGTTTCATCTCCTTGTTGCTGATTGTTTTGTTTTTGTTTTGTTGTTTGGTTGGTTGGTTGGTTGTTTGGTTGGTTGGTTGGTTGGTTGGTTAGTTGACTGATTGGTCGGCTGTTGGTTGGTTGGTTGGTTTGGGTTGTTTTTTTTATCATGTGCTCATGGATGCTTGTTTTTTGGCCAGATTTTGGTCAAACCTAAGGGTCCAAAGATGTCCGGAATGTGTAATTCTAAACAGACATGGGCTGCTTGTGTTTAAATAATACTCTCAATTTTGTACCAAGCTTTCTATGGCACTACAGACAAAAATCTTTCCCTGCAATATACAGGAGATGACACTGTTTAAATTTCACAATTCGTTTTATTTGCTCTCTTTCAGTGTGGCTGGCTGGCTGTGTGTCTGTCTGTCTCTCTCTCTCTCTCTCTCACACACACACACACACAACACACACACACACACACACACACACACACACACACACACACACACAACCACACATACACGTTTGGCTCTATCTCCATTCTCCCATTGGCATTTCTTGTTTTCATGTTCTTCTAATGAAAAGGCTTGCGTTTAGTTAATACCAAAACAGCATATGAGAGACAGAGACAGTGTTGCCTGTGAGCTTGTGTGTGTGTGTGTGGTGTGTGTGTGTGTGTGTGTGTGTGTGTGTTTTGTGTTTTGTGTGTGTGTGTGTGTGTGTGTGGTGTGCATGTATACATGCAAATGATGCCGTGTAAGTGATGGCTTTATGAAAAAAAAAGTAAAGAATAGGACTAAGACTGACAGTTTAGATTGGGGAATGTATGCATTAGACTGATCATGGTATTACTATTACTCTGTGTGAGTATTCATATTTCATAATATTACATGCATATATATTATTAACTTTACAAAGATTAACTGAACATTCATAATATAGTGATGTTCACGATAGTAATAAACTATCATGAACAACATATTAAGTTAGGATAATGTAGGTCCCTTAATCTGGGTCCCTTGTACCCTCTTACCAAGTACCACTATCTGAGTCGCACTGTGGCAGCAAATTATTTTTCATAACATTACTAGTATCAGACCATGAACAATAGGAAAGAGGAAAACACTTTTTTTCGGGGGGGGGGGGGAGCTTCTTTTTTGTTTGTTTGTTTTTTCTTTCTTTCTTTTTTCATTGAAAATACAATTTACTGATGGCCTTTATATATTATTACATTACAGACAAGAGATATTTCCTTTTGGACAGAGTGAGAAACATACACTATTTGAATACTATGCTATCTGCAAATTCACAGCATGCACTTGCCACTGCTGTGTGGAAACCTTGTTCATGTATTTTTGACGCACTTTGCTAATCTGGTGTACTGTTTTGTTTGTACACCACAGTATTTGGGAAGCAATGAAAACATGTAGGAATTTCCGGAAGAATGTCAGGTATCCTATACAACTTGATTGTAAACAAGTATTTTTTTAAATCATAACTAAAGTTCCAGTGAGCAAAATCATATGCGTGTGCACGAGTATGAGTAGTTTAAGTGTGTATAGACGCACAAAATGAGTGAACTGTGTGTGTGTGTGGGGGGGGGGGAGGGTAGGTGGGTGGTTGTGTGTGGGCAAGTGCATACACATATACATGTGTATCATTGTATGTGCTGCCAGCAGCTATGATTCACCTGAACAATCTTTAAATACTCTTGTTCAGAAAACAATTGTCACTCTTAATTTGAGCCCCCTCCCACAAACAAGCAGACATTTCTCTCTTAAAATACAGAGGCGGCTCCAGCAGCAAACGCCCTCATTCCACACTCCTGCACCCTTGGCATCAATCTCTTTCTACAGTGCACAATCTGAATTGGCATCAATTACTGGCACAAATGCTTGGGTTTATCCTTGTACACCATGCAGGCCTACATCAAAATCTATTCCAAAGCCTCTATCATTTACACTGATTTACAGGAAATTAGTACTATCAAAATAGGCTATATTCGCTAGCTTGTACACAAGTGAATTCCTGTGTTAGTAGTTTATGGCTGTTGATATTACCAGCAGGACTTTCAGTTACTTTATCAACAGCTCTAAAATAAAACTTTCTGTGCCATCTCACTGTTCAAATGCATTAGGCTTCAATAAGTTAATAAAAATGTGTAAACAAAAACTTCAATATATGTTAACAATATCATCATCATCACCATCACCATCGTTTGCCTTGCTGCATGGCATTGGCAATCAAGGCCCTCCATCTCTTTTGTTGTTGCAAGTATCTCCCCTACCCTTTTTGTCCCTATCCACTCTGCACAACTAATATTTTCTTTCCGTGTCTACCTGGTGCTCTTTTTCCCTTCTAGCTTTCCAGCTGTCACCAGGTGTTCAAATTTTTCTTGCATCATAATATGCCCTATAAATGTTGTTCATCTTTTCCTAACTTCTTCATTAATGTTCTTGTTGTGTTTGCTTCTTTAAACTTAAAGACTGTTTCGTTTGTTTTCCTAGCTACCCATGGAACTCTTAACATTCTTTTTAGAAACCGCATTTCAGCTGCCTCAATCTTGTTTTGCCTGTGCTTGTTGATTGTTCAGGCCTCACACACATATCACAGTACTGGTTCTATATAACACTGGACAACACTCTTCCTGATGTCAACTGACAGGCAGTTGTTGCTAAGAACTTTTTTTTTCTTGTATGCTGTTTCAGTTTGGCCAGTTCTGCTGGGTATTTCTAATATGTGCATCAGCCATCTGGTGAGATGCCCATTCCCAGATATTCAAATTATCAACTTGTCTCAATGTTGTATCAATTGGCGTTTCGTTACAAGGGGGTTTCTTGTTTTTTACTGATTACCATAATTCAGTCTACTTAGAATTTAGGTCCAGCCCTTTATTTCTGCTTTCTAATTCTATTATAATATATTCACAAGATTTTTAGGTGACAGAATTCATCCGTCTAACCCCTCTTTTGGTATTTTGAAAAGAGCTTATATTATTTTCTACTCTCATTTAACAACAACAAAAGAAAAAACAAATCAATACAAAATAAAAACACTATTAACAGGACTTCTGATGTAGTACTTAAAACTAATAATACAATAAAACTTCCTACTGTTAGCAGTAGGAATAGTAATGCAATGTTCTGTAGTAATATATGGTAGGCTACATGTTCAGCAGTAATACTTTACTATTAACACTGGTCAACTAATTTCAGTTTTTGCTTTTAGCATTAACAGTGATAACTATTTCAGTTGACGAGTTATAACAACAGAGGAAGAAGCAGTTAATATATTTTCATTCAACACAAAATTCATACAAATTTTTTCTCTCCATTTTTAGCAGGTTGCCTCACTTCTCTGAGTAAAACATTAATCAGCCGTGCTGGGTATAAATATAAAAGTGCATATTTTCAACAATCCATTTTAGTAATTTTCCTTCTTTCTATTTGCTTTCCCTCTACACATCATTTTTCTGGTCTTCCTCTGGTGTGTGTGTGTGTGTGTGTGTGTGTGTGTGTGTGTGTGTGTGTGTGTGTGTGTGTGTTGTGTGTGTGTGTGTGTGTTGTGTGTGTGTGTGTGTGTGTGTGTGTGTGTGTGTGTGTATGTGTGTGTGTGTGTTTGTGTGTGTGTGCGTGTTGTGTGTGTGTGTGTGTGTGTGTGTATGTGTGTGTGTACATGTCATGTGTGCTTGCATGCACACGCACGCACGCAAGACAGTTAACAAAATATTGTAAAATACTGAAATAGACTAGAGTACTCAGTATCAATATCAATTCTAATCAAATCTGGTGATCTTTGCTTCTTACAACATTTTTTTAACGATCTGTTCAAGATTCCATCATTCCTCATACACCACACATGCACACATGCACGAACACACATACACACAACACACACAGGCATACGATAACGTAAGTAAAACTGAAACATTTCAAACAATCGTTACAACGCAAAATCACTACTACTGTACTAGTCTAAACCTGTACAACAATATATTGTAATGAAAAAAACGAAAAAGTTCAAAGTAAATGTGCATACGAACCTTGGATGCTGCTTCGTCGATTGCGCTTTGGTAGTAGAAAGATGTAACAGACTGGGTTCTCTCTCTTTCTTGATGAAGTTCGGTCGTAGTCAGGGGCCGAGATAAAACCATGACGGCGGGCAGAACACGACATTGTACAGCCTTCATCATAATGAACAAATCACTACCTTTTACACATGTGCGCAGCGCCATAATGCTGTTTACGACGAAACAAAAATAATGCAATAATTTTTCGTTCAATTCTGTAAAGTTCAGTCAGCTGACCAAATTTTCAAGGCCGAAGTACTGAAGGAGTACTGACACGAATGGTACAAAGGGCGAAGCTATCCAAAAAAAATATTAGGCCACGAAACACACAATACTCACAAACAAAAACTACAACGTCGTCGATTTACCTAAAGCAAAATACACGTTGAAAACGTTTGTGACGATATAATGAGTACATACGGAGGAATGAGGGTCTTCTTTGACCCATCCTAGTTCACGTCTGCTCTTTCTCTGAGCTGATGATGCTGGCGGAAGCACGTTTTCCGTTGTGGGCGACCCCATTCTCAACCCTAGGGCTTAACTTTGATTGGTCGGCTAGGCCATGCAGTTTAGGATCAAGGTCAGCGTCCCTTTCTTTCGTGCATGATCTTAAAATAGATTTTAAACGTCATCACGTACTTTGCCTCGTTCTGGCATACATCTTCCAGTTCGTTACAGGACATTTTTGAACAACGTGAAAGAATCGTGGTCTGTTCTTCTGACTGTTTAGTTGGTAAATGTAATCTGACATGACTGTCTCCATGACATTTTCTTCCCCACCCCACCCCTGCATTCCATCTTATGGGAGGTAGCCAATTGCTACGTGCAAGGCTTCGAGTTTGTTTACTTTTGTAGGGCATTGACCTCCTGGGTTCACTCCATCAGTCCATGGGCGCGTGCACAGACGGCGCGCATTGTGCCCATCATTATCATCATCATCAGGTGCCCTGCCGCATGGCGTTGGCGACCATGGACTTCCAACCATCTCTATCTCTCGTTGCACCCAGCATCTCCCCCACCCTCTTCATCCTCAGCCACCTTGCAAGTCCGTCCAGCATTCTCTCCCTGGGTCTACCCGGTGCTCTCTTTCCCTCCAGCTTTCCCGTTGTGACCAGGTGCTCCAAATCCCCCTTCCTCATAAGATGGCCTATAAATGTTGCTTGTCTTTTCCTAATCTTCCTTATGAGTGATCGACTTGTGTCTGCCTCCATCAAGACTGTCTCGTTTGTTTTCTTTGCTGTCCATGGTAGGCTACTCTCTTTGCTGTCCATTGTGCCCATAGATTTTCTAAAGGGTAACATATCAATATCCATGGAGGGTGTCATCTGTGTGTGTGTCTGTGTCTGTGTGTGTCAATATACTAAACCTATATTAAGGGGGCGTCTTATTCTGATTTTTAGCTTTCCGAGTCTTCTCGGAGGCAGGTCAGTATGTTTTGCCCACACTGTTCAGGACGTATGTTGCTGTATAGTCTGCAAATCTGTTTTTGCTGGGCGTGCATGTCAGGAGTTTACATGTTTTCGTAAGCGACTGGACACTGGCTTGACTTAGGCTACAGGATCTTTAACGTGCATTTTTCTTTGTCACCCCATCTCCAGTTTGCGAATCTCTCTCTATTTCTCTCTCTCTCTCTTTCTCTCTCTCTCTCTCCCCACATTTTATGTGTTGATTCATTTTTTATACTCATATTCTGTGTGTAAAGTAGCAAGGACTATCTGTAAGACAGGTCTAGTGGGACCTAATCCTACTATCCTTGAAGTTTGAAGTCTAAAGAAGGGCATGCCTTCGACGTAAATGAAGACACAGTATGTAACAATATAACAGTCGAAGTAGCAGGAAAGCTAATTCTATTTGTGGGAACCAGAAACAGAAAATGAACGACGACTATCTGTGGAGCACCTGTATCGAGGAATATATCAACAAACAGCATCAGAAGCAGAAAGGAAAGGTCGAGCAGAAGGTCATTACATCGATAAAGTTCAAGGAACAAAGCCGCTAAAACACTTGTTGCAGAAGGTACTGGTTTTGTATGAAATTCTGTGAACAATATGCAACCAGTAAAGGGGTGGGGGTGGGGGCTGAAGAAAATATCGACGGAAGGGTCCATCATCGCCATTATTTATGCATAAACTGACTGTTCTGCTAATGAATAGAATTAGCAATCTACCACCTCACTCTTCTACGACCACAGGGTTACAGGGCAACTTCACCTACAAGGTCTGGCTGATGCAGAGATAGGGCTCCTGCCTTCAACCTGACTTCACGAGTTCCACGTTCACTAGGTGTGACTTCGACGTTCTCAGTGTACCCGACTGTGGACCCAGTTCATGGCTAGGGAAGATAAAGCAGTAAGGGAGAAGGGATAGGCACCATCATCATAATGCTGAACAGATGGAAGTTGAGGTGTCTACCACTCACCTCACCTCAACTCCAGCGTCTACTATTTATAGCCCATGTTTGTTTTCTTCAAACTCTAATGTATTTGTATTGTTCGTGTCACTAGTTGTTCTCTATCCAGACTTCCTGTTGTTGAATTCTTTTCTCCTCTCTCTCTCTCTCTCTCTCTCTCTCTCTCTCTCTCTCTCTCTCTCTCTCTCTCTCTCTCTCTCTCTCTTCTCTCTCTCTCTCTCTCTCTCTCTCTTTATTATTTTTTTTTTACGTCTCGACAATTTTCATTTTTGGGATGTGTCTTTGCACGCTGCTATGGCCACGCAGTGCAGGCGGTATATTGCTGCATAGTCTGCATACTCCGTCTTCGGTGGTGTGCATGCTCGATGTTTCATGTGTCCATAACCACCAAACACTGGGACAACGTTCAAAAGTGTGCGCGGTTTTGACGTTCTGCGCGTATATGCACATGATGGGGTTGAGGCACTACCAGGTCTGCCCACATGTTGCCTGGTTGTTCTCCATCCATAGTTCTTGTTGTTGCTGTGTGTGTGTGTGTGTGTGTGTGTGTGTGTGTGTGTGTGTGTGTGTGTGTGTGTGTTTTGTGTGTGTGGGGGGGGGGGGATGGGGGAATATATCAATACATTCATGCAGCATAAAACACAATCGGCTCTACACACCATTACATCGATGGAACATAAACATAATTCATCAAAAATAACAGCATGTCGTAATATGAAATTAGCAAAGGATTCATTATATGTGTGTACTATTGGCTGGCTGGCTGATCTGAAAGAGCCATGGACCCAAAATCTGATGTCTGGAGGCCTGAAGCATTAAACAGAAACTGGTTTGGTCTGTTCACTATCCATTTTGAAACACTCCAGTCAGTCTGGTGTTTTGTTTGTTTGCTTGTTTGTTTTTTTTGTTTTGTTTTTTTTCTATTTGTATGTCCACTTTGATGCCCCATCCCCCCCCCCCCCCCCCCCACATCTTCCTCTCATCCTTACACTACCAAACCAGTGTATAAAGTTTTGCACAGGATCAAGACGTCTGCCAGATTACTGCTGGCTGATTCTGGTGGAGCGTATGTGGAAGCAACTGAGACGAATCCATCTTGAGCACGGTCCACTTATCATGTGTGACTCACGAAAATTTGTGGACAAATTATCCACATTATGGAGAAATTATCTACATTGTGGAGAAATAATCCACGCATTTGGACTGAACTATAGGGAAATTGTCAGCCATTTGCTAACAGTAAACACCAACTATGGAAAAGTTGTGGTGGTCTTTAGTTATGAAGCGTGCGGTTATTATCACCAGCATGTTTCCCTGGGTCATTGTCACCATCTCCATTATGTCAGTTGACTCTTCCACTCATCAACAGAGCTGACAGTGCAGTCTCCTCTCGTGGGTATTCTCGTAGCGGTGAACTGAACTATAGGGTGATTGTCAGTCATTTGCTAGCGGTAAACACCAACTATGGAAAAGTTGTGGTGGTCTTTAGTTATGAAGCATGGCGTTATTGTAACCATCATGTTTCCCAAGGTCATCGCCATCATCTTCATTATCCTTGTGTCTGTTGACTCTTCGCTCATCAGTTAGGCTGATAGTGCAGTCTCCTCTCATGGGTGTTCTCGCAGCGGTATGATCCAGCAAAGCTGCAGTTTCCCCCACTGATTTTATTGGTGTATTGTGGAAACGAAATGCTATGTGTATGGAGAAAGCCTGCCTGTGGTGTGTGTTGTAGTGGGAAACCTGCATGTGATCTAGGTGTAGCGGAAAAGCCTATTATGGTGTGTAATTCATTGGGAAAAAATGTATGTGGTATGTCGTGTATTGGATTTATGTTCTGTGCTATGTATTGTGAAAAACCTGTATGTAGTGTGCAGTGTAGAGGAAAACCTACATGTGGTGCGCAGTGTGGGGAAAACCTACGTGTGGTGTGTAGTGTGGGGAAACCTAAATATGGTGTGTAATGGGGGAAAACTATATGTGGTGTGTAGTGTGGGGAAACCTATATGGGGTGTACTATGGGGGAAAAAATATATGTGGTGTGCAGTGCGTGCGCTGCGCGCGCGCGCGCGCGTGTTTGTGTGTGTGTGTGTGTGTGTGCGTGTGTATGTGTGTGTGTGTGTGTGTGTTCCACAAGTGGTGTGCAGTGTGTGTGTGTGTGAGGGGGAAGCTACACATTGGTGTATAGTGTGGGCAAACCTACATGTGGCGTGTATTGTATGGGGAAACCTATAGGTGGTGTGTATTGTGTGGGGAAACCTACAGGTGGTGTGTAGTGTGGGGAAAATATATGTAGTGTGTAGCGTGAAGAAAAACATACATGTGGTGTGGTGGCTAATGTGTGGTGGGAGAAACTACCTACATTGGTGTGTGTGCAGGTTTGTATGTGAGGAAAAGCTACATGTGTGTGTAGTGTGGGGAAAACCCACATGTGGTGTGTGATGTGGGGGAAACCTACATGTGATGTGTTGTGTAGGAAAACCCTACATGTGGTGTGTGATGTGGGGAAAACCCACATGTGGTGTGTAATATGTGGGGGAAAAAACTACACATGGTGTGTAGTGTGGGGGAAAACCTACATGTGGTGTGTAGTGTGTGGGGGGGGGGGACTACACATGGTGTGTCGTGTGGGGAAAAATCTACATCTGGTGTGTAGTGTGGGGAAAACCTACATACCACACCACATACAGGTTTTCCTCTACACCACACACTATCTATCTATCTATCTATCTATCTACATCTATCTAATCTACTATCTAATCTATCTATATCTAATCTACCTATCCTCAATACAGATGTTCCACAGTCATAACTTGATTGCTGTAACCGTGTAACAGGTGAAACAGATTTGTAGCCATAACTTGATTGCCGTAATGTGTAACGGTGACAAATTGATCGCCAAAAACGTGTAACAGGTGAAACAGATTTGTAGACATAACTTGATTGTCATAACCGTGTAACAGGTGAAACAGATTTGTAGACATAACTTTATAGCTGTAACTGTGTAACAGGTGGACAATAAAAACCCAATAAAAGTTTCCTCATGCAGGTTTTGTTTACTCAAAATCTATGGCATCGTTGAATTTTACAACCAGCTTGCCTGACCACCTGGCTGTTACCTGACCTTACCATACCGAATGAACCCTGAAAATACCTTTCCTGCAAACCCTGTTGACGTTACTGACGTATAACCTCTCACCAGTCTGCCAAAAGGACCAACTCTATTGCTGGAAAAAAAAATCTGCAGATTTCAAACAAAATGTTTAACCTGCAATCTGCAAGGTCTGTTTATGCCGCTTTCAGAAGAAATCGATTATCAGCTAGGTCTGTTGGATTGGCCGAAATGAACAAAACCCGATTGTCTGCAAGGTCTACTCAGCATGTCAAAATAAACCAAACATCCTTCCTACATCATAGCTGTCTTTGTCACTGCGTCACTCAAGTTCCCCGACCAAGTCAAGGTAAAGATCCATTAGGGGAAAAGAGGAGGGGGAACTGTCTATGACTTTGCTGACCACAACGATCAACAGCACTGACCACTTTCAGGGTCACCAGTCTTGTCAATTCTGATTGTCTGATAAACTGGTCAGTTTCTTACGGGTCACTGACTGCCCGGCTGCCTTGGTGAAAAAAAACACAAAAAAAAACATTGGAAAGATAGGTTGATTTCCAAGGTCCCATCTCCTGAACACAAATAGCCTTCTTGTCTTTCTCAGGTCTTGGTTAGAAAAATGTGAATATGAATATGAATTTGAAGCGAGGGAGAGAGGATGGGCGCCGCCCTCGTGGTGCTGGCCCCGGGAAAAGTTGAGGTCTCTGCCACCTCACTCCCCTACGACCCCAGGGTTATGAAACTATCTAAATAGGACGTCAGGACCTGGCCAGCTCGTGGGTTTATGTGCAGGTTTAAGGCTTGCGCCATGATCATTGTGGATCTTCTCTATCACATGGCACCTGTGACGTTAGTGCATATGGAATTCATTCCGAGCGTGGAGATGTCATCTTGAGAAATGAACTGAAACTGAAACTGAAATTGAAACTGAAATTGAAACTCACTGGCTTTCTGCCGGAGTTCGGAATTCAGAGTTTGTTTATGAGGGATTCATCACATTCGGACAATTTCATACATGCTTCACTCAAATCTGTGGGTAATCATCTGGCAGACTCCCTGAGCCTGCGCAAAGCCCTATGCACTGGCACTGTTTTGAAATAGGGAGAGTGGAGATGGATCTATGAAACGCAAAGCTGACGCTACCAGAATGATGGAAACATTGGAGATGGGCAGCGGACAGGCCAGGTTTTACGACTCGTAATGCTCTGGGCTGGGACTGAACACAAGATATCAGATCTTGAGTCCATGGCTCTATTAAAAGAATCAACCAGCCCGATAAAACTAATTCATGACCTCAAAGACCTTGCACAAAAACTGTTATTCTGTACATTACTAGATACCATCGTTATGTGAGGCGATTGTCCAGGTGAACACACACGTATGCATATACGTGCCATTGATGTCTCGGCCATCTACTTCCACAGTCACAGGCTGAGTTCACAATTATCTTTTGCAGTGGTTATTGAGAATAAACTGTATTCAAAGCTCCCGTGGTTTTAAAAAAGCGAAGGTAACAAGAAGAAGAAGAAGAGAAAGAAGAAAAATAAGAAGAATAAAAGCCACGACTGGAACCTGGTCAACGATCCATTTGGCAACTACGTTCGATCGTACTTAAGCTTTTTGGGTCAGTATTCGTATTTTTTATGAACATTGTCCTTGTGCTGATAACAGAATCAATAATAACAATCACGGTAGTAAGTTTAGTTCCTACTTGTTTTAACACTTTGCGGTCATTGTTGTCTTCTCTTCTCTCGTTTTCCCTTTCTCTTTCTCAGTCTCCCTACCTTCTTTTCTGAGTACAAGTGAAATTCCAATTTTGTATCATTCTGATTTTTTCCCATAATCACTGACCTATTTCCCGTTGCCCGTAAACTTTGCAGACTCAAAAGTAGCCTCAGCAAGACAGATTATGTTTTAGATAACATCATCTCAGGCTTCTGGAGCTTTAGCACCTCTGATTATCATCAACAACCAGGGGATCAAGACCGTAGACAAATTCTGTCACGTGGACAGCATAGCGAGCAGCACTGAACGGATCTCTTGATGCCGAGGCGGTGCTGATCATCTCAAAGACAGGTCCGCCTTTGGAAGATTGACCAAGAGGTAATGGCATTAAGCTTGCCACAAAAACTGATGTATACAGAGCAGTTGTCTTGAGCGCCATACTATATTGTACGGAAGACAACCGCATCCGAAAGATGCCATTGTGTGGAGAACTGAAGCAAGGATACCATGACCAGGGAAGACCACTAAAGCGATACAAGGATACTCTGAAGGCCAACCACATGAACTGTGGCATCGACATCACCAACAAAGAAGACACTGCCTGCAATAGAGAAACCTAGCAACAACAGTGCACGAAAGGCACAATCAATTTAAACAGCATGGAACAGTTGCCATTCAACAGACGAGGAACCCATGGAAGCAGATCCAACAGCCACAAGATTCT